>OY856412.1:697678914-698128914 GCA_963693085.1 Alisma plantago-aquatica | reverse complement strand
AGGTAATATGGTAATATATAACACATTGATATGCACATAATATATATAGAAAACACAAATTTTCTTTCTTTGGATGATCTATGAATATCAAATTATGGTGATCTTTTGTACACATCTTATCTAAGGGGTATACTTTACATGCACAATGTTTGATTATTCAGTAGAATTTTACAATCATCATAAATGAGGATGGGTACATGTAAGCTACATGTACTCGTGTACACAATTCTTTTAGCATATATATATATATATATATATATATATATATATATATATATATATATATATATATATATATATATATATATATATAATCTAAAATATATAAACATATCAAATATATATTGTAAAATGCAAGAACAATAACAATAGATAATCAAAATGAAATATATGATGCAAATGATGTTAAATGCAACATGTAAAAAATCATAATATAGTATGGAACATTCTTTATATATGTTTAAAAAATAATAAAATATGACAAATCATAGTGATAGTTATATTATTACCTTTTTTATTTAGTATACAGATAATTAAGTAACACGGAAATCAAATATATTGTGATTTTTATATATTGCATTTAAACTATATGTATCATATATTTCATTTTGATCATTTATTTCTATTTGTTCTCATATATTTTACTTTACATAATTTACGTGTTTATATTGTTTTAATAGTATATATCACACATTTAATAAATATATTTTTGTATTGTTTGTTTGTATCAATGTGTGTTATATTATACTATATTAGTGATTATTTTTGTTTCTAAATTTTTAAATATATATACAATTGTATTATTTATAATTTTAAATTTTATTATATAATTTCAGTATTGTATCCATTAATTTAAACACTATTATTTATATTTATAAATATTATGTATTTGTGAATATATGATTGTTTTATTCTTTTAATATTTTTAAGTATAATTTTAATATATACAAATTAAATTTTTAAAATTTGATGTAAACTACGATCATTTAATAATTTAAATATGTTGTTATATATTTATAATTATATATAATATAATATATATTGTATCATAATTCAAAAATAAAGCAAAACAATGAGAAAAAAAACAAAATGTTCCCAGTGAGGATGTATTATTCTGTTTGGGGCAATGTGTCTCAATTAAGGATGTATTGTTAATTTAAAATAACAATATGTCTCGCAAGTGGACGTATTGCCTCCACCGGGAGCAATACGTCCACTTTGGGGATGTATTTTTTCAGAAACGTGTCATTTTAAAAATTAATTTGTAAATCATGTTATATTGATAATTAAATTAGCAAAACATGTTATTTTGTTTTTTCAATGAGGAATTTTATGGAAGTCGGTCTTCCAACCGCCCGACTACTCTCCCTCGTTCTTGCCCCTCGATCTCGCTCGTCCGGATATCAACATCCAAGGAAAAATTATTGTTCTCTGGAGCAGGAATGTCAATACAATTAGCATGGGGCAGCTGGTGAAGAAAATCGACAAGGCTGGAATGATCATCTCAAACGATCTTAACGATGGTCTTGTGATCTATAACTAAATGAATAACACTTTAAACCCGGTGGCCAAGCTGTTCTTCAGAGGTACAATCCTTAAAAGTTAAAACAACACCAGACCCTACCATAGCCTCATTTTCTTCTAGAGGGCCCAGTCGCGCCAGCTCCGACATTCTCAAGCCGGACTTCACCAACGTTGGCATCAGCGTTCTCGCCGCATGGCCTATCGACATAACGATGCCAGTCCTACCATATCCCCCCGGAACCAAATTCGTATGTTTTTTTCAATATGATATCGAGAACCTCAATGTTTACCCCTCACCTCAACGGAGTCACCGGCAAACTTGATCGGGGGCAAACCTGTTCGCTACAGGTGCAGGACACATTGGCGTAGATGCAAGGTCTGGTTTACGATTTCACGCTGTTAAATACATTCCCTATCTTGGAGGGTTGGGTACGGTGCTTCCAAGGTGTCAAATATCACTGGCCTCTCAGTTCAGATTGTAGGCCCATGATGAGCATTCTTAAGAGGGACCTAAATTAGTCTTCCATTTTTGTAATATTGGGTGCGGAGCCCGTCACTGTTATAAGAAGGGAAATTTTAAACATCACACAACTTCCGTAAGCATCATACCCCTACATTGGAAATGTGCGTCAAACAAATACTTGCACTGTTCAACACGGGTACCGAGAATGTGAAATAATGAGTCTGGAGCTCATTCAAACATTATTGAAAATCTCTTTTGCATGTATGCAGCCGTTGCAATAAAGTAACTACAACTCAACTACTTGTAATTATTACTCTCCTTATAAATAAAATAACAGATTTGAAAATTCAATCTTTTTTCCAAACTCCCTATACTTTTTGACAGGAAATAATGTCTGATCTAACCATGTATACATTTATACATATTTCAAGGCTAAGTTTAGAATAAGTTACTTGTATATGTAAAATGTAGTGCCAAAAAGTATTAACGAATATACTAGATATAAACTAGCACATTAGATGTTCATTTGACTAGGAAAATAAAGTATAAAATTGGTTGTTTATTATGTATATGTAATTCTTTTATTCATTGTACATATGTGAAAATCGTTACATTATTTTATCTAAAAATAAAAATCAACAAAACAACAATGTCATAGTTAATTATGTTCAAGAACAAAAATTTACAAAATAACAAAAATAATACTTAATTATATCCAAGACAATACTAAAATTCATCAATAAACAGACCTAAAATAAACTAGCACGATGCAGCCTATTCCAAAAAAAATTAATGGAATATTTTTCATCCATTTTACAACTGTATACAATATCTGATTTGAACAAAATTATGTTTTTGCGCATTGTTATGATAAGTTAAAAATAACTATTTATATGCATTCAAAGCAACACTAAGAATATAATGAATCACTACCAAAAGTATTTTACACATGCGACACAAATTTCTAGGGAATAAGTTTATTGGTGCGACTGTATGGTTGCATACCTGCATGCATGTCACTATTTTCTAGGGAATAAGTTTGTTGGTGTGACTGTATGGTTGCATACCTGCATGCATGTCACTGTTGTAACAAATCAATGCATAGATGTATGCCGCCTACCCACCCACCACCAACCACCAACTATCAACCAAGCAATTATATTTTATTATCACATACAAACAATTAACAACCCATTTCAAATTCAAATTATTGCATTTTTCCTTTAAATTTTTTGACTGCCCATAATCATATTTTTACATGTTTTACGTCTGAGTCTGAAATTTGAATTTAAATATATTCAAAGCAATATCAAAAGCTATTAACAACCAGACCTGATATAAATCAAAATAATGCTTATAGTCACAGAACGTGCTCAGAGGATATAATAAGGGAACAATATCAATTTATCATTTTAAAAAAATTATATTATGTATGCACAACTCTACGTCATTACATATGACTCGTAAATACTCACATTTTTCATTTAAAATAAGATTAAAACTCATTTACAAATAACATACTATCATAATTCGTTTAACAAATATTGATTTTTTTGTACATTACAATACCAAACCTATGTGACTAACCAACATCTTAAGATGAATACAAATGACAACATCAATGAGTGATCCAGACAGTGTGGTGTTGTTGCCACGATGACGAACGTTCCACGGTAGAGGAGGCATGGCGGGAGAGGAGGCTGGTCACATCAGCAAACTTGTGGCGGCGAGCTGACGCGATATCAACCTGGACGTGATGGTGTCTCAATCACGACGGTGGGCTGGGCAAGATGATGGCCCTATAGGTGTAGTGGCAGATTGGAGGTGACTTTATCTTAATCACGACGACAAGCATGGGCGCACGGACGGACTAGACAACGACGGTGTCTGGGTGGAACAATGGCCAGCGGGACGACGCGACCAGGCTGGACGCGATGGAGGAGAAGAAGCATCCGATGGGCGGTACGGCGTCTAGGCAGGACAAAGGCAGGCTGGACGCGGCGCGGAGGAGAGCGAGGAGAGGAGACGAGAGGAGGAGGCAGCCAACGGGCGACGCTTGGTGGGACGGGAGCGAGAGAAGGCCTCCTTAAAAAAAAGAGTGGGTTTATGAGGTAATTTATAGTCTCGACCTATTTGTTTGATTACTCGCAATATGATTATTTTTATTAAGCATTGTACCACACCGACGACTGTATTTATTGACATTTTTGTGTCACCGGGTGTGAGTATTAGTACAAGTTTGGGTGTTGTATATTAGTATTCTTACAAGAAGGTTACTGATGTAGGAGCAGCCAATTCCACATACACCGTCATCCTGCCGCTGGTTGATCACGTAAGGGTGGGCCCAGGGGTGCTTATCTTCGGCAGGCTCCGTGGGGGAGAAACAGAGCTTCCGTGTCACCTTCACCCTTTTACGTGCTGCTGAAGCTTGGATTCGCAGATCGGAGGGCCATCTGGTAGGGATGTCAATTTGACCCAACAAACCTATAACCTATCAAACCCACGTCCACCAAACCCATTTCGGGTGGGTCACGTGGGTCAAGCTCAGTAAATGGGCCTAAATGGGGATGCCATTTATGGGTCTTATTTTAGGACGTCCACCCATTGGAGACCCATCTGCTTTGTTGCTCGTTACGGGAGCAGTCCGTGTTCCTATCTGCTATCCGTCTCCTTTCCAGTTTTTAATTCTGCAGACCTGACACGGCCACAGATCCTCACCTAGGTCCCTCTACGATCGTCTCCGATAGGATGCATCACCCTAAGCTGCTAGTGCCGTCTTCGTAGGAGGCAACGTCGGTCGAATCCTCCCCCTGCTTTCTACCCTCCCGCATGCTATTTGTCGTATGCTTCCGCCCAGCGCGATCGCCCTTCTCTGAGATAGTAAGCCGAAAGCAGAAGGACATGCTTTGGTGTTGAAGATGAAGGAAAGTCATGGCTGGATCAACAGATGGCATCTGGACTTCAATTCCAAGATGCGCGCCACATTGTCCGCAGCCCAATTACAATACAGATAATATAGTATAAGCACCTGCTTTTGTGTTGGACGATGAGTAACTCAGTATACTCTAAGAATCGGTAAGAAGTCAAAGTCTTGAGGTCCATGGGCTGACAGCAGGACCGTTGCTAGGAAGATATGTGGCAATTAGTGATAGTTAACCATAACATGGCCTCTTAATTTATTTGTTAAATGCACTTGCTTGTTTTAAAAAAGAATTCGTCGATGACAGTAAGCTTTTACTCGGATCTTTTTTGTTGTTAGCCGATCCCTGTATTTGTTTTTCTATGCAGAGAATAGTTAAGAGAATTACATCGATCGAGACAGTAAGCTTTTTAGCAGAGGTGGTTTCATCCTTTTGTAAATGTTGTCTACATCAAGACATATGGATCTTTTTTAGCAGAGTTGGTTTCATCCTTTTGTGACTGTTCTCTGCATCAAGACAAGCATATACTTCTCCAATATTATGGATGGATGTTATTTATACCAACAAAATTTCTATAGCTGGTTACATCTTTTGATTCGTACTGCTGATATCAAGAAACAAATATGCTTTTCAATCGGTAGTGTCATCTTGTTACGGACACATGGCTATATCAACAAACACGCTAGCTGCCCACAAACTGAACCCTTCATTATTCTTATATATATCGTTCACACTAGTACAATCTTGGCACATTCATGGACTGCAGCATAATCAACGGGTGGATCGACTGTTGATTTAGAAATAACCTTTGAATTGATCTGCTCCATTCTCTCCAGCCCAGTTAATCTTGCTTGCAAGATGTACGGTCCTTTCTGAATCACTGTTTCTAATCGTTGAATCTGAACTATTAAAGAACTATAAAATATTGATTCTGAAACAACAGAAACCACCGTTCAGTTTGAGTCCACTAAACCAAATTAAAAAAAAAAATTGGAACAAACTGCTTTATCGCCAAGTAGTCTTGTTCTCAAGAATTGATAATTCTGACTATGCAAATATGAATCCTATTGAATAACTGCACTGGTTCAAAGATGTTCATATGGTATTCTCAAAAGCTGATAATGGATAATTAAATATCCATGTAATCGATACATTGCTAACATTAGCATCCTAAACAAAGATGAGAGAAACTAATAAGTATTGAATTAATCTTGTATGTATACTTCGCACAGATATATATGAATCATTTGACGTGGTGTATGAGTTTCAAATATTTATCATTCAAATGGAATCTATTTCCAACAGCAAATAACATATTCCTCCGAGCTTAAGTTGATACACTTCGAAAGATACGTTACGATTTGTAGCCTTATCTCTCTTGCCATTGTCCATTTCTCAACACAAATGGTTTATGAAACAACCACACAGTAGCAAAGGATGCTACAAAAAAATTAACACAAGATTGTTAAACCGCATTCTTGAGTCAATGGGTATTCTTGTACAGCTATTTGTACGAAAACTATTTCGTCAACTACAAAGGAAAAAAACACAATCCATTAGATAATAAGAGATTATTGTTATGCAACAGATCATATTTTTTTGTCGTTAATCATAGCTACTTCACGCATGTAAGTATGACAACATACAATTTGTGCCATCAAATACAAGTTGCCAAGTTAAATAAGAAATGTCATCTTTGTTAATGGCTTGAAAAGATAAATAACAAAAATACATTGTAATCCAGTTAAAAGACACATTTAGAAAGAAGAAGAAAAAAACTAGTTTGCATGCACCCTTAAGGCCCACAATATACAAAGATCGTACTCTTGGCTATTTATATTTATCAACTAACATAAACATTAAAAAATATGTTATCCTCAATAGTTTTCTTGAATCTTAAATGCATGTACAAGAGGGAAGGCTTATTCATGAATCATCATATATCTCAAAAATTCCATTATGACTAACACATCTGAAATATGACTATTTGTGCTCTTATTCATTGGTATGTACATCTTCAATCTACTAACTTCTAGCAAATGTGTAATAAGCAGCTATAACTTTAACTCCAGACCGAACTACCCAACTAGCTGATACACTTCTCTTTTTTATTAAAGTCCAGTTTAAGAGTCAAACTATACTCTTGCAGAAATATATATGATAATGGTGTTGCTACATAATGATCACAACTTAAGTGGTATTTTCTAAATGTTAGAGCTATTTACACCAACAAAAAAGACACATATGAGAGTACTGTCAAAACCTACAATCACCAAAAAAAGTAGAAGACAAAAATGCTTATGTATATAATGAGTGTTTATATGTGTAGTAGACTCTTATTTTTTATAGGCTCTAGTTGTTTCTGGGTGGGATGTGGTAACTTGTAATGTGTTTTTTTGCCCAGGACATGCTACCCTCTCCCTCTCCCTTTCAACAATCTTTCCTCCTCCGCTTTACCCTTATAGAAGTAAGGGACAACCACACCAAACTTTACACACACAAGATATTTATTTAATATGTATAGTATATGGTCATATTCAATGGGCAGTGAGTTAGTGTGGACGGTACAAATCATGATTATAAGTGAGCCTTTATTATTTTTATAATTAAAATATTTCACAAGTATTATCCTCCCTACCTCTCTTTTACCCAAAACAAAGTGTAATCATTGATGTGCTTTGCTACAACCTCAAATGACATATACTATATGTTGGTATGTATGCCCATAGAGCAAGTCATGTGATGATTGTAATGGGATACTTTGTAAATGACTTAAATAATAATAAAGGCAATTTCCGATCTATATGTTTTAATTGTTTCTGAGATGATAATGTAACATGATAGATGTCTAAAGAATTGTTTTACTCAATGACATATGCTTTTAGGTTAAGGACCTAAACGATGAGATCATACAGATGTTAAGAGTATACATTCTGGTTTAGTCCCTAGTCGGTTGTTATTGTCAAAATAACCATAGACATCAATAACACTAAAGACTAGATTGTGTTTTGGTTGATGACAGAATCTCATTAGTCATGATATAGTGATATCAAACCAAGCACATAGGTACTTGTTAGAGAACAAGTGTACCAGACAGACCCACTGTGAGAGTGACACATGGAACCATGATTTGGTAGTCACATTCAGCTCTCACAGTGATGGTGGTGAGTGTGATTCTTCGACCTGAAATCACTACACTCAACACATGTCGTTGGGTACACTTTGACATCATCAAAGGAAATCTTGAAACATGAGTTGTTATAAAGGTGATGATTGGGTGACTTTGACACATGGGGATTTTGAGGGGTGAGTGATAGATATGGGATTTGTCCCTCCTAAGGGAGTTTGATGTCCATGTCCACTTAATGAGTAGGATTGAGAAAGGCATGCACATGCATGTGTGAATCAATATGTGATATTGAGGTCACACACATCTCACTCAGTCTGCTCTGAGATTAAGGAAATGGATGAACGTTGAAAGGATGATTGTACCATGCCTTGAGTTCATTCAAGAAATTAGTGATAAAGGAATTATACATTCACTGCAACACCATTTATAGATTGTAGGATTGAAAGTTGTTCTCCAACTTTCTATTTCACTTGGGTAGCACTGATGTACGACTAGGCACCACTCTTTGCTTATGAAGTCATAAGTGTTATGGACTTTCACTGCCAATGTGAAATGGGCCTGTAGGGACACACACATATGATTTAACCTGGAAGAGGAGTTTATCCACAAATGATGTTTAGATTGATTACTAAAGGAGTTTAGTAGTTCAATTAAACACTCAATCAATTGATAGCTCAATATCATAGTGTTCAAGGTGTTGGACTGATTGATTAGAGTATCAGATTGATTGAAACTGCAATTGACTGATTTTTCACAGTCTGCACTCCCAACCGATCGACTCATGTGATGAACCGATCGACTCATGATAGGTTGAGACGACCAATTCAAGGGTTGAACTGATCAGCTCAACATGTCCAAACGAGCAAGTTGGGAAAGTCAGGTTGGTAAGAAGTCTCTCTTCATTTCACTAGTCCAATTTGATTGGAACAAGGATTGGTATTTGGATCAATTAGAAACAAAAGAGGAAAAGTCAATCGGGAACTGACCAGGGCAGTGAACCGATCATTTCAGAAGTGAACCGATCGGCTCAGGTGCCCCAACCAATCAGTTCAAGTGTAAACCGATCAGCTTAGGTCCCCAACCGATCGGTTCATGCTTGAAATGATCGGTTCAACTGGCGCAGTTGGTTGTTTTGTGGAAAATCTCGAACCCTTGTACTCCTACTTTAATCCTGCATTGCCCGGAGTAGAGAACCCTATCCCATGACCCTCCTATAGGGGTATTGGGGGGTTCACAAAGTAAAACTCAAAACACTAGTTGCTCTGCAAAGTTTTCGTTCTCTCTGGTTGTGATACCCAGGAGAGCCCGAGCAAGTGCTACCTGATAAGGGAGGCACAACAAGGGAAAGACAACTGCAGAAAGGCAACTGGTTGTAGGAGAGTGTGTCGATGACTAGTATGCTGATAGGAGAGTACAATTCCTTTTGGTGCCTTGTAGGATAATTCTAGGCAGTCCGTGTGGACGACTACAGAGGCGGGAGACTTCTACATCTCAGAGGACAACTGTCAATCCCGACAGTCCCAGTGAGACCAGGAGCTGCACAAACACCGTCCAAGACCGGAGGTGAAGACTACACAAGCCGTAAGGTAATGTCTCTGAGCAAGCCTCGGGACAAGGTACGCCTCTACAAACCATCCTTCCTATTATATAGACAATGACACATTTCCTTTATTCTGGGTTTGGGAGAAGAAAATTTTTGTTTCCGCTGCCTTCTCTGTCTCCCCTAAAACCCAACAGTGGTATCAGAGAAGGCAGCGGAAACACAAATTTTCTAATAAAATTGGCTTTATGTGTCTACTCTGAGATCAAGGAAATGGATGAACGTTGAAAGGATGATTGTACCATGCCTTGAGTTCATTCAAGACATTAGTGATAAAGGAATTATACATTTGCTGCAACACCATTCATAGATTGTAGGATTGAAAGTTGTTCTCTAACTTTCTATTTCACTTGGGTAGCACTGATGTACGACTAGGCACCACTCTTTTCTTATGAAGTCATAAGTGTTATGGACTTTCACTGCCAATGTGAAATGGGCCTGTAGGGACACACACATATGATTTAACCTAGAAGAGGAGTTTATCCACAAACGATGTTTAGATTGATTACTAAAGGAGTTGTGTAGTTCAATTAAACACTCAATCAATTGGTAGCTCAATATCATAGTGTTCAAGGTGTTGGACTGATTGATTAGAGTATCAGATTGATTGAAACTGCAATTGACTGGTTTTTCACAGTCTGCACTCCCAACTGATCGTCTCATGTGATGAACCGATCGGTTCAGATTGGTGAACCGATCGACTCATGTGATGAACCGATCGGCTCAGGATAGGTTGAGACGACCGATTCAAGGGTTGAACTGATCAGCTCAACATGTCCAAACGAGCAAGTTGGGAAAGTCAGGTTGGTAAGAAATCTCTCTTCATTTTACTTGTCCAATTTGATTGGAACAAGGATTGGTATTTGGATCAATTAGAAACAAAAGAGGAAAAGTCAATTGAGAACTGACCAGGGCAGTGAACCGATCATTTCAGAAGTGAACCGATCGGCTCAGGTGCCCCAACCAATCAGTTCAAGTGTGAACTGATCAGCTTAGGTCCCCAACCGATCGGTTCATGCTTGAAACGATCAGTTCAGCTGGCGCAGTTGGTTGTTTTGTGGAAAATCTCGAACCCTTGTACTCCTACTTTAATCCTGCATTGCCCAGAGTAGATAACCCTATCCCGTGACCCTCCTATATGTATAGGGGTATTGGGGGCTTCACAAAGTACAACTCAGAACACTAGTTGCTCTGCAAAGTTGTCATTCTCTCTGGTTGTGGTAACCAGGAGAGCCCGAGCAAGTGCTACCCGATAAGGGAGGCACAGCAAGGGAAAGACAACTACAGAAAGGCAACTGGTTGTAGGAGAGTGTGTCGGTGACTAGTACGCCAACAGGAGGGTATGACTCCTTTCGGTGCCTTGTGGGACAAGGTGATCGGAGTTCCAAGCAGTCCGTGTAGACGACTGCAGAGGCGGGAGACTTTTGTCACTCGGAGGATAGCTGTCAATCCCGACAGTCCCGATGAGACCAGGAGCAGCACAAACACCGTCCAAGACTGGAGGTGAATACCACACAAGCCGCGAGGTAACGTCGTCGAGCAAGCCTCGGGACAAGGTATGCCTCTACAAACCATCCTTCCTATTGTATAGATGTTGATGTGTTTCCTTTATTCTGGGTTTGGGAGAAGAATTTTTTTGTTTCCACTGCCTTCTCTGTCTCCCCTAAAACCCAACACTATATTTATCGACATGAATCATTTACTTCCCTATTCCTTGTCATCCATAAAACTCTGCCCCATCTACTTCAATCTTGTGTTGTCCATCATCTATATAACTCAGTATCCATCATACTTTAATCACACGTTGATGTGCTTTTTTGACCATCCTCCCTCTCGCCAAGAACTACATAGTAGTCGTGGACATATCATCCTTAACCATGCGCCTCATCTTCTAGAAAAAAATGCATTAAATTTGTCAGGGCCCAGCATCTTGGATGCTCCAATGGAGAAGACAACACATCAGATCTCATAATCTATTATAGAAGGAAGAAAAAGTTGCCAATTCATTTCCTTAGTAACCTTGAGGGATGGGAGGGTACCGCCCTCATAGATAGATCCACTATTGTATAGACTGGAGAAGAAATTGTCAGCTTTGTCGCCAATCTTCTACGGGCCACTAGTAATTAATCCAATCTCCTAGATGAGAGAATTAAATCATCACATATAGTGTTCCTTTAGACGGTCATGTGGTAGGTGTATGAATTCCTATCACCGTCACAAATCCATTTCAACCTACAATTTTGTCAAAAATGGGTTTTGTCTATTTTCTGAAGATGAGATAGCCTAGCAGGAGCCACATTCCAAGCCTATATAAGAGAAAGGGAAGGGAGTTATTTGAGATTTACAGTAGCTAACACACATTTGTACATAGCTCTGGCGATGAGAGAATTAAAATTAGTAAGCTCACTTGATCACTTTCTAAGGAACTCCTTTGTTCTCTTCAATTTCTCAACAACCACATACAAGAGGTTTCCATCAATACCACTATTATGTTCCTCCTTAATAATAACTTTGCAGCTCAACCACTCTAGTCAACCATTTAGGAATCTAAAGGTACATGACAATTGGAAAACCAACCAAGCACTATCACCCCAACATATATCTCACAATACGATAGCTACGAGCTCTCTTATTTTGCCAACTACTAGGCATACTAGTCATATTAAAATTTAGAAGATTGATTGTACCAATGATATCAAATCCACCATGGTTAATGCAACTGGCAGTCACCATTGGTCCATTGCGTGCACAAACTACACATCCCAGACTTGTGTGTGCCATCCCACTACAATATAACCTCCTTCAGTTTGTTCCAGATTGGAACATATCCTCAATTTGGAGGGAACATGCGAGAAACCCTTACAACTACCTTTCTATAGATCTTAGTCTTGTAAGAAATGACCAAAGTGACTGGAACTTCATTGATAATACCCCTCAATCTTTGTTGCTTCCAAGATTGAGAGGCTCCTTTTACATTTCATGCAAGGATACACATCAAATATCCCTTCTTTGGACACGTCAACTGGGTGTGTCTCCTCCTCTCCTGATTCTTCTAAGTGAAACATGTGGCCTGGAAGGCACAACACCTCCTTCCATGAAATTGTCCTCCCTGTCCAGTCCATCCAAAATAGAGAACAAATTTTCATCATCCAGTCCACACACACCAGGGTCCCGGTCACTAGTAGGAGTAGCTCTCCTAGTAACTAGAGTCACAGGGGAAAAGGGTGGCTCATGAGAGCTTTGTACATCAGGAAAGAAATCTAAAGAGGGACCCATTAGATCAGTTGAGTGGGTACCAAATTACCAATAGGGGCCTTATCAACCCTCAACAAAGATAAGCCACCAACCTTATTGGGATCAATGAGGGTTGGTCCCCAATAAACTCAATGAAATTTAACATGGAAGTGCCCGAGTTTTTTGGGAAGACTCACTCGACCACGAAGTTGAGGACCCTCTCATATGTGATCATATAGTGTAACCCTCACCTTGAAGATGGGTGGCTCTAGTTGAGGTGAAGGCAACTAGTAAATCATTTTTAATGAACTTGTTTACATTCAATCTTGCCACATGTTAGTCATTTTTTATTACCTAATTTAACATTTGTCATTTTATTATTGCATGTGATACAAATAATGTATGTCCAATCAAATATCACGATAATCTCAAACTAATACACACACACGCACACACACACACACAAACACACACACACACACACACACACAAATATATATATATATATGTGTGTGTGTGTGTGTGTGTGTGTGTGTGGTGTGTGTGTGTGTATGTGTGTGTTTATATGATATATATGCAATTTACACGTGTCATCTTATAAGAGGTTTTTACGGTTGATGTGTAGCATGATTATGGCCAATAATCCCTATTAACTTTGCATGGTTGTGTTGTTGGTTGATGCTTTTATCTCAGTCTGTGAACCGAGCCTCTATATTATCTTCCCAATGTAAAGTTAAATCTTTCCGACCTTAGCTCCCCTTGAATGTGACTCGAGGTTTCCTTATTATTATGTAAAAGTAGGATAGTTTACTTTCCTATTATGACGAAGAAGATGATGCCTCAAAGATGAGTTGACCTAATGGAGGACTAGGAGGACGAGCCAAACCGATTTCCTAGTGGACCTAACCGATCAGGTGAAGGAGCCAGCAGATGGTGGAAAGAAGAACCAAATGACCAGTGAGACGACCAAACAATTACAGAAGAGGTGAGCCCATCAATTCAAGGGTTGAACTGATTAACTTGGATTAAAAGCATAGTTCAACATCAATAATAGGTTTTTGCATGTGATGTAGACCTAGGATGACATAATTCCTTCTAGCTCCAAGGAATTACATTTGTCTGGCCATAACCATCACTTTTGTTTATTGGATGTTCTCATTGTGGCTGGATATAGCATGTATATGATACATACTATATATGTGGTGATTGGATAAAGTATATGTATTTATAAATACAAAATCCCTCAATTAAAATATCAAGTCTTAGATGCTTTCCCAAAGCAGGACACATGAAAAGCTTGATCGACTAAGCATAGATTATGCCTCCGCGTGGTACACCGTCCATCTCATGGAAGTGTGATGATAATAATGTAGGTTTTGCCTCCACGGGGTGCAGTATTATCATGTTGGCTTTTGAGTCAAGCTTGTCTAGTGATTCTCAGAATGTCTGGGCCCAGATACATGCAGTTGATTATGGAAAATGGTTGCACATATCATCTATCCAGAATTGCATATGATGTAATTGGCAAGAGTTTCCTACATTGAAGGTTGACTGTGTTTTGCGGCGTTGATCGGGCCACAGTTGAATTATCTTGGATCTGGCCTACAAGAATATTGTACGATGTAATATTCTGAATTGATATGTGAGGGCTATCAATTTGAATAAAATAGCAGGAGCAATAATAATTAAAGACCTAATTAATATTGTTAATTTTTTCAAATCAAATCAAATCAAAATAATTCTTTTTGACAAATGCAAATGTTCTCTTGTAGAATCAAATGACGAACAAATCCGAATTGTGATTGGTCCTGAAGAAGGACAAACTTGATGAGAGAACTTTTGACGAATAGTTTTGGACTTTGAGAAGGGTTCTCAATGAAGAGTGCAATATCTACATCCTTGACAAACCAGTGCCATAAACACCTACTCCTGATGCACTTAGGGCACAAGTGAATGCTTACTAGAAGCATGCCAATGATGCCTTAGAGATAAAGTATCTTATGCTTAGCTGCATGAACTATGAGTTTCATGAGCAATGTGAAGACATGAGTGTTCTTGAGATGGTAACACATCTTAATAAAGAGACACTTGGTCTAGAAAGAAGGAAAGGGACGATATCCTAATGGTGCTGCTTGAGTCTAAGAAGACGGAGGGAACCTCGGTAGAAGAACATTTGCTCAATATGATTGGACATGTGTATCATCTTGAAGAGCTGGGATTTACCTTGAGACGAAAGTTGGCCACTGATATGATTCTAAAGATAATACTAGAATCATATAGCCGCTTCATTGCATGTTATCATGTGAATAATGTGGTTGGATATGTGACACCCCATGCTATAAACCACAAGATAACTCAAAACTAACTGTGGAAATGAAACTTAAACAAATAGTTTATTGGAAAACACTAGAAATTAAAACCATTTTCACTAAACTCTAAAATAGAAAAAACCTTTACATGAGTCCTTTCATGTCACCAGGTATTTACCATGTGTGTCATCAACATGTTACAAGAAAAATTGTCCAAACATATATATATATATATATATATATATATATACTGAAGATGGAATACACTCGAGTGTACCGGAGACGCCGTACACCTCAATCATTTTCCATCATGGAGAAATTATTTTAGAAATCTAAACTGTTGATCATCTTAGATATCTTAAGAACATACTATATAATAAATTTGAGTTCATTTGGACACTTATAAGTCATGCATCTAAATGATGCAAAAATTATGTATTTCAAATTAGTTATGTGTGTCACTTACACTCATGCAAATGGACTCAAAATTTGTATGTGGTCTATTATTATTGTAACAATGAAGATCAATGGATTAGATTTTGCAAATATATGGTCTAGATAGGCAAACACCATTGGGGTGTACGGTGTGATCTGTACACTCAAGTGTATTCTAGCCTGACTCTCTCTCTCTCTCTCTCTCTATATATATATATATATATATATATATATATATATCTGTGTATGTGTGTGTGTGTGTTTGTTTGTTTGTATATTCACTATATTCATATATAAAAGGACATACAAGCCAATACACTTATCGAAGCATGCCTATAGAATACACCCAAAAACTATCCCAAAGACCTAACTATACAGGGATGACTCTAGGACTCTAACAATAAAAGGACCACCAGCAACATCTTCATCCTTGTCAGCTACTATCCTTCTTGTTGCTTCTCAACCTCAGTTGCACGATCTCTACCTCCTTGTGCATGTCCACCTAAAACAATGTGGGAAACCCACAGGGTGAGATTTTAAATCTCAATGAGAGATATAACTCTCCACCAACACTATTATTAGCGCAGATATGATGATTAAAGAACAACATTAAGGCTAAAACTATGATAGATAGGTAATCATTACTAATAGAATGATCAATTGCAATAAGAATATGAAACATCTTATCATCATAAAAGGAATATGAAGAACATGTACATTCACTACCAACTATGTTGTACGAAAGCAAGCAAGGCCTCATCCAATATTCTCATGTTTAAACCTAAGCAAGATACTACACGACTGATTTCAAGTTTTATTATGCCCCAAGGATTTGAGTTGTACCACCCAAATATAACTGACCACTTCTAAGTCAAAATTAGTGCCATACAAAGTCTATGGAAGAGCCAGAATCCACAACCTCACCCCCTTGGTCAGTACGAGTGAACCTGTAGTGATATCATCAGTAAAACTACTACCAACGACATATAGTCCAACTGTACAAATCTAGCCTGCCTTGTCATAGGTCACGATGCTAGAGGAACTGAGCTACAACCCATTGCCGCACTCCTACCAGGGTATGGTCCATAGCCAATCATGTATCACATGTCACTAAGCTACAGCCCGCAGTCGCACTCCCACCAGGATATGTCCCGTAGTCAATCTTGTATATCATATCACTAGGAAACTAGCTCATGCATGGCCATCTCATATATCCTGGATGTAAGGGCATATTCGTCCTCACCCCCATATATTAAAAAGTATGCACTCTGAGTTAAACTCATTTCACCATTCAGTAGGCGCTGCACTAAATAGATCTATGGCACATGGCAAAACTACATGATTAAGTTCCACTTGATTGGTTAAGTCAATTAAGAGTCTTTTAGCATCAATCAAGTTCCAACATACAAAATCATAACAAATTCTACAAAGATAAGGGTGTAGTTTTCTTTCAACAGATATAACATATAGGGTGTGAACTTGACACACTATCACCACATGATGCATGTATCATTGTCATTTATCACATCATCAACAAAGTCTCATTCCATGGGACATCAATCCCTCAACTCATCTCATATTGGGCCACAAGTTCCTGCCAGGTCATAGGGCCATTCAAAACATCATTCTGATATCACAAGTGCCTCAACAAGCCCCTCAAGGCTCATTTAACCTGTATCATATGATGTTCACCATAACATGCACTATCTCATAATACATGCATGGTTAGAAGTTGATAAGCAAGAGATAAGGACAACCACATAACATTATAATCCTTTCATGATAAAGAAACAAGCAAACTCATTATTCACTATTAGGATTAGGGTTTCCTTTTTAACTGATTAGGGTTTAAAAGACTGATCCAAGCATCAACCCTAGGACAATCACTCTCCACCATCTTGGAGTGTAAGCATTAGGGAGCATCAGTAGAGTTGATTAGATAACATTCTAAACATCAGGTATATGGCTTATGTATCATACATATATGGTTATCAATAAGCGTTTACATGTTTTTCATCCACATACCATCACCCTATGTTGACTAGATAACCACATAGGTTGCAAACACCTACCATGGTACATGTCACAATCATGACACTAAGGGTTAGGCTTACACCAAGGTACCTCGACCAGAGGTTTCTTCACCTCAACCCCTGTCGCGACCCCAACCTACGTCGCAACCCAAGACGAGCAACCTTTACCCTTGTCGTGACCCAAGACCATCATGGTCATGACCCTACTCTCTAGGGTGAGTCTCAACTTCATGCAAATCAGGAACAAAGCCTCAACACCAAGGGTAACTAGGTCACCACCGACCAAGGGTATCAACCTAACATCACTAGGTCAAACTCAACCTCAAAGGAGCATCTCGACCCAAAAGATATCATGGTCGTGACTATCATGAAGTGTCGCGACCTCCCAAAATGCTCCACCTAGGTAGCCAAAAAAGGACTAAAACTGAAGGTGAAACCATGGTTACCATGAGGAAAAGATCATGTACAACCCATCACCAAAACCTTAAGTCGTGGTTCAAGAAGCTACTAAGGAAGAACCTTATCTAAGGAACAAGAAACCATGTTCACAAAAACTCAAACTGGACCTAACATCCCTCCAACTTGTATGTGTACAAACACCATGCATGAGGGCAAGGTAAACAACAAAACATGGAGAAAAAGCCTTCATAACACATCATCTACCAAAATGGGTACAATAAGTTAGGGTTTTGGATTGCTTCCAAATCAAGCATGGGATCACCACCAAGCAAGCCGTAGAGATTGCCACTAAGCACAAGCAAGGTGTTAAGGCAACTTAGAGGAAGAAAACAATTATAAGAATTATAAATAAGTGCAATAACAAAGTAGGTTTTAATGTTATATAACCCACCTTAAGATGATCACCACCATGAAATCCAATATCTAAGATCAAGAGCTCCAGGGAAGCGATCCAAGGGTTGAAAAAAACTCCACTAAAAGCTCCACACTCAGCCACAAGAGCACCTTAAGAACAAGATGACACCTAGGGTTGTAAATGGGTACAGGTATACCCGCGTACCCGCAAAACGGTACCCACCAAAACTCATTATGGGTCTAGTTTTCTAGACCTACGTACCCGCATACCCATATTTTCACGGTTCCAATAATGGGTATAGCTGTACCCATACCCGCGAACCCGTGTACCCGCAAAATAAATAAATAAATATAAATGTATACATTTATGTATGAGTTTGTTAGAATCTATGGCTAAAAAACTACTGGACATGATCTAACAGTGATATTTCTAACCTAATTTAGCCCAAAGATTAAAACTCCTATTGTCCCCTAACCCATAGAACATCCACTCCCTCTCGGCTCCCCCTCATTCCGCTATCCGCAAAGCGAGTAGACGAAGACAGTCAGACATAGCTAGGGCTAAGGCCAGCCTCCAGCCACCAGCCTCTAGGCTCCGGCCAGATCCACCTCGGCACCACCCCTCAAGGCTCAACTGAGCATGCTGGTTAGTCTGTCGACATCGAGGATCCTCTTCGCGGGCGCCCACCTACTTCAGCCGCGGCCTCAGTCCGATCATCATCAGAATCACCAGCGACACCCCTACCGTCTCTGACTTCAACAACCTACAACTCTAGGCACAAAGGACTCTAGGGGCCGCCCACTAAGGCACCAACTACTGCAGGCCCTGATCCAAACCTTGTCAAGGATTCGATTTCCCACCCACTTCCATATCCCGATGGCATCCAAGTGTTGAAATCATGCTTGCTTCCTAACAACTTGGATCTTGGCAGCGGTGACATCCAGCCCTAAACATGCTATCTTCCTAATCTAGGAGCTCAGATCTGGGCGGCGACGCGTCCAGGTGGTTCCCCTTGTCATACAACTTTAGTCGATGTTTCTCTGCCTCCCTTCCTAATCTAGCAGCAAGTTTACTTGATCATAAAGATTGTGATTACAAAGATGTTACGATAGGTACTATTTTAGATATTTACTTCCTCGTACTTTAGGCTTTTAGGCCTTTTTCTTTTGTCTCCTATATGCTGCCATTGATTTTGTTTATGTTATAGTCATTGTTGTCGTGTTGGCTATCACTAATAAATTTTTTGTTTGACGGTTCTTTTGTAATCTGTGTCATTGTGCACTCTGTAATTGAAAGTTTAAATGAATGTACTTGTATCCCAATATCTAAACAAATTAGTAACTAGTCTTCAAGCAAACAAAATGTTCTTCTATAATGATAAATATAATTATTTACTTAGAGCCGTATACCCGTAGACCCACACCGTATACCCACATGATATGCGGGTCTGGGTATGGTGCATGTCTGATTTTAAGTATTGCGGGTCTGGACCCGTACCCGTACCTGCTAAATTATAAAGGGTATGGTTATGGGTATGGTCATACCCGCACCGTACCCGCACCATTTACAGCCCTAATGACATCAAGGTTAAAAGGTATCTCAAGAAGAAAGCAAAACCTCATAACTGAAACAAAATAAAGAAGGGAGAAAAGAGAGAAGAAACTCCCTATCACTTGGGTGTTGCCTTGTCAAAACATGGCCAATTACCCTTGTGATGAGGAGCTTACTCTCAAGAATGACCACCATGTCAAAACACAGTCTAAGGCTAAGAAAGAGGAAGATAATGGGGTAGAAGATCCGAAGAAAGCATCAAAGAAAGAAGATAAACACTCACCCAGATTTGAGATGACCAAGGATCACCACAAGCACCACATGCAAGGGATGAACCACCTCTGAGGTACCAAGAACACTCCTTGCTCCACCAAACTCCAAGGATGAGCACAAGATAAGGGAGGAAGAAGATGACTGAAAGGAACCACTTGCATGGAGAGAAGAGGGTTCATATAGAAAAGGAGGAAGGAGGTAAGAAAAGGATGAGGTGTAAACAAGATGGGGCTCCAAAGATACACTTGTTCACCAAAAGGATCAACATGCATCTACATGCAACCACTTAAGCATGACATGCAAGACATGGTGATACACTCTAGGTAGTGTCTCTACCATCTAAGCAGCGCTACTCTCTATGTTGTGACCACAACACACCAAGGGTTTCATGATCATGACACACCCTAGAAACACCACTAGGTTGCAACACCAAGACCCCCACAAGCAACCTAGGTCAAAACACACCTCTCTAAGCCTTTGTCTCAGCCCAAGACAACATTGGTCGCGACCACCACAAGCAACCTAGGTCTAAATAAACCTCTCTAAGCCTTTTTCTCAACCCAAGACAAACTTGGTCACAACCACCACATCAAGTGGAAGTGTATCGACAGTAACACCCGGTCAACAATCCCTAGGTCACGACCTAGGTCGAGACAACCACCAAAGGTCACAAGGTCAAAGAATACCAACCCTAGGAAATCCTAATCACCACAAAACCAAGGGTCAAAAAAAGTGCCCCAAAGCACCAAACTATCACTCATGGAGCTAGGAGAGAGAAGGAAAACTTAGAGGTGGAAAATTGCACATCAACCCCCTATATTTGGTAAATTACAATTTGCACTAAAACTAGCACAGAAAGCACAAACATCATCCAAACAAGATAAAACTTGAAACTTAAGCACACCACAAGCCCAAATCAAATCTCAAAAGATTAGAGAAAGGTTCTAAGCACATGATTGAGCCAAAGAAGATTGGGTTACCTCAAAACTTGGGTTAGGTTCCTTACAAACCATAAACCCCTAACAAGGATTTCGCTCCCAAATCCTAAGAGAAAAGAGAGGGGTGCTTCCTTTTCATCTCTTCCCTGAGCTCCCACGTGGCTTCCTCAACACCACTGTGATGCCATAAAACATTCACTAGCACTATGTCCTTCTTCTTCAAATTCTTTACCCTTTGTCAAGGATCAACACTGGGCCTTCCGCATATGACATGTCCTCATCCAGCTCCACCTCCATAGGATGTAACATCAACTCTGTATCGGGATGATACTTTCTCAACATACTCACATGAAACACAGGATGCAACCTGTGCAACTCAGGTGGCAACTCCAACCTGTAGGCCACCTTCCCAACACTTGCCACCACAGGATAAGGTCCCATAAATATGGGGGCCAACTTACCCTTCTTCCCAAACCTCATAACACCTTTCCAGGGAGAGACCTTGAGGTACACTCTGTCTCCCACTTGGAACTCCAAGGGTCTATGATGGTTATCTGCATACGACTTTTGTATGTCATGTGCTTCCTTCAACTGTTGTTGAATCACTTTGATCTATTCAGTCATTTGCTACACAAGATCAGGACCAAGAAGTTGGTATTCTCCCATCTCATACCAACACAACGAAGACCTACAATGCCTCCTATACAATGCCTCATATGGTGAAATGTAGATGCTACTCTGATAGCTGTTGTTGTAGGAGAACTCTACCAAACTGAGGTGTATGTCCCAACTTCCCAAAAATTGAAGAATACAAGCTCTCAATAGATCCTCCATGGTTTGAATGGTCCTTTTAGACTGACCATTTTTCTGTGGGTAAAAGGCAGTGTTAAACCTCAATTGCATACCCAAAGCTATATGAAGTCACTCCCAAAAGTGACTTGTAAAGTGAGGACCTCTATCAGACACGAAAGTTGCTAGAACACCATGAAAACACACTATCTCATCAACATAGATCTGGGCAAGCTTCTCAATTGTATACGTCATTTTCACATGAAGAAAATGTGATGACTTCATCAACCTCTCAATAATTACCCAGATGGCATCATGACCTTTGGTTGTCCTAGTCAGACCAACTAGAAAGTCCATAGCCATATGATCCCATTTCCATTGTGGTATAGGCAACAGTTGCAATGTCCCTACAAGCTTTTGATGCTCAACTTTAACCTACTGACACACATCACATCTCGCAATGAAATTAGCCACATCCTTCTTCAAGCCAGACCACTAATATATATCCTTCAGGTTATGATACATCTTGGTGCTACATGGGTGTGTAGCGTACATGGATGAGTGAGTCTCTTCTTGCGCCATCTTTCTTAGGTCATCAACATTAAGAACCACTACTCTACCAGGGTAACAAATCGTCCCATTATCTGACTCGTGGAAGCCATCATGCTTCCCACTGTTAAACTCTGATCTAATATGATGTATCACAGTATCAACCAGTTGTGTGTCTCCAATTTGTTGTCTCAGAGTGAGCTTCACCTGCAACTGAGCTAACAATCCTACTAGTAAGGAAACTTTCAGCTTAACATTCATCTAAAGTTGGGAGATCAACATGTCTCTCTTTTGGCACATCAAAGAACTCAAGAAGGCTTTATCCATAGACGAAGATGAAGACTTCCTACTCAATGCATCTTCCATAATATTTGCCATCCCTGGATGATAATCAATCATGCAGTTGTAATCCTTGATTAACTCCGTCTAGCATTGTTGCCTCATATTCAACTCCTATTGTGAAAAGATGTACTTCAGTTTCTTGTGATCCTCAAATATCTGACACTTCTCACCATAAAGGTAGTGCCTCCAGATCTTCAAGGCATGGACCACATCAGCTAACTCTAGTTGTGGGTTGGATAATTCTCCTCATGTTTCTTAAGCTGTCAGGAAGAAAAAGAAACCACTTGCTTGTCCTACATTAACACACAACCCAAGCCATTCCTGGACACATCATAAAAGACTATATATCCTTTTCCTTGCTCAGGTAAGACCAGAACCGATGCACTTGTCAACTTCTCCTTCAACATCTGAAAATCACACTGGCATCTATCATCCCAGGAGAACGACACGTCCTTCCTTGTCAACTTAGTTAGGGGCAAAGTGATAGCATTGAAGTCCTTCATGAACCTCCTGTAATATCCTTCCAAAACTAGAAAGTTGCACATTTCCGTTGGTGTCTTTGGATGCTCCCATTCCATCACTGACTCAACCTTCTTGGGATCCACACAAACTCCCTCAAAAGATATAACATGCCCCAAGAAAGTTACCTCCTTTAACCAGAACTCACACTTGTTGAACTTGGCATAAAGTTAATGCTACCTTAGCACGGTCAACACCTGACGAAGAGGTTGTTCATGTTGTTGATTGTCACAATTGTTTTTCAAGATGTCATCTATGAATACCACCAAAAACTGATCAAGACATGGCCTAGACACTCTGGTCATCAGGTCCATGAACATTGTCGGTGCATTGGTCAGCCCGAACAGCATAACCGCAAACTCATAGTGACCATACCTTGTCCAAAAAGTCATCTTACACATGTCATCCTCCTTGATCCTTAATTGGTGATATCTTTCAATCAGGTCTACCTTCGAGAACATTGTCGCACCACACAATTGATCAAATAGAACATCTATCCTCGACAAGGGGTACTTGTTCTTTATCGTCACCTTTCTCAATTGTCTGTAGTCTATGCACATCCTCATAGACCTGCCCTTCTTCCTACAAGTAGCACTAGAGCACCCCATGATGATGTTCTTAGCCTGATGAAACCTTTGTCAAGAAGCTCTTGCAACTATCTTTTCAACCCTACCATCTCTACTAGAGCCATCCTATACAACATTTGGGCTATCAGTTGCATGGCAGGGACCATATTGATCTCAAAATCAATCTCTCGGGGTGGGGGAACACTTGGAAACTCCTTAGGAAACATGCCCTCAAACTCTTTGACAACTAGCACCTCCTGAATACTAGGACTCCTCACCTCAATATTCAGTACATCTGCTAAGAATGCCTCACAACCTTGTCTTAACAGCTTCCCAACCACCATCGCCGATACCAGACATTTCAGAAGAATCTTCCTATCTCCTTGTAATATCCAAATCTTATCACCATCTATGAACATCACCTGCTTGGAACTACAATCCAAGACCACTTTATACTGCTCTAAGGTGTTCATTCTAAGGATTATATCCAACCCATGCATATCAAGTGGTATGAGATCCACTTGAATGTTGTGCCCTAAAAAAGAAAGGACACTGGAAGGGCACACCTCCTACAACACTACAAAACCAACTAATTGGATTTCTAACAACAAACTATCCCTCCTACGACTAATATGCAAAATATAACTGTCAAGCGATTCATGAGTGATTAAAGAGTGTGTTGCACTCTGGTCAACCAAAAAGGATACAAAACAACCAGAAAACAAATCAGAATGAAATAACTCCATCTGACATGTCACTACTCATAGATTGACTACCACCTCCAGCTGACTCATAACATAGAATCTAGTTGTTTCCCATTGATGCCCCCATCTGCTTCTTCCTTGAGAAGACGGTCCGACCTGTGATGCTTGGACACATTATCATCTTCTAGTAATGTTGTTCTGCTATCTCTATGAGCCCTACTGACTCTACCTTGGTTTCTGCATCACCTAGTCATCTCTCACTGGGCATTCTAGCTTCAAATGTCCTATCTACCCACACTTGTAGGAAACTCGTATAAGGCCCCTAAACTTTCCTAATGAGTTGAATAAGCTTAATTATCATAATTAAATTCTTATAACCCTAATATAACCTTTTTATATCCTTTTAAATCCTAAGATAAGCTTAAGTTTCAAATTTGGTCTAATTTGGACACTGTTTGAGCAAGTTATGCAATTTTATGCACATTTTGGACTTTTCTGCAATTTACCAAATTGAGAGGTTTTCTTTGCAATATATTACTTGCATTATGTTCCTTGGATATTATCTCATCATTCTTGAACTTTTTGAGCCATGGGAACCTATTTAATCCTTGGTTTGAAGGTGTTTTCTCCAAGGGTATTTTAGGGTTTACCCCTTCATGGATGAGCTACCTTTAGTAGCTATCAACTAATGAATTATTTTTTATGCTTGAAAATTCAAGAATTGAGGGATAATAATGTATCTATGGATGGTGGGGGAGATTCTTGTGTGTGTGCTTATATATTCTTAATAGTTTAAGGCCATGGACACTTGGAAAGATACTAGAACTTCAACTTTTTCTTTTTCTTTATCTTAAAGTTTCATATATTTATCCCTAAGCACCAAAACGAGCCATTTTCTCTCCAACACTTCCCTCCTTCTATGTAACTCGTTCTCCCTCTGTGCTACTACAAATTTCCTGTCCAAGGAAGAAGAAAGAGGGGATCTTCTTGGAAAAAGAATCTAGGGTTGCAATTGACTTCCTTTTAGGGTTTGAAAAGCTTCCTTTTAGTGATCTTGACATAAAAGAGTAATAATCCCCTTCTTTCCTCCATTTATTTCTTTTTTATCCTTACTCCTACCTTTCTACAGATCGGAACCTTATGGTTCCATGGTATAAATTGCTCTAAAGCTCTAAAATCCTACCTTTCTTGTTCCTTATGCTTAGGGTTTGCTCATTTGATGAAGAAAGGTGCTAGATGGATGAGTTCACAACTTATGCTTGGATTTCCTACCATGCATGCTCACGTTTTCTTATGTTTGGGAGTTTATCTTCTAATTAGAGGCAAGTTTAATAATTTTCTCCACGTTTATTGCTTACCATAAGCTTGCTAGCTCATGTTCTTGCTTGAAAATGATGATCCATGCACTAAAAAGCTATGCTTGACTTGAACTTTGATTTTTATAATGTTCCTTATTTTTATTTCAGTTCTAGATGAACCTGTGATCATGTGTAGGTTATTCCTAAGGTATAATATGACTTAGATCAGGTTGGTTTGACAACCTATGGTGCTAAGCACCTATCAACCAATTGTCAATTTTAGGGTTTTAAGATGATTTCTTCCATAAACCCATGACCCGATGATGGTACCATTGCAACAACCCAATGGTGTTGTCTTCATGACAATTTATGGTGGTAACCAAGGGTTTCAAATGATGCTCACCCCTTAGGTCATGTTTTGGCCTAATTATATGCCTAGTGATTAACAACTAAGTACCCTAATGATGCTATCAATCAATGTTGATATTAGTTTGATATTTGATGTTGATTAATAAATGTAGTGCTGATCTAACAACCTATGGTGACTTAATGGTCACTAATGATGATGGATCGGGTCTCCAAAACCTATGGTGTGTTAATCATATAGTTATAGCATCAATTAAGCCTTAGACCAATGGTTTCTTGGGTCACTTGATGCAATGGTCGGTCCTATACTATAATTGACAATTTTAATATATGAACTTGACCCAATGGTCAATATCTAATGTTTATTCCTCCAATAAAGTCGAATGATGGCAAATGTAATATTTTGGTCCTAATAATGTTATTTATATGGTTTCCTTTATATGATCAACTTAAGGAGCTTACTTGTTGACAATGGATGGCTTGTTTGAAATGAATAGTCGATTGTGGGTTTTACCTACTCTCAATGGAACTTTTTGTGTTATTAATCAAGGGAGACCTTGGGCATGGTTGAGCCCTGAATGAGGTGTAACCCTCTTGTAGTGATAAGGGTTAATACCATGTGATATTGTGAAAAGGATTTATATCCTTTGATATTATGACAGTCTTAATGACCTTTGGGCATGGTTGAGCCCTGAATGAGGTCTAATCCTCTTGTGTTGATAAGGGTTGATACCCTGTGATATTGTGAAAAGGATTTATATCTTGTGATAGTATGATGACTAGTGTGGTATCATGAATGGCAAGTGAATAGTACCATGTGATGATGAGATGAGAAATTATGTTTCACACATTTTATATCTTTTGAAGTTGTGATATTTATATGCTTGCTAGAAGTGAATTAGGGTTTGTATGTCCACTTGTTTGATGCAGCCTTAATTCATCCGATTGGCATAACTAATCAAGTGCAACTCTACTCATGTAGTGCCATGTGTCGTAGAGCCATCTTCACTCTCAGAACTTGTTGAATGGTGAAACAAGTATTCCTAAGGGAAACTCAGAGTGCATAATATTGATTATGTGGGGGTGGCAAGTTGAGGATATATCCTTATCATTTACAATGTAGGTTGTGGAGGATGGATATGGTCATGCCTCATACATATTATGTGATGGAGGACAACTGTAGTTGTATCTCGCATTAGAGGGTTTGGTGTACCCTGGTTTCTAGTATTTTGACCTTTACCAAGGGCGGACTAGTGGTTAGCAGCTTGACTATATGTCACTATGGTGGCAGCTTTGACTGATATGTTACTACTTTTTTACTTGTACTAACTGAGGGGAAGAGATCTTAGGATATCGATGCTCCTAGATCTTGTACGGAACCGAATAGCCCTTCACAGGGTTCAGTTGGACTTTGGATGGTACGATTCAAATTCCCTAGGGTATAATAAAAGATGTAAGATAGTCATGTAGCATATCTATATAGGGTTATACACAACACTTCATATTGGATGATAACCCTTGTTTGCTTTCTTTTCATTGAGATCATGTATAGTACAATAAGAGATAATAGATATGCTTATGTTGTAGTTATTCTCATGTTGTAAACATGCTTATGTTATCAAATATACTGACATTGATGGTTAAGATGATGTTGCTAGCTATGTTTAATATTGCTAGCCATGCCTATGTAATTATAAATGCTCAAACTACTAATCATGCCTATGCAGTTAATGGTGCTATGATGTTAGTTCTACTTATGATATAGATCTGTTCACTTTATTTGCGATGCCAATATTGATAGCCATGTTATGTTACTAGACATATTCATGATGTTAGGTATGCTTATGCTACTAGATTTCTTATATTGTTAGAAAGGAATATGATGATAGTCATATTAATGATAGTGATTGTTATTAGATGCAATTTGATGATATTTGAGTAGATATCTATCCAGAGAAATGGATTTATTTGTTATCTATATATGCATTGATGCTCATACTTGTTGCTAAGATGATTTGCTTAATCGATTTAGTATACTTGAACTGTTCAATCTGTTCAATTGATTATTAAATACTCCAACTGATTAGTTATCTACTATTTAAAAAGTTGTAATCAATAAGCATTGTTGGAGGTTATCTCTCTTGCTGGGACATGGGTCTCACCTCATGGTTCGCCACATATTTTTAGGTAATCGGAAGTGACAAAAACAAACAAGTGGTAGCAAAGAGGAGCTATAGTAATGAATCTTTAAGAAAGTTGATTAGATGTCTAGTGTGTCCTAGAGTTGTCCCTGTACTCTCAGGTCCGAGTAGGAAAAGTTTGTATTTGGTGTTTCAAACGAATCGGAATTTTGTTAGCATGTTAATGCTTGTTTGTGTGGCATATACACATATTGCTATCCTGTGTATATATGTTATGGCTAAGGTGATTGAACAATTTGTATCAAACTCTTGTCATAGTATAGATAAAAGAAAGATGTTGGGCTCCTATGTAAATGTTTCTGAGCAGGTGCTGACGTTGAAATCGGTTTTAATTTACCCATATTTTTTTGGGTATGTGGTTTATTGGTGATTGATTGTGTTTTATGTTTTGATTAATATCATTTAGTGTAATGGGTTCTCACAACTCGAGTCTCAAACTGTGTCTTAGACAGCCCCGTCATCGATATTGACGTGGTGTTGTGAGTTTCAACAGGTGGAAGACTGCGGCCTCTGCCTCTACTCTGTGACCATTGCATCAGAGGATTGTACCTCTACAATGCCAGTGGTGCAGAAAACCTCAGCTTTTTAAAGCCTCCAGATGACTGTCCTTGGGATTGTGCAAGACTCTTCCTGTCACTTGCCTCCCTCTTCTCTATCACTGATCGCTCTATCCTTCGAATAAACTCTAAAAATGTGGCAAACCTGTCTTGATTCTCCAAGCCAGCCTCTGGGGTAGACAACTCACCATTATGCCCCTTCTCAAAATGACGAATCCTCTCATCATCCATGGCAGCCATGTGAGGACAGATTTGAAGAAGCTCCATAAACTTAGCCTTGTACTCATTAATCGTCATGGGTCCCTATCGGTTCCGCACAAAACTGAATGATCTTCTCTGCCAGATAGATCCATGGAAAGTACTGACTGACAAACTCACATCAAAACTCCTCTCAACCTACAACAACTCCAGGTCTCTTCTTTTCTTTTATGGTCTACCAATGGCTAGCACTCCCTTTCAGAAGGTACACTGCATGCTTAACCTTATTCGCCTCCTAGATGTTGAGGATATTGAAGGTTTTCTTAATTTTAGTAAGCCATAGATCAACATCCACTGGATCATCCATCCCAACATACTCCACTTCCCCAACACGGCAAAGCCACTCAAAGATCTTCCTAGTGCCTGAAGATTCCGCATTGTGAATTGGTGCCCTAGTATGAGGTGCGGACATCCTGTCTTCTATATGCGTCACCTTTCATGTAACTAGGTATTTAACATGTATGCCATCAACCTGTTACAATAAAACCTATCCCAAACATCTATATATATATATATATATATATATATATATATACATACATATCCACTGTATTCATACATAAAAGGACATACAAGCCAAACCTTATCAAGGCATGTCTATAGAACACACCCAAAAACTATCCCAATGACCCGAGTATACATGGACGACTCTAGGACTCTAACAACAAAAGGACCACCAAAAACATCTCCAACCTTGTCAGCTATTGTCCTTCGTGTTGCTTCTCAACCTCTACCTCCTCGTGCATGTCCACTTAAAAAGATGTGGGAAACCCATGAGGTGAGATTCCAAATCTCAGTGGGAGATATAGCTCTCCACCAACACTATTATTAGCACATATATGATGATTAAAGAATAACATTAAGGCTACAACTATGATAGGTAGGCAATCATTACTAATAGAATAATCAATTGCAATAAGAATATGAAACATCTTATCATTATAAATGAATATGAAGAACACATATATTCACTACCAACTATGTTGTACAAAAGTAAGCAAGGCCTCATCTAATATTCTCGTGTTTAAACCTAAGAAAGATACTACATGGCTAATTACGCATTTTATTATACCCCGAGGATTTGAGTTGTACCACCCAAATCCAACCGACCACTGCTAAGTCAAAATCGGTGCCATACAAGGAATCCATGACCTCACCCCCTCGGTCAGTACGAGTGAACCTTTAGTGTCATCATCAGTAAAACTTCAACTGGTGACATATAGTCTAGTTGTACAAATATAACCCACCTTGGTACAGGTCACAGTGCTAGAGGAACTAAGCTATGGCCCACAGCTGCACTCCCACTAGGGTATGGCCCACAACCAATCCTATATCACATGTCACTAAGCTACGGCCCGCAACCGCACTCCCACCAGTTGATGGCCCACAACCAATCATGTAAACCATATCACTAGGAGACCAAATCACGCATGGTTGTCTTATATATCTTGGACGTAAGGGGATATTCATCCTCACCCCCGCATATTTAAGAATATGCACTCCGAGTTAAACTCGTTTCACCATTCAGCAGGTGCTGACACTGAATGGATCTATGGCACATGGAAAAACTACATGACTAAGTCCCACTTGATTAGTTAAGTCAATCAAGAGTCTTGTAGCATCAATCAAGTTACAACGTACAAAATCATTACAAATTCTACAGAGACAAGGGTATAGTAATCTTTTAGCAGATATAACATATAGGGTGTGAACTTGTCACACTATCACCACATGCTTCTTGTATCATTTCCATTTATCACATCATCAACAAAGTCTCATGACATGGAACATCAATCCCTCAACTCATCTCATATTGGGCCATAAGTTATTTCCAGGTCATAGGGCCATTCACAACATCATTCTAATATCACAAGTGCTTCAACATGCCCCTCAATGCTCATTTAACTTGTATCATATCATGTTCACCATAACATGTACTAGCTCATAATACATGCATGGTTAGAAGTTGATAAGCAAGAGATAAGGACAACCACTTAACATTATAATCGTTTCATGATAGAGAAACAAGCAAACTTATTATTCACTATTAGGGTTAGGGTTAGCTTTTTAACTGATTAGGGTTTATGAGACCGATTCAACCATCAATCCCAGGACCATTACTCTCCACCATCTTAGAGAGTAAGAATTAGGGAGCATCAATAGAGTTGATTAGATAACATTCTAAACAACATGTGTATGGCTTATGAATCATACATATATGGTTATCATTAATTGTTTACATGTTTCTTATCCACCTACCATCACCCTATATTGACCACATAACCACATAGGTCGCGACCCCCTACCATGGTATATGTTTCAACCATGACACTTAGGGTTAGGCTTTCACCAAGGTACCTCAACCAGAGGTGTCTCGACCCCAATCTATGTCGTGACCCAAGACGAGCAACCTTCACCCATGTCGTGATCCAAGACCATCATGGTTGTGACCCTAATCTCTACGGTGATTCTCAACTTCAAGAAAAATAGGAACAAAGCCCCAACACCAAGGGTAACTAGGTCACCACCCACCAAGGGTCTCAACCGAACATCAATAGGTCAAACTCAACCTCAAAGGAGCACCTCGACCCAAAATCTATCATAGTCACAACTATGCTAAAGGTAGTGTCATGACCTCCCAAGATGCTCCACCTAGGTCACCAAAATAGGACTGAAACGGAAGGTGAAACCATGGTTACCATGAGGAAAATGTCACATACAACTGGTCACCAAAACCCTAAGTCATCATTCAAGAAGTTACCAAGGAAGGACCTTATCCAAGGGAAGAGGAAACCATGTTCACAACAACTCAAACCGGACCTAACATACCTCAAAATTTTATGTGTACAAACACCATGCATGAGGGAAAGGTAAAGAGGAAAACATGGAGGAAAAACCTTCATAACACATCATCTACCAAAACGGGTACAACTAGTTAGGGTTTTATATTACTTCCAAACCAAGCAAGGGATCACCACTGAACAAGCCCTAGATATTACCACTAAGCACAAGAAAGGTGTGAAGGCAACTTAGAGGAAGAAAATAGTAATAAGAATTATAAAGAAGTGTAATAACAAAGTAGGTTTAATGTTATATGACCTACCTTAAGACGATCACCACCAAGAACTCCAATCTCCAAGATCAAGATCTCCAAGCACAAGATCCAAGGGTTGAAAAAAACTCCACCAAAAGTTCCACACTCGGTCACAAGAGCACCTCAAGAACAAGAGCACACCAAGGTCAAAGGGTAGCTCAAGAAGAAAGCAAAACCTCAGAACTGAAACAAAAGAAAGAAGGGAGAAAAGAGAGAAGAAACTCTATCTTACTTGGGTGTCGCCTTGTCAAAACATGGCCTATTACCCTTGTGTTGAGGAGCCTACTCTCAACAATGACCATCATGTCAAAACACAGTCTCAGATCAAGAAATAGGAAGAAGATGGGGTAGAAGATCCTAAGAAAGCATCAAAGAAAGAAGAAAAACATTCACTAAGATTTGAGATGACCAAGGATCACCACAAGAACCACATGCAAGGGATGAACCACCTCTGAGGTACCAAAAACACTCCTTGCTACACCAAGCTCTAAGGACGAGCACAAGAGAAAGGAGGAAGAAGATGACCAAAAGGAACCACTTGCATGGAGATAAGAGGGTTCATATAGCAAAGGAGGAGGGAGGTAAGACAAAGGATGAGGTGTCAACAAGTTGGGGCTCCAAAGAGACACTTTCCCACCAAAAGGACCAACATGCATCCACATATAACCACATGCAACCACTTAAGAATGACATGCAAGACTTGGTGATACATTGTAGGTAGTGTCTCGACCATCTAAGCAACTCTACTCTCTATGTTGCGACCACAACACACCAAGGGTTCCATGGTCACGACACACCCTAGAAACACCACTAGGTTGCAACGCCAAGACCATGACAAGAAAACTAGGTTGAAACACACCTCTCTAAACCCTTGTCTCGACCCAAAACAACCTTGGTCATGACCACCACAAGCAACCGACGTCGAAAAACATCTCTCTAAGCCATTGTCTCGACCCAAGACAACCTTGGTCGTGACCACCAAACTAAGGAGAAGTGTCTCAACCGCGACACCCCGTCAACAAGCTTGTAACATACCAAATCTTGGAACTTACCCTAGAAGTTTGACCTTTTGGGCTTAGCCAAACAAGGTTGGGGTTAGACCTAAAAGATGTTTGGTATAACTCTAATGAGCTAATGCATGTATAAATCGCCTTAATGTAACCTAATGTTCTCACATTAGTCTTAGGCCAATAATGGATAAAAAAAATAGGTCACATTAAGTAATGTAAAATTCATACAAATAATCACTCATAATTCTTTTGTTGATAATATTAAGCTATGGAACATAAATGGAGGACCAATAATGATGATAGTGAAATAATATGATAACTTAAGTAATAATGTGATATTCATGACCACAAACATTAATTATGACATAACTCATTAAAAAGAATCCCAAAAGTGGAATCTAAGTTAAGAATCGTGTTCTTTGGGTCCCAATTACCTTGGGAGTCAAGTTTCACATTATTCACATAATAATAATTAATTTAATTCAATTTGGAAAGAGAAGATCTATATTTTTCCCAAAATATCAAATAAAATATTAAATAACTCCAAAAGAGGAAAATAATCTTGGATTCATAATCTATATAGTAAATATAGCCTCTGGGTGAATTTTCATCCAATTAGTCAGATGTTTGATTAAAAGATAAAATTAGGAGAGAGAAAGTGTGTAGTACCTTAAAAAGGCGAAACTAATGTCAAAACTGGATTTTACATGTCCTAATTAAGCTAGGTATAAAATTTCATTTAATTTGGACCTTGTTTGTACCTTCAATTGAAGAGAGAGAGAAAGGAAAATAATTTAATCAAGGCTTCAAAAAATTCGGATTAGGAAACACCAGCCCGGATAAACAGTAACCGCAGACCAAGGTCTGGTATTCTGGGCATAACTCCCTTGTTTCTTAATAAAATTTCATGAAATAACTTGCATTGGATTGAAAATTTAAGTTCGCATCTATCCATACCATATTAATATACTAACATGGAGAATTTGAGAAATATGCCTAAACTTTTTCTTCAAGTCTTCTGAAACACCATCTCACACACCCCCACTTATAAATACCTCTACCCCGGTCTTCCTCAGTTATTTTGTGAACCTTCTCTCATTCCAATTATATCCTTTCTTGAGTGTGTGGCTGCTAGTGGTCATGCTTTGATTTCACCTTGCATCGTTGTTTCACCCAAAAGTTGAACGTGGTTCTTGGTTTGAGTTTGCGGCACCGCTCCCCAACGTAATGTTTATTTTCACAGCATAATTAGACCTTAGGTAAATGACTCTGGTACTTGTTCTTCATGATCACTTAGTTAGTTTCATGAATGAACAACGAATGAAGTTTTCCCCAAACTCTCGGATAATTTTCTCCTTGCCCATCTGACTTCTCTTCCTCTCTCGCAAATTCCCTATTGATTTGGTGATTGGTTCATCTTGCAAAATTTATATCTTTTAATCTACTATTCTAAAATTATAAATAAATATATTTTAGAATTGAAAAAATATTATTTCTCTAATAAAATACTTTCAGAATCTGATTTCAATGTTTTTTGAAGAATGAATTTTGGAAAATAAAATACATGTATAAAATTCATAATAAATGTAACTTAATCATATGAACTCCAAATTAGACAAAAAGATATGTTTTCTTAATCAAGAGAATCTAATGGTGATACTTTTAGAGTTTAATTTGAATTTAATAAAAAGGTAGTTTTCTTGGGTTGCAATATAATCATCAATTAATGATTTGCATTTAATATGAAATTAGGTGAAGAGATATTCTATTTGGATCTAGGGTGTGAACCCAAACCTGATACACGTATTATTAAGGTATGTTTTGCATCTCCTATTATTCTATGTTGAGAAATTCACCTATATTTTCTTTTTCTTGGTCCTATGGACATTTTCCTATACACGATGTCTTTTCCTTTGAAAATCATGGTTCATGTGAACTAACTTATTTAATATTGATCTTGTAATCATGGATATTATTTTGGATTATCTCTTATGCTTTGAGAATGTTTGACTTATTTGATGATATGTGCCCACTTCGAGGTGGATGTTTATATGTTGATATGTGCTTCTTTTCCCACCATGGTAGTGGATGTATATATGGCACATTATGTGATGGATATTTTTGGATGGATGTTCTCATCTTTCCTATTCTCTTATATTCTTGTTTATGTTTTGACATGCATCATGTGGTGACTACTAGTACAATGTTGAATGTGTTTTATGTGGATGTTAAATTCCCACATATGAATGCAGATGTTAAATTCCTACATAATTATATACAGGGGCAGATGTTAAATTCTTGCTCGGCAGATGTTGACAGACCCCACCACCGCTCTATTCTAGAGGGGATGTATACAGTCCCCCATCACCCTACATTTTTGGTAGATGTGTATTTCCTACCTACATGATATATTATTCTGGTTTTGTCACCAATGTTACACATGTATGCCTTGTTTATATACTCTTTTGCTTCATTCTTATTTTGTTGATTATATTCATTTATGCCCGATTAGGTAGTACTTTACTTTTCTATGGGAAGCCTTTTATTTTGATGTCCTTTATTCTTTTAAACAGCTCAATTTTCTATTTAGTATGCACATACCAGCCTTTGCTGATGTCATCTATTTTTCCTCTTCTTATTGTGGTATGCTTCCAACCCTAGGTGAATGACTTGGATGATTTGGCATGAAGATATGGACATAGCTTAAGGAGTTAAAGCTTGGAGACAAATTTGTTATAGTTTAGACTTCCCTCTATTGATCCTTATGATGTACCCTTTATGTAAACCCTTATGGGAGATGATGTTGAGGTACTTTTGTAATCTTATGATAAATTGAATATAGTCAAATATTTTCTTCCACTCCTATACTTTAGTGTTATGATACATTCATGTTGAATAAATTGGTTTCATCCCTTTGGAAAAAAATTTATGTTTGTATTTGGTTTGGGATGTTGCCTTTTTATTTCTACTAGGGATTTGTTCCCTTATAGGATCCCACTCCTTACAAAGCCCTAGGTCGTGAACTAGGTCGAGACAACCACAAAAGGTCACAATGTCAAAGCACACCAACCCTAGGAAATCCTAATCACCACTAGGGTGACACCACTCAACCAAGGGTTAAAAAAAGCACCCCAAAGCACCAAACTCTCTCTCATGGAGCCAGGAGAGAGAAGGAACACTCTAGAGGTGGAAAATTGCACATCAACCCCCTATATTGGGTAAAGTGTAATTTGCGCTAAAACTAGCACTGAAGCACATACATCATCCAAACAAGCTCAAACTTGAAACTTAAGCAGGCCACACGCCCTAATCACATATAAAAAGATTAGAGAAAGGTTCTAAGCACATGATTGAGCCAAAGCAAATAGGTTTACCCCAAACCCGAGTCAGGGTCCTTATAGGATAGATGTCAGACTTGCTTGCCATGTTGATTCATGCTAAAGCAAAATTGAAGAAGGACAAGCCCATGATGGTGATCAACGAAGCTGAGTCCAAGGATCAAAGAAAGACCAAGAAGAGTTATGAGGTCGAGCCCAAATCCAAATCTTCAACACTCAAGACAAGGAGAAAGAAAAGTGCAAGAGGATCTCATCCTTTGTACTTCAAGGCATTCAGGAAGAAGAAGCTGAGGATGGTGATTGAAAAGAGGCGAGATCACTTCCTTATGAAAATATAAAGGAAATATAAAACATCCATTTTTCTAAGAAGAATAGACAATGTGGAATGCATGTATAATAATCCAAGTAAATAAGCATGTTTTAGATACATAAAAAATGTCAATAGAAATGGAAAGAAACTAAGTTATTACATTTATTTGTGAACTCTTTTTCACTACATGAGTTTCTTTGATAGGTAAAAACTGAAAATAAACTATAGGATCTAGCAATAAGCAATCTAGTCATCCTTGATAGCAAAACTTGAATATACTACTCCTGAACATGATCACCTTGGCCTTATTCAACACCTTGATCTAACCCTGGGTGGTTGGGAAAGCACCCAACAAAAGGGAAAGAAAAATAAGGTATGTGTCAGAGAAAATGAACAAGGACAAAAGATAAGAAAACTATAAGGAAATAAAGGCTAATATTTCATCATAATATGAAGATAGTCAAAAGTATGAGGCATAAATAAATAGATGTTTGCCATAACCAAAAACAGTAAAAAGGTTGCATGCATGATTAATATTGACTACCTAAACTATATAGGGTTGAGGCACCTACCTAACCTCAAGCAATAAGTGAGGGAGAGTAAAACATCCCAATCACCTACAAATATTCTATATTGGGGAGAGTAACTATAAGGACCCTGACCCAAGTTTTGGGATAAACCTCTTTGTTTTGTTTATGAAAGGTTCTTAGAACCTCAATCTAATCTCTTAATATGTTTTGATATCATGTGACAAGCTCATGTTTCCAGTTTGATCCCGTTTGGATGTTGTTTGAGCAATGTTTGCTTATTTTGGACCAAAGTGCGATTTACCCAAAGTAAGGGGTTATATTTCAATATGTCACATTTAGAGCATGCCTTTAGTTCTCTATCATCATTAGAAAGAGAATGATAAGGTGGGGCGCCTTGTGGAGGACATACGTTCCAAGTTTGAGCTTAGTTGGATGATGTTTTTGCCCTATGTGCTGGTTTTGGTGCAAGTTGCAAATTACCCAAAGTGGAGGGGTCAATGTGCAATTATCATCTCTAGAGTCACCTCCATTCTGTTTGGCATCATCTAGGACGTGTATGGAAGTTGGGGCACCTTGTTTGGTTGATAGTTGAGGAGTAACATCTTTATATGGTCTTTATATCACATATGTGTCACACATGCTACCTTGTCTCTTAGTGAATCCGGTAGAAGCTTGAGAGTGTGTCGCCCATAAGGGTGTGTCACCCATGGGAGGTACCCATATGCATGATACACATCCTAGAGTGTATAACCAGGACATGCATGTGTATCTTGGGTGGCAACAAGTGGCGTTAAGTGCTTGAGCAAGTGGCATCTTGGGTTATGTGGTTATGACACCTCTCCTTTGCTACCTCTCTCTTCCTAGGTGTATATAGCCCCGTTCCTCCTTAACTAAGTGATCCTTTTTGGCCACCTTATTTTCCCTTCATGTATGGGACGAGCATGGGAGCTTGGGAGCTCAAGGAAACTCCCATGGAGCTTAGGAGGGTGAGCTCTTTGGCCATGGAGACTCCTTGCTCAAGATCTGACCTTGGGGAGTCATGCTTCCTTGCTAGCTTTTCCTTGTGCCTTCTTCTTCATATCCTTCTCCTCCTCTTGGCCATGTATGGGCCCTTGATGTGAGTAGGCAAGGCCGTGGTTATCTCCCCCTCTTTCTTCTTCTTGAGCTATACATAACAATATATGGTATCCTCTTCTTCTTCTTTTATTCCTTGAGGTGATGATGATGGAGCCGAAGACAAGCTTAGAGCTCCATATGGATGGTTTCCATGGATAGGAACGTGGGTTTGCTGCTTGGATCAAGAATCTTTATGCCTTTCATGGAGATCCTCTTAAGGTGGGTTACATAACTATTAACCATCTCTATTATGTTCACTCTCCATATGTGCATGTGATGATTCTTATCTTTAAATTGATACCCTTCTTCATGATAGCCGTGCATGTGGAACATGAGATCTATTTTAATGGAAGTGGTCACGTTTTACTACTATCCTTATCTTGTTCTTCTTGTGTGAGATGGTAACGGGTGGCTATAGGTTGAAGATGACTTGCCCGATAAGGTACTTTACCCGATATGGGGGCTTGCCCGAAACTATGCTTTGCCCGAAATAATACCTTGCTCAATAGGTTATACTTTGGTTGATGGTTTGTGGAAATACCCCTTTCTCTCCTTTGGACTTGAAAGGTGAGCCTAAGTCTTAGATATTTGGGGCGATATGATGTGGTGACCGATATCTCCTTCCTACCCTAGGGATAGGGTTTGGACGTCAGGGTTGGTGGACACCTAGTTGGTCCCTTAGCCGATATGTATTCTACATAGTGGCTCCTTGAGGTTGTTGCCCGACACCCTCTTCTAGAGTTGAGCCTTGGGTGATATACCCTTTGTTGACCTTGTGACCGATATGCACCTCTACCTACAATGATGTTGGTGGGTGATATGGTGGTTGGCCGACATGAAACCCTAACCTTAGTGTTTTGGCCAACATAGAGATCCAACCCTAGCTTGGGTGATGGGGTTTCTCTAGTCGACATGGATGCTCTACTTTAGTTGCACGACAAGCTCTTGGGGTTGAGCCCTTGGATAGTATCATGGGCGATATGGTGGTAACGCCTTGATGATAGGTATCTTTAATAAGTGTAGGGAAACCAGTAGGTTGTTCCTTGGTGTGGGCGATAGCCCTAGAAGTAGTGTCTTGGGCGGTATGGATGCCCTAACCCTAACTTAAGGCGATATGATTGCTTTGGCCGATGGGATGGTCCTAACCCTAGAGTGCCCGACATGTTGTCATGTGCAATGAGATGCCTTGGCTGATAGGCTAGCTCTAACCCTAGTTACCCGATATAGTATCATGTACGTCATGGAGTTTTGAGTGTTGGGGGTTGCCCTAACCCTAGCTGACCAATAGGGGTGTCTTTGTGGTAATGATCCCTTGGGAGATATGTAGGGTACCCAAGATGGTGCTCCATGAATGAAAAAGAATGAGAGGATGGGCATTATGGATGGTCCCTTGATACGCTTCCTGATATCATCAACCCTAGAATGTTATAAGTGTGTATGTGTGCATAGCTTGGGCGACATCCAGGTTAATTGCATGGCCAATACCCCCATAGGGAGATATGTTTCTTTGGCCGATATGCCTTGCCCAATACATGCTCTCTCTTGGTTGGATACCCGACATATGTATGTGTTTGATAGCTTGGATGGTCCTAGGGTTGAAGGTTTGGCCGATACATGTGGTGACCATGGATAGTATAAGGTCTTGGATGATATAAGTTGAGGGTTGGACGATATAGTACATTGACCATTATAGGGTCCCAACCCTAGTTGGACGATAGGCTACCTTGGGCGCCATGGCAACATTTGATGGATGGTAGCAGTGTACCTTGGGCAGTATGAGAGTTCCTTGGACATCGTGATGTGCTGACCAAGTGGGTGCCTATTGGGCAATATAGTTGTGGCTTTGGGCGACATGATTTGATGGTTGCTCGGTAAGAACCCTAACCCTAGAAGGGCTATGAGGGGGTCTTGACTTAAAAGGGTTGTTGTGATGATCATATGCTCTTGGTCCATGGCCGCATGACACATCGTTAGGTCTAAGTCTGGCCGTTATCCCCTTGTGCATGGGTGCATGTCATGCTTGAGGGCGACAACTTAGGGTGAGGGTTAGTACCCTACCCGATACACCTTTAGTTAGGGTTTGTGGTCGTTGCCTAGTACTGGTGAGCAACACTTCTAGTGCGGGTTGTGCCCTAACCCGATAACCTTAAAAGTTATCTTGAGCCTTATATGATAGTGTGTTATCTTGCTACCTTGAGCTCATATCTTTGATCATGATGATAAAACATGACGAATAGGTTGTGAATGTCAGTATGGGGGTTACCTATAGTTGATGATAGGTGAACCTTTGATAATGCTTGGTGGTTGATCATGATTGTATGATCCCTAAAGATGAATCCTGAGGGATGGCGTGCATGATGATACAAGATATAGGGTATAATGGTTACCCATGGTATGGTAACGGTAATGAGTATTGTTTAATACACCATCTATGACTTTATGCTCCATGTGTTCATGATAATGGATGATGTCCAAATCCTAATGATGTGGTAATCATATTATGTTGTTGGTGACTAAGCTATCTCTATTGATGTACAATCTAACCATGCAGGTGTTACTAATTGAAATACATAGCCAGGCAATGGCTATGATGTTTATGTGAATATGTGTCTAGTGTGGCACCTGGTATATGTGAAATATCTAAGAAATGATAATGTTCCTTGTACAAGTATCATTGCTCCTTTGTGATTTCACTAACCATGCAGGAGACATTTGTACGATGAGGCCATGGTAAGGGAATAATAGTGATATAATGTTAACCATTAAAGGGTTATGATCAACCCAGTGATATATGATGGGTGTTACCCATGGAATGGCAATGTGTGCCTTGATGATGGGATTGAGTCCCAGTGATGTTGATCCTTGAGATGGATCTTGATGATTGGCAAGAGGCAAAGTGGTAACATGTAATGTTGGCTTTGAGAATAAGAATGACAATGCAACACCTGATAATGAGATCTATGTTGTTTACTGGTGATTTAGTTTACATGTTACATAACTTGGTTGAATCTTGCAATCTGCTAAAAATGTATTAATTAATTACAGAGGAACCTTACATGTAGTTTTCCCTGGCCATAGATCCATCATCGTCAGTAACTAGTGATGGTGAAATAGGTTTCTCCTACGGGATTACCTGGAGCGCATATTGTTGAATATGCGGGGTTTCTCCTAGCCAAAAATAGGAGGATTAGAGTGCAACTATGGTTGTAGACTCAAGATGTGTATAAGAGCATTGTGATCAGGCCCATGGCTCAGTGTGAAGGAGCATGAATGCATTCATGGCTCAGGAGCACGGTGAATAGGCCCATGGCTCGTGATAAAAAAAGGGGTAGACTGCATGAGTTAACCCTGTGGCTGAGGCCACTCAAACAAGATACTATGGTCCTGCTTTGGTTATCGTACACTGACCACGAAGAGGTGATATCATGGAGTCTGAATCTCCCAATGACCTTGTATGGAACCAGATTTGGGCTTCGCAGCCGAAGGTTGGATTTAAGCGGGACGACTCACTTCCTCAGGGCATAATAAATCATAATCCATCCGTATAGAATATATTGCTCAAGGCAAAATAGGAAACATTGGTTGATGCCTTGTTTGTGTAGTTGATCTAGTTATACATTACAGTTTCTCATATATCATGTGATAAGTTCTTATAAAGCTTATCTTGTCAATCATGTTCCATAAAGAATGTCTGTTATATGCCTCATGTATATTTTGGTAAGATTGTTAATAAAATTAGCTTTGATCAGTATGTTGCTCCTATAATCTGGTTATACCAGTTATCTGGGATCATAATAAAGTTGGTAGAGGGTTATGTTTCTCGCTGGGACTGTGTGTCTCACCCCGCTGGTTAATAACCTTTTTAGGTGGACATGCCTGGCAAGATGAAGATCATGTGGCTGAGATGATATGCATAGGTATTGTACCTGGTGGAATAGATAGTGTCTAACAGTAGAGTCCTATGTGTCGTCCCTGTACACTCAGGTCTTGGGGAAGCTTTTCGATGTTTCTTGTATTACGATCGATGTACAATTTTCGGTTTATGTATCTTGATGTAAATCAGTGTGTGGAATAGTTATTTCATGTAATGAGATGATGGGAAATTATGTTGTAGCACCTTGGAAATATGTTATGAAAGAAAAGTGTTGGCTTAAATATTATATGTCTCATCTTGTGGTGCTCATTGTAAATCGGTTTTAATTTCCCGTGATTTTCGGTAATCTGCTGGTTAGCATGTAATTTGTGTTTTGTTGAGGATGAGGTGTTACAGTAACACATTCCCCAAGGCAAATTTACACATACCCTATCTATGGGTGGTTGTACAAAAGTACTACTATACTAGATCAATAGTCTAATAAAATCAACATGCTAAGAACTATGGAAAGTATAAGATTCAATTAAATATAAACATGCAGTGGGGTACAAGACCCAAGAAATAAATATTAAAATTGGCTTTGACACAAATATAGATAAGGAATTGTCAAAAGGAAAATTAGGGTTTTATAGAAGCCTCATTAGGAAAACTAGGTTAGGGTTTGCAATTATTCCCAACTTAGGTGTAAGCAAAGAACATACCTTTTCTTAATAGATTGAATTACTTCTTCTTCATGACCTTAATCGATTCTAAAGCTTATTTTCCTATTTCCAATGTTTAAACATGAATTAGGGTCTACTCATGTATAAAGGCAAGGAAACCCTAACTTTTGGACTTTTCGAGCAAAACCTTGATTTTGACTTTGAAACTATCACCACTAACTTAGTTAGGATTTTCTAAATAAGAAAACATATAATATTGTATATTTTTGAGTTATGAATATTTAGGCGTATTTTGGTGATTTTAATTGTTTAATTCATTTTCTAAAAATCCCTTTCTATAAATCTCAAATTCAACCTTTGGAATTATTTTTATTAGAAAGATCATATTTTTACAAGTTCAGAATATATTTTCTTTTTAATAGTGGACATAGGAATATTTAGTTATGATTTTATTAAAATCAGCCAATAGAAGCATGCCACATAGGCAAAGCGATCACAAAATGCAAAGAGAGGGAGAGAGAGCAGTTGGGCCTGTGACTTGGCCCAATGGGAGGTGGCCAAGGTAGTGGTCCGTACTTAAGTGGCACCAGTCAAAGCCGAGAAAATGAGAATCAAAAGGATGTGAATGCCCTTCGTTAGTTCAGAGAAAGAAAGAGAGCGATGGGTGGGGGTAAAATTGTAAAATCTCAACATGGATTCTTCCCGAGATGCTCGTGCCATGGCCGATGAGGTGTAAGCTCGACTTTTGGGTGTTTTCACATTTCTTAACAAAACTCAAAGATCAGCCTCGTGAGCATGAGGGAAAGAACAAAACAAATCAGACTAGAGGGTACCTTCAATTCCAATGGAGGTGGCATGTAGAGAGAGGGGTGAGAGCCGCAAGCCCTGGACCAAAAATCGATCATTGACAATCAACCACATGAGCACGAGGGAAATTGAAAGTATGGATGTGTTGCAAGGGAACCCAACAAGCCTCGGGTAGGGGCATATATATGTAAGGTTGTGTAGGGAAGCGAGAAGGAAGTTTCCCGAACTTGCTTGTAGAGAAAGGTTTGGGGCTTTCCTTGTTTCTATACAAAAACAAAAAATTAAGGGATCGTTGGATGCGGTTTCCTTTTTAGAATCAATTGCAAAAGATTTCATGCGATTTGATCGAGAAATGAATGAGAAATTGAGAAAACAAATCTCACCTAAAACTGCCCCTGTTTCTCGATCAGTGCAAGCTTGGTGATGATGCGTGTGCTGTTGGATCATAGATCTAATGGCCGACATCACACAGGTCAAAGTCAGCACGTGACACATTGATCTAATTCCCAATCTTATTGGAATATAGTGTAATAATGCATTAATTTCCCTTTTTCTCTCTCCTCGTTTGAAGGGACACACATGTTCCAAATTAAATGAAATTTGACACCAATACTACGTTTGATATGAGGAATCTGAATATGCAATTTGTTTTTCCTTTTGGGAACTTTTAATGTGTTAAATAAATCAAAACTTATTTTCTCTTTCCTCCTTCATTAATGGTTACAAAATTCTCTAAATTTTGTGAAACTTCACCCACAACTCATATCAAGTGCCTTGATACAAATTTACCATTAATTTACATGTTGGGATTATTTGTTCATTTATTTAATATGTTGAAGGTTTTACACATTTTCTCTCTCCTGATTTCACCTTTTAATCACATATTCTCCAAATTGAGTGAAAATTCACCCAAAGGCATATTTTAATATGTAGATTAAAAATACAAGGTTACTTTCCACTTTTAGAGTCATTTAATATTTTATTTTGTATTTTTAAGTCATCTCCTATTTTCCCTTTCAATTAATACAATTATTATTACCAATTTTCCAAAAGTTGTGAAACTTATCACCCAAGCAAACTTATACTCAAAGGAAATGAATTGGGGTTTCTAATTATCTTTTGAGTCCCACTTTTATCATTTTTAGGCGATTTATTCTTATATTCATTTAATAGGAAAATAAATTCATTTATTGTCACATTATCTTCATTTTTAGGATTTCTTTCTTTTTCCCACACAAAAGCCATTAAAACTTCTAGATAGATTTTTATTTTATCCTTATCTCTCTTAAGTGGACTTTTTACCAATTAAGCCCATTTACAACTTTCACTGAGGTATTTTTACTTTTTTCCTTATAAAGTAAAATATTGGGAACAATTGTACACCAAACCTATATAATTTTCCAATAATTCAACATCAATCACATAAAGGAGAAAAAAGTTTAGAAAAAAGTTGAAACTAATATTATACATGAATTTCAGTTCATTATAGCACTCCACCCGTTAAAAAGTATTTTGTCCCCAAAATCTCATACAAAAAGGGAAGGGTGAGTACGTAACATCTCATCTCTAAGATCCCAAGTGGTTTCTTCCAAACCATGATACTACCATAAAACTTTCACCAACTTGATCTCTTTGTTCTTCAATTGCTTAACTCGGGAGTCAAGAATCTTAACACGTAACTCTTCATAAGTCATATTCTCTTGAATCTCCAAAGGATCGATTGAGAGTACATGAGAAGGGTCCTTCACATACTTTCTCAGCACAGAGACATGAAACACATTATGGATCTTGTCATAGGCTAGAGGAAGAGATAAAAGGTATGCACAGTCTCCAACCTTATCCAAGATCTCAAATGGTCCAACATAGCGGGGATGAAGCTTGCCTTTAACTTTAGATCTTGCAATAGAACGTATAGGCTTGATCTTTAAGAAGGCATGGTCACCTACTCAGAAACTCACATCAGACCTTTTCTTATCAGCATACATCTTTTGTCAATCTTGAGCAGCTTTCATTTTCTTCTTGATCAACTGAGCCTTCTCTATTATCATCTACATATCATCAGACTTCACTAGAGCATGTTCCCCCACACCATCCCAATGTAACAGAGAATAATAAGATCTTCCATACAAAGCTTCATAAGGTAGCATACCAATACTAGCTTGGTAGCTATTATTATAAGCAAACTCTACTAATGGAAGAAACTCATCCCATATACCTCCCCAATCCATAACATAGGCATGAAGCAGATCTTCCAGAATTTGCATTGTCCTTTCTGATTGACCATCAGTTTGAGGATGATAAGCCGTACTAAAACCCAAGTTAGTACCCATCTCTGCTTGAATCTAACTCCATAACCAAGAGGTGAACTTTGGGTCATGATCAGACACTATCACTTTAGGAACTCCGCGCATATGAATGATCCAATCCACGTACAACTAAGCAATCTCGTCAACCTTGTAAGTGGAAATGAAAGGCAAAAAGTGGGCAGATTTAGTAAGTCGGTCAATCACAACCCACACAACATCAAAACCCTTCCTGGTCTTAGGGAAACTAGTGACAAAGTATATAGTAATCTTCTCTTATTTCCATTTCAGAATCTCAAGAGGGTGCAGAAGACCACCATGTCATTGATGCTCGATCTTGACTTTTTGACAAGTCAAAAACTTTGTGACGAACAGAGCGATGTCCTTCTTCATGTTCTTCCACCAAAAGCTTTGTTGTAGGTCCATGTACATCTTGGTAGTACCAGGGTGTATGGTGTACTTAGACCCATGGGCTTCACTCAATACCTTCTATCATAGGTTCCCAACTTCAGGTATCCACAACCTTTGTCGGAAACGAACAACTCCATCAACTCTAACCAAAAAGTTGGATTGTGGCTTCTCAACTAAGGCCTTCATCTTTTCAAGCTCATAACTTCCAAGTTGTGTAGCAACAACTTTTGAGATCCAAGAAGGTGTAATGGGCAAACTAGCCATGTGAACACACAACTTCGCATCATCTTCAAGTTGCGGTTGCTAAAAACAAACATATCAAGGTTCATGGTAGCACATAATGCATTCTTCTTCCGACTTAAAGCATCAACAACTACATTTGCTTTACCAGGATGATAGGTGATGGTAAAGTCTTAGTCCTTGAGATACTCCATCCATCTGCACTGCCTCAAATTCAGATCCTTCTGTGTCAACAGATATCTCAAACTTTTATGATATGAGAAAACTTCAAACTTCACTCCATATAGATAGTGTCACCAGATCTTTAAAGCATGCACGATAGTTGCTACCTCTAAATCATGGGTAGGCCAATTCTCTTCATTAGATTTCAACCGACGTGAATTATAGGCAATCACTCAATCTTCTTGCATCAAGACACACCCTAATCCTTTCTTAGAAGCATCTTTGAAGTTGATGTTGGGTTTACCTTCAACATTTAAAGCAAGGACAGGAGCAGACGTCAAAAAACTTTTTATCTTCTAAAAGTTGTCCTCACATTTAGGTGTATGTACAAACTTGACTTCTTTTCTTGTCAATTTTGTCAGAGGAAGAGTCAACTTGGAAAAACTCTTGATAAACCTCTGATGGTAACATGCTAAACTGAGGAAACTACAGATCTCTGACAGGGTCTTCAAAGATTTCCACTTGGTTACAGCTTCTACCTTTGTAGGATCAACAACAATATGTTGGATAGAAATCACATGACTTAAGAACATCACTTCCTTGATCCAAAACTCACACTAAGAGAATTTGGCATACAGTTGATTTCCTCTCAATGTGTTCAGGACAATCCGCAAATGTTCATGATGTTGTTCTTCATATTCAGAGTAGACCAACACATCATCAATGAACACTACCACAAACTGATCGAGGTATGGACAAAACACTCCATTCATCAAGTCCATACAAGTAGCATGGACATTAGTCAAGCCAAAATTCATGATTAAGAACTCATAATGCCCATAATGTGTCCTGAAAGGTGTCTTTGGCACATCCTCATCCTTCACGCGCATCTGGTAGTAGCCACTTTGCAAATCCATCTTTGAGAACATAGTGGATGACTTCAGCTGGTCAAACATATCATCGATGTGAGGCAATGGATAGTGGTTCTTTATCATCACCTGATTAAGCATACAATAGTCCATTCACATACGCAATTAATCATCCTTCTTCTTCAGGAACAAGACATGGACTCCCCATGGTGAAATACTAGGGCGTACAAAGCCCATGTCGAGAAGCTCCTGAAGCTGCTTCTTAAGATCGACGAGTTCTATAGGGGCCAAGCGTTAAAGAGGCTTTGAGATGGGAGAAGTTCCTGGTGTGAGATCGATGGAAAACTCCACCTCACAAATTAGGGGCAGGCCAGGCAGCCCCTCAGGAAAAACATTGGGGAAGTCCTTCACAACATCTATGTGGTTGAGAGTATAAGGTGTGGCATCAAGGATGATAGAGGCTAAGAATTCTCTACACCCTTACGAGACAAGATTTTCGACTTTGATGGTAGAGATGAAAAACTACTAATCCTTTCACTTCCTATCCTTGATACACATCCTTCCCACTACAGGATGTACCAAACTAACCTTTGATACCTCACAAAACAACTTTGTACCTCTTCAACCAATCCATCCCCAGGATGACATCAAAGGCGGTCATGCCAAGCAAGATGAAATCTGAGGGAAACATAATACTAGAGATATAGAGGTCCATGGTCAAGAGTTTGAGATAAGAAGAGTAGATCCTACCACTAGGGGTTTTAAAATCTAAAACATGGTCCGTATATTCTGATTCTATCTCTAACATGGTAGCAAACTCAGAAGATATGAATGTATTCGATGAACAAGAATCAAAGAGTGCTTTAACTAGATGCATATTAAGATGTAAGGTACCTTCGATGACTTCATTATCTCCTTCATCTTCATCACCATTAAGGGAAAACACCCTTCTGTTCTGCCTTCCCACAGGTGGTTGTTGGCCTTTCCGATTTTGTTTATTGTTTCTTGGAGGTAGATTTTGTCATTGTGGTGGCTGTTGAGCTAGAGCTGGTCCTCACCCAAGCTTAGGGTAGTTGAGTCAAATGTGTCTAGCTTGACTGCACTCGTGCCAGATAGGTGCAGATCAACCATCTCTACGGGGTTGACCATTGTCAGTAGGGCACCTTCCTGGAGGGCAAGAAAGTGAGCAACGGTTGCACTCGTCACACCCTTGGTTTCCACCAACATTCTTCCTTTTGTTGTTGTTGTTCCCGAAGGACTGGAACCTGGGGTAAGACATAAGATAATAGTGTTGGGTTTTAGGGGAGGCAGAGAAGGCAGCGGAAACAAAACAATTTCTCCCCCAAACCCAAAACAAGGAAACACGTCAACGTCTATATAATAGGAAAGGATGGTTTGTGGAATCATACCTTGTCCCGAGGCTTGCTCGGTGACAATACCTCGTGCCTTGCACGGTCTTCACCTCCAGTCTTGGACGGTGTCTGTGCAGCTCCTGGTCGCACCAGGACTGACGACTCCTCCTCTTACCGGACTGTCGGGATTGACAGTTGTCCTCCTGAGCGGCAGAAACCTCCCGCCTTTGAAGTAGTCCACACGGACCACCCAGAACTCCACACTCCTTGTCGCACAAGGAAGTGGAAGGAGTCGCACCCTCCTGTTGACGTACTAGTCGCCAACACACTCTCCTGCCTCAAGTTGCAACTGTAGTTGTCCTTCCCTTGCTGCACCTCCCTTTGCGGGAAGCACTTGCTCGGGCTCTCTCTCAGTTACCAAAACCAAAGAGAACGACAAGTTTGCAGAGCAACTGGTTGCACTGAGTTGTACTTTGAGAAGCCCCCAATACCCCTATATATATATGCGGGTCATGGGACAAGGTTCTCTGTCCCCGGCAATATGGGACAAAAGTAGGAGTAGAAGGGTTCGAGATTTTCCACAAAAGCAACCAACTCGCAACCTAAACCGATCGGTTCACAAGTGAACCGGTTGGTTGGGGACCTAAACCGGTCGGTTGGAACACGAACTGATCGGTTGGGACCCATGAGCCGATCGGTTCACTTCTGAACCGGTCGATTCGTGGTCCTGATCAGTTCTCGATTGACTTTCCTTCTTTTGTTTCTAATTGGTATCGAATACCAATCCTTGTTCCAATCAAATTGGGCAAGTGAAACGCAAGGAAAATTCTCACCGACCTAACTTTCCCAACTTGCTCGGTTGCACCAGTTGAACCGATCATCATTTCAACACTTGAACCCATCATTTCACTCTGACCATGAGGCGATTGACTCAACACTTGAGCCGATCGGTTCAGCAACCTCAGCCGACCGGTTCAACACTTGAACTGGTCGGTTGGGAGTACAGGTTGTGCAGAATCTGTCAAATGCGATTTCAATCAATCTGATACTCCAATCAATATGTCCAACACCTTGAACAATATGATATTGACCTATCAATTGATTGAGTGTTTAATTGAATTACTAAACTCCTTTAGTAATCAATCTAAACATTGTTTGTGGACAAAACTCCTCTTCCAGGTTAAATCCTATGTGTGTGACCCTACAGGTCCATTTTACGTTGGCAGTGAAAGTCCATAACACTTATGACTTCACAAGCAAAGAGCGGTTCCTAGTCACACATCAGTGCTACCCAAGTGAAAGTAGAAAGTTGGAGAACAACTTTCAATCCTACAATCCATGAATGGTGTTACAGTGAATGTATAATTCCTTTGTCACTGATATCACGAATGAACTCGAGGCATGCAATAGTCATCATGTCAACGTTCATTCACTTTCTTGATCTCAGAGTAGATTGAACGAGATATGTATGACATCAATATCACATACTGATTCACACATGCATGCACACACCTATCTCAATCCTACTCATCAAGTGGCCTCGGATATCAAACTCCCTCAGGAGGGACAAATCCCATATCTATCACTCACCCCTCAAAAGCCCCATGTGTCAAAGCCACCCAATCATCACCTTTATAACAACCCATGTTTCAGGACTGCGTTTGATGATGTCAAAGTGTGCCCAACGACATGTGTTGACTGTAGTGACTTCAGGTCAAAGAATCACACTCACCACCATCACTGTGAGTATTGACTGTGACTACCATGTCATGGTTCCATGTATCAAACTCACGGTGGGTCTGTCTGGTACACTTGTTCTCTAACAAGTACCTATGTGTTTGGTTTGATATCTGTATATCATGACTAATGAGATTTTGTCATCAACCAACACCACAATCTAGTCTTGTGTGTCATTGTTGTCTATCTACCTTCCACAATTACATCCGACTAGGGACATAACAAGAATGTACAAACTCTTAGCATCTGTATGATATCATCGTTCAGGTCATGAACCTAAAGGCATATGTCATTGAGTATTGTCATTCTCTAGACATTCAATCGGTTCTATCACTATCTCATATGACTGAACCAGAAAGAATTGGAAGCTTGCCTTTGTTGTTTATCAAATCAATCTTAATGTTTCCCACCAATCATCCCATGATTGGCTCTCAGGGCATACATACCAACAGACTCCCACTTGCACTGTGAGCCAATCACCCTTGAATCATATTCATAGTGATCTTCAAACATGTCCCGCATGTCACTCTTCTCTAGTGCCAACATAGTGAGTAATGGCAACACCTTGCCAAAGTCAGTATAAATTGCATGTCTCTCATCTCTTCGTTGTACGTCACACGTATGAGATGGAGTTGTCGTAATATGCGATCTAGTATTCCTTTGCTAACCTTTAGCCACATTGCATGATCAAGGATTCCATACTTCTCATCAATGAGCGGAATATCTATAAGTTCATCTCATGAACTTCCAGATCCATATAGTATCTACTGCTGTTCTCTAACACATAGATACTCGGAATTTCCTTTTAAAGTGGTTTTATTGGAACACTTCTAATTATTAACAAACTTTCACTTTTATACATCCTATGTATATTTTGCGATTAATTTTCTGTCCTTTCGGAAGTTCGCATCAATGTAACTCTTTACATTGAACTCTTCCTTATCTCCATAGAACTAGTACTTCACAAGTACTTATCATGGTATTCCAGTAACCCTTACTGGAAGTAGACAGACATCCACTCATCATGTCTCACATACGAGTTATCAGGATGAGCACATCATATTGCCATGTCATACATACAAGATGATGAATGCATTTTGTTCTTGCCATGTCGATACATGCAAGTTCATGGGATGATTACATACATGATAGATCCATATCTATTCTTAGTGTTCCCATTCTTCATAAGAATTGGACACTTGGCCTTGGGATACTAGCTCCATGTAGCATGTATAAGTTTTCTCCCACTGAATTTGTGCATACTGAACACTTCAGTACAGATTGCCAATGTATGCTCTCTCTTTTCAGGTAAAGAGATTTTTCGAGAACTATCTCTATAGATCTCTATTCCCATCACATAGGAAACATCTCTATCTTCCTTAAAGATAATTTCCACTTTTGGATTTCCATTCTAGAACATTTCCATTTCACATCAACATGTGGAATGTGAACATGCTCCCACTAAATCACAGATCCTTTCCTTATCTTTGACATATCAGTCAAACCCTTTGACTATACCATCAAAGTAAAGATTCCAATTCTGAGTTTCTTGTACTCAATCAATCATATTGATTAGTCCATTGTAACTTATAGACTTCATTTGCATTAGTGGATTCATAAACCTTATAGGTTGTGTCACGTACACATCCTTGTTTTATTCCTCATAGGAATGTGGTTTTAGTATCCATATTCCAAATGTCTTAGTCATTAAGTTGCAATCAACAAGCATCATCCTTCTCAAAATGTTATCCATGTGTCTTAACATTTAAAACTCATTTGCACTCATGGATTTACATCCAATGGGTGCTACCATCAAGGTCATACCTTATGGTTTACATGGAAGTCATTTAGGATGTAATGGTCATAAACCATAACTCAAAATTTGGTTCCTCATATTCATCTAGATAGTTGACTCATCACATGATCAACTCATCACATAGATAATTGAGGTGTATCTGTCAAGGATATGAGAACTCACAACTCCTTGTGATTCTTAATGTCCTTTATTAGTGTGGGGTATTCTTTTATTAAGAAGAATTCAGTTATTTGATAATCATTCTCTAACTCCTTAGAGTATGATTCCTTTCTTGATTTAGACATCACATGCCTTAATCACGAGTTCACTATGATACACTATCATAATCACTCATACGGATCTCAAACATTTGGTCCAAGTATTTCATTCATTGATCTCATCAAGAATAAACACTTTACCAAATTTGCACTTCATCTATGATAATCTTGAACACTTCAAGATATTCATATTGGTATTTCTCTAAACACCATTTGAAGTATTAGCATTTGTTCCAATAGGTATGTAAATACATCACATGTATTATACCTAATAGGATAATCATTCTCCCACTACCATTAGTGAATATTGATTAATCATGTCCAAGATATTCATGTCTCTTACTGGTTCTCTAACCAAAAGAGTCTAGATTTATCCATCACATGGAAACTAGAAATGAATTTCTCATGATTGGTGCTAATTTGATTGTTTGAGTTATCTATAACTTTTAGGTATCATTTTATCTTATGCATATCAAATACCACAAGATAACCAAGGCATTGCCACAAAGATCATATCTTTATGAATTGAAACATCTCTTTATTGATTGCCATCATTGTCATACAATATGCAAAAATAAAGTGTTTCTATCTATTGGCAAATATGAAATAGCAGTTCTCAACTCTATTTCGTGCCCTTTTAGCTGAAATAAATTGAAAGATACTCCTATCTGTGGCAGCAACACTTGCTCCAATGATGGGTACTTCTTTCTTGGTCCTTTCACAAAGGCCATCACTTCTTTGCGGATATTGCATATCATATATGACATATCCATATCTTGGTATCATATACCTTAGATAAAGAAGCGGTTCATTTCATGATACCTTAGGTGGAGATCTCCATCCCCTCCTTCATCTTCTTTTGTTCTTCCAGATATAGAGGGCAATTCCCTCATACACTCTTTCCCCATGTGCCTTGAAGCTGAAGACAGCTTGGATTGCTGGCTAGCATCAGAACACTTCTTTTCTTTTCCCTTATCCTTACCCTTAAGAATTACCTTTCTCTTTGATCACATCAAAGATTATGGTTTGTCTTTCTTCATCTTTGCCTCTACTATCCTCAACATGTCCAACAACTCTGTCAACGCTTGTCAAAGTTGTTCATGTTGTAGTTTATCATGAATTGTATGATTCTTGCAACATTTGCAGTATCATACAATAGCCAACCCTTGGCTCAGAGGGAATCCTTCTTAGTCAGGTTTTCCACATACCCAATCACATTGAGTGTGTGAATACCTTACTGGATCTCCTTCTGTCATGACATACTAGGACAGTGTCTTGGAGACATCATATGTCTCATGTTGTCTCTACAACTCATAGTTCAGAGAACACAACATCAAGCACTCCTCATCAATGTCTTCCTCAGTATGCTTCCATAAGCATACTTTCAGCCATTGATGTGGTGGGATTGAGTTTATCTGGTCTTGGTATAACTAGGACTTAGAGCTTTCGCTCTTTGAGAACACTTCTCATCATCCTAACCAGTCGTGGAATTATTCCCATTTAATTTGTTGGTCTAAGACCGATCGTAAATAAAGTGATTATTGTTGATTAACCATTTATTTTAACAAAAGGAAATATATGCAATTTTAGTCCAAAACTCTTTTTGACTTGTTTTATTGATTTGAAAAGTTGACGATAAAATTAGGCCTTTAATTAATTATCACTCCCACTATTTTACTTCAAATTGATAGCCCTCACCATCAATTCGGAAGATTGCAGCGTATAACCTTCTAGTGGGCAAGATCCTGAAATCCTCCAAGTCATGGACCAGCTAGGGCTGTCACCCACAACATAGATCTCTCAGGTAGGCAACTCTTGATAAGATGTCATATGCAACTCCTTGCCATGATCATCTCCATGCCTCAAGGTACTAGATCCCATTTAGATCACCTTGCTAAGTCTGACCCAAAGCAAACACGATGAACATGCCCCCTGCTAGGGCAGACCCACACATTCATCCTTCACGCTTCCACGAGATAGACGGTGGACCACGCTAGGGTGTGCCCACAATTGGTCGATCAAGCTTTTCACGTGTGTCGCATTTAGAAGGCATCTAAAACTTAATATTTAATGAGGGATTTGGTTTTTATATACATATACATATCCAATCACCAGAATACATAGTATGTATCATATACATGATATATCCCACAGAAAACATGCACAAACGATAAAAAGCGATGATTATGGCCATCCTAATGTGATTCCTCGAGCTAAGAGGAATCACGGTCATCTAGGTCTACATCCCATGCAACCTTTACAAGATGAACTTCTGAGATTTTGCCTTCTGAGTTGATCAACTCATCATATGAATGATCTTCTCTCTCTGGCCAGTCGTCTTGGTGCCACCAGCCGATCAGTTGGCTCCTCCAACCGATCGGTTCACCTAGTCGTCGTGCTTCTCCTTCTGGACGCCACCCGCTCGTCTCGCTCCTCAAACCGGTCATCAACCGATCGACTCACTCCTTGAACCGATCGTCTGGAACGTCAACCGATCGGTTCACGCCTTGAACCGATTGTTTCAGTTCTCATCTCGATGTCCTCCGTTCTTTGACATAATAGGAAATAAAATCTATCCTATTTTACATTGTAAAAAGAGAAATCTCGAGTTACATTCGAGGGGAGCAAAGGTAGGAAAGAAGTCTTGAATTATTTCGAGTTACATCAGGAATAGGAGAAGGAAGGTCGGTGCGCAGACCGACATGCAAGCAACCACACACAACCAATCATAGATAGGGTTTATTGGCCATAACCACGCTATACATCCACCACAAAACTCGTTTAAGGGCAACATGTATCGAGTGCATTAATAATACATATCATATATGTAAATGGGATTTGTGGATTTAGGATTGGAAATGCATAAAGCCAATATTATTCACATCGTATGCAATAAATAAAGGCGACAAACCAAAATCGATCATTTCGATATTCCTAAAATATAGAACAGTTGACGTGGCTCTGATACCACTATTGGGTTTTAGGGGAGGCAGAGAAGGCAGCAGAAACAAAAAAATTTCTCCCCCAAACCCAGAACAAGGAAACGCGTCAACGTCTATATAATAGGAAAGGATGGTTTGTGGAATCATACTTTGTCCCGAGGCTTGCTCGGCGACAATACCTCGTTCCTTGCACGGTCTTCACCTCCGGTCTTGGACGGTGTCTGTGCAGCTCCTGGTCGCACCGGGACTGACGACTCCTCCTCATACCGGACTGTCAGGATTGATAGTTGTCCTCCTGAGCGGCAGAAACCTCCCGCCTCTGAAGTAGTCCACACGGACCACCTGGAACTCCACACTCCTTGTCCCACAAGGAAGTGGAAGGAGTCGCACCCTCCTGTTGACGTACTAGTGGCCAACACACTCTCCTGCCTCCAGTTGCAACTGCAGTTGTCCTTCCCTTGCTGCACCTCCCTTTGCGGGAAGCACTTGCTCGGGCTCTCTCTCGGTTACCAAAACCAGAGAGAACGACAAGTTTGCAGAGCAACTGGTTGCACTGAGTTGTACTTTGAGAAGCCCCCAATACCCCTATATATAGGCGGGTCATGGGACAGGGTTCTCTGTCCCCGGCAATATGGGACTAAAGTAGGAGTAGAAGGGTTCGAGATTTTCCACAAAAGCAACCAACTCGCAACCTAAACTGATCGGTTCAAAAGTGAACCGGTCGGTTGGGGATCTGAACCGGTCGGTTGGAACACCAACCGATCGGTTCACTTCTGAACGGGTCGGTTCGTGGTCCTGATCAGTTCCCGATTGACTTTCCTTCTTTTGTTTCTAATTGGTATCGAATACCAATCCTTGTTCCAATCAAATTGGGCAAGTGAAACGCAAGGAAAATTCTCACCGACCTGACTTTCCCAACTTGCTCGGTTGCACCAGTTGAACCGATCATTTCAACAATTGAACCCATCATTTCACTCTAACCATGAGGCGATCGACTCAACACTTGAGCCGACCGGTTCAGCAACCTCAGCCGACCGGTTCAACACTTGAACCGATCAGTTGGGAGTATAGGTTGTGCAGAATCAGTCAAATGCGATTTCCATCAATCCGATACTCCAATCAATATGTCCAACACCTTGAACAATATGATATTGAGCTATCAATTGATTGAGTGTTTAATTGAATTACTAAACTCCTTTAGTAATCAATCTAAACATTGTTTGTGGACAAAACTCCTCTTCCAGGTTAAATCCTATGTGTGTGACCCTGCAGGTCCATTTCACGTTGGCAGTGAAAGTTCATAACACTTATGACTTCACAAGCAAAGAGCGGTCCCTAGTCACACATCAGTGCTACCCAAGTGAAAGTAGAAAGTTGGAGAACAACTTTCAATCCTACAATCCGTGAATGGTGTTACATTGAATGTATAATTCCTTTGTCACTGATATCCCGAATGATCTCGAGGCACGGAATAGTCATCCTGTCAACGTTCATTCACTTTCTTGATCTCAGAGTAGATTGAACGAGATATGTATGACATCAATATCACATACTCGTTCACATATGCGTGCGCACGCCTATCTCAATCCTACTCATCAAGTGGCCTCGGATATCAAACTCCCTTAGGAGGGACAAATCCCATATCTATCACTCACCCCTCAAAAGCCCCATGTGTCAAAGCCACCCAATCATCACCTTTATAACAACCCATGTTTCAGGACTACGTTTGATGATTTCAAAGTGTGCCCAACGACATGTGTTGAGTGTAGTGACTTCAGGTCAAAGAATCACACTCACCACCATCACTGTGAGTATTGACTGTGACTACCATGTCATGGTTCCATGTGTCAAACTCACAGTGGGTCTGTCCGGTACACTTGTTCTCTAACAAGTACCTATGTGTTTGGTTTGATATCTGTATATCATGACTAATGAGATTTTGTCATCAACCAACACCACAATCTAGTCTTGTGTGTCATTGTTGTCTATCTACCTTCCACAATGACATCCGACTAGGGACATAACAAGAATGTACAAACTCTTAGCATCCGTATGATCTCATCGTTCAGGTCATGAACCTGAAGGCATACGTCATTGATTATTGTCATTCTTTAGACATTCAATCTGTTCTATCACTATCTCATATGACTGAACTAGAAAGAATTGGAAGCTTGCCTTTATTGTTTATCAAATAAATCTTAATGTATCCCACCAATCATCCCATGATTGGCTCTCAGGGCATACATACCAACAAATAGAAGTAGGTAACAAGGATAGCTAAGGATACTATTGCTTCTAAGCATACTATTTCAGGAAGTCGGTATCAGCATAGGCCAGACAGGTATCATATGAATTTGGGAGTCCTCGTAAACCAAGCTAGTGGCACGGAGGAAAATATTGCTATCTCCCATACCCTGATCCATTCTAGACACCCTTTCTTTCAACTTATGCCCTAGTAGTTTCACAATAGGCTCTGATACCATGCTATAAGGAGGTGAGATCACCTCCTTACTAAAATTTAACGGAAATACAAAACATCTACTTTTTTCAAGAAAAATAGACAATGTGGAATGCATGTATAATAATCCAAGTAAATAAACATGTTTTAGATACATAAGAAATGTCAATAGCAGTGGAAAGAAACTAAGTTATTACATTTCTTTTTGAACTTTTGTTCACTACGTGAGTTTCTTTGAAAAGGAAAAACTAAAAAGAAACTATAGGATATAGCAATAAGCAACCTAGTCATCCTTGATAGTAAAACTTGAATCTACTACTCCTGAACTTGGTCACATTGGCCTTATTCAACATGTTGATCTAACCCTGGGTGGTTAGGAAAGCACCCAGAAAAGGGAAAGAAAAACATGGTATGTGTCAGAGAAAAAGAACAAGGACAAAAGATAAGAAAACTATAATAAAATAAAGGCTAAGATTTCATCATAAGATGAATATAGTCAAAAGTATGAGGCATAAATAAATAGATGCTTGCCATAACCAAAAATAGTAAAAAGGTTGCATGCATGATTAATATTGACTACCTAAACTATGTAGGGTTGAGGCACCTACCTAACCTCAACCAACAAGTGAGGGAGAGTAACACATTCCAATCACCTACAAATATTCTATATTAGGGAGAGTAACACATTCCCCAGGGTGAATTTACACATGCCCTATCTATGAGTGGTTGTATAAAAGTACCACTACACTAGTTCAATACTCTAATAAAATCAACATGCTAAGAACTAGGGCAAGTATAAGCATCAAGTAAATATAAACATGGCAATGGGGTACAAGACCCAAGAAATTAACATTAAAACTGATTTTGAGGCAAATATATATGAGGAATTGTCAAAAGAAAAATTAGGGCTTTATAGAAGCCTCATTAGGGAAACTAGGTTAGGGTTTGCAATTATTCCCAAATTAGGTGAAAGGAAAGCACATACCTTTTCTTAAGAGATCCAATTACTCATTCTTCACTACTTATAATCGATTCCAAAGCTTATTTTCCTATTTCCAATGTTTAAACATGAGTTAGGGTTTACTCATGTATGAAGGTAAGGAAACCCTAACTTTTGAACTTTTTGAACGAAACCTTGATTTTGACTCTAAAACTATCACCATTAAGTTAGTTAGGTTTTTCTGATTAAGAAAACATATAATATTGTATGTTTTCGAGGTATGAATATTTAGGTGTATTTTTGGTGATTTTAGTTATTTAATTCATTTTTATAAAATCCCTTTTGATAAAACTCAAAGTCAACCTTTGGAATTATTTTTATTAGAAATATCATGTTTTTATGAGTTTAGAACATATTTTCTTTTTTATTTTGGACATAGGAATATTTAATTATGATTTTATCAAAATCAGCCAATAGAAACATGCCACGTAGGCAAAGAGATCGTAAAACGCAAAGAGAGGGAGAGAGCAGCTGGGCCTATGACTTGGCCCAATGGGAGGTGACCCAGTCAGCGGTCCGCGCTTAAGTGGCGTCGGGCAAAGCTGATAAAATGAGAATTAAAAGGATGGGAATGCCCTTCGCGAGTCCAGAAAGAAAGAGAGCGATGGGCATGGGTAAAATCATAAAATAACCATGGGGATTCTTCCCCAGCTGCTCGTGCTGTGACCGGTGAGGAGCAAGCTCGACATTTGGGTGTTTTTGCATTTCTTGACCAAACTTAAAGATCAACATATCGAAAGAAAGAGTAAAACAAACCAGACTAGAGGGTACCTTCAATTCGAGTGGAGGTGGTGTGTAGAGAGAGGGGTGAGCGTCGCAAGTCCTAGAGCAAAAAGTGATCACCGACGATCAACCACACGAGTATGAGAGAAATTGAGACTATGGATGAGTTGCAAGGGAACCCAACAAGCCTCGGGGAGAGGTATTTATAGGTAAGGTTGTGTAGGGAAGCGAGAAGGAAGTTTCCCAAATTTGTTTGGAGAGCAAGGTTTGGGGCTTTCCTCATTTCTCTACAAAAACACAAAATTAAGGGATTGTTGGATGTGGTTTCCTTTTTAGAACAGGTTGCAAAAGATTTCGTGCAACTTGATCGATAAATGAATGAGAAATCAAGAAAACAAATCTCTCCTAAAATTGTCCATGTTTCTCGATCAGTGCAAGCTTGGTGATGATGTGTGAGCCGTTGGATTGTGGATCCAACAGTCGATATTGCACGGGTCAAAGTCAGCGTGTGACACATTGATCTAATTCCTAATCTTATTAGAATATAGTGTATTAATGCATTAATTTCCCTTTTTCTATCTCCTCATTTAGAGGGGCACACATGTTACAAATTAAATGAAAATTGACACAAATCCTAATTTTGTATGAGGAATTCGAATATGCAATTTTTTTGCCTATTGGGAATTTTAAAGTGTTAAATAAATCAAAACTTATTTTCTCTTTCCTCTTTCATTAATGGTTACAAGATTCTCCAAATTTGATTAAATTTCACCCATAAGTCTCATTCAGTGCCTTGGATACAAATTTGCCATCAATTTTACTTATTGGGATTATATGTTCATTTATGTAATGTGTTGAAGGTTTTACACACTTTCTCTCTCCTGATTTTACCTTTTAATCAAATATTCTCGAAATTGAGTGAAAATTCACCGAAAGGCATATTTTAATATATATATTATGAATCCAAGGTTACTTTCCATTTTGGAGTCATTTAATATTTAATTTTGTATTTTTAAGTTATCTCATGTTTTCCCTTTCAATTATTACAATTATAATTACCAATTTTCCAAAATCTGTGAAACTTATCACCCAAGCAAACTTATACTCAAAGGAAATGAATTTGGGTTTAGAATTATCTTTTGAGTCCCACTTTTATGATTTTTATGCAGTTTGTTCTTATATTCACTTAATAGGAAAATAAATTCATTTATTGTCACATAATCTTCATTTTTAGAAATTTCTTTCTTTTTCCCACACAAAAGCCATAGAAACTTCTAGATTGATTTTTATTTTATCCTTATCTGTCTTAAGTGGACATTTAACAAATTAAACCCATTAACAACTTTCACTGAGGTATTTGTGCTTTATTCCTTATAAAGTAAAATATTGGGAACAATTGTACACCAAAACTATATAATTTTCCAGTAATTCAACATCAAGGACATAAAGGAAAGAAAAGTTTAGAAAAAGGCTAAAACTAATATTATACATGAATTTTAGTTTTTTACAGTGATCTCAACTTCAGGTATATACGCTATAGAGATAAATCTATCTACTTCATCATCATGGGTACTAGCTATCGGATGTGGATCTCACATATGTTATCATATGAAAGATCTAAAAGGAAATAGGCCTTTGGCAAAAGGCGAGGTGGAACTGTGAGTTGCTAATGATGAAAGAGTTGCAGCCAACATAGGTTGAACCTATAGTTTATATTTGCCCATAGGGCTTGTAATAGAGTTAAAGAACTTCTATTATGTGCCTTCTATATATAGAAACATCATTTCTACATCTTGGATGCATTTGAATTCCATATTAAAATTGGCCTATGTTCTATTTCAAAAAGTGGGATCTTTTATGGCAGATCCTCAATGTCTTATGATCTTTACTTGTTAGATCTAAAGACAGATGTATATAACATTAATACCAAAAGACTAAAACTCAACAATTCAAACAAAACATACATTTGGCATTGTCGTCTAGGGCACATAAATGAGAATCACATCTCTAGACTCCATAAAGATGTTTATCTAGATTTTTATGATTTTGAATCAATAGAGACATGTGAATCTTATTTGTTGGGCAAGATGGCTAAGATCCCTTTAACGGGTAACAATGAGAGTGCTAGTGATCTATTAGGACTCATACATACTGATGTGTGCATACCTTTTAGAACAACCTCTAGAGGTGGGTATCAGTACTTCATTACCTTCATTAATGACTTCAATAGGTATGGCCATGTTTATTTAATGAAATATAAGTTAGAAACTTTTGAAAAGTTCAAGGAGTTTATGAATGAAGTATAAAACCAACTTGGTAAAATTATTAAGGCACTTCATTTTGATCGAGGTGGAGAATACCTAAACTAAGAGTTTGAGAACCTTCTTAGAGACCATGGGATTGTATCCCAGTGGACTCTGCCTGGAACACCTCAACATAATGGTGTGTCAGAAAGAAGGAATTACATATTGCTAGATATGGTGTGATCGATGATGAGTTTATCCGACCTTCTGAATACCTTCTAGGGTTATGCTCTATATATCTCCGTGTATACACTAAACTGAGTACCATCTAAATCGGTTCAAAAGACACCATATGGGATATGGAATGAGAAGCGTCCCAAAATTTCATTTATGAGGATTTAGGGTCACAAATCTTATGTCAAGAAAATGTTTCCTAAAAAGCTTGGCCTAAGATTGGATAAATGTTATTTTTTTTGGATATCCTAAAGAAACTAGAGGATATTACCTTTATTCCCAATCTGACAACAAAGTGTTTGTTTCCAGGGATGTTGCATTGAGATGGACTTCATTTCTAAAGGAATAAGTGGGAGAGAAGTGAAACTCGAAGAGGTTTGAGACCAACAAGAAAAAATTGAACCAATATATGTACAAGAGGAACAAAGAGAATCACAACATGTTGTGGAGTCTCAAATTCCTCAAGTAACACAGGAACATCGTAGATCTAATTGGACACACCTTGATCTTGACATATCTGGATATCTTATAACTCAGGAATGTAGTGAATCGGTCATATATGATGAGCCAATATCCTATGAAGATGCTATTAAGGGACCAAAGTCTGAGAAATGGATTGAGGCCATGATATTAGAGATGGAATCCATGTATACCAACAAAGTATGGACTTTGGCAGATCCACCTGAAGGGGTAAAACTCAGAGGGTGCAAGTGGGTCATCAAGAAGAAGATCGACATGGATGGAAAAGTTCAAACCTATAAGGGCAGATTGGTTGCAAAGGGTTTTGACAAGTTCAAGTTGTTGACTATGATGAAAGCTTTTCTCTAGTGGCTATGATTAAGTCTATCAGGATCATGATTGCTATTGCATCTTATCATGACTATGAGATTTGGTAGATGGATGTCAAAACTACATTCCTTAATGAGAATCTTCTTGAGGATGTGTATATGACACAACCTAAGGGTTTTATCATTCCAAAGGATTCAAATAAAATTTGTAAGCTGCAAAGGTCAATCTATGGCTTGAAGCAAGCATCTGAGAGATGGAATCTTTATTTTGATGAGAATGTCAAAGGGCTTGGTTTTATTCAAAATAAAGATGAACCTTGTGTGTACCAAAAGGTTATGGAAGCATAGTGACATTCCTCATATTGTATGTAAATGACATACTATTGATGGGGAATGACATCCCTACTTTACAAAAGATAAAGACATGGCTTGTAAATACATTCTCTATGAAAGACTTGGGAGAAGCATCCTACATCTTGGGGATAAAGATCTATAGAGTTAGATGCAGAAGGCTTCTTAAACTAAGTCAGAGCGCATACATTGATAAACTGTTGAAGCGGTTCAACAAGCAGAACTCAAAGAGAGGAAACTTGCCAACATTGCATGGAGTGACCGTATCTAAGAGTTAATGTCCTAGTTCTTGTGAAGAAAGGGAATGCACGAGTTTGATTACATATGCCTCAACAATTGGATCAATCATGTATGCAATGTTGTGTACCCGTCCAGACATCTCGTATTCCTTGAGCATGACGAGCAAATATCAGTCAGATCTAGGTGATGCTCATTGGACAGTCGTGAAGAACATCCTTAAATACCTGAGAAGGACTAAGGATCAGTTCTTGGTCTACGGAAGATAGGAAGAGTTGGTGGTAAAAGGTTACATTGATGTAAGCTTCTAGATTGACAAAGATGATTACAATCCACAATCAATATGCATGGTTTTCCTGAATAACGAAGCTGTAACCTGGAAGAGTTCCAAGCAAGAGACCGTTGCCGATTCTACAGTAGAGGACAAGTATATTGTTGCATTGAGTGCAACAAAGAAGGCTATATGGATGAAGAAGTTCATTATAGAACTTGTGGTTGTTCCAAGTATTAGTGACACAATCAAGCTATATTGTGACGACAATAAAGCTATTATACAAGCTAAGGAACCTATATTGTATCAGTGCTCAAAGCATATACAAAGGTGATTCCATCTCGTACAGTGAGGAGATGTAAAGATTTGCAAAGTACCAACTGAGAACAATGTTGTTGACCCCTTGACAAGGGCACTTTCACAGCATAAGCATGACGGTCATGCTAGATCACTTGTAATATGATTTGTGGGTGATGAGATCTAAGTGCAAGTGGAAGTCTATTGGTATGTATGTCTAGATAGCTAATCATGTGATGATTGTAATGGCATAACTTGTAAAAATGATTTGATTATTAATAAAAGTCAAGCTTCCAATTTATTTTGTTTAATTCAGTTATGAGATAATGATGTAACATCATAAATGACTAGAGAATGATATTACTCAATGACGTATGTCTTTAAGTATTAGCCTTGGGGAAATGAGATCAGACGGATGTTAAGAGTACATATATATATATATATATTCTCATTATGTCCCTGATCGATGTTATTGTGGAAGGTTTATAGACAAAAATAACACATAAGATTAGAGTGTGAGTTGGTTGATGATAGAATATCATTAGTCATGACATGGATATATCAAACCAAGCACACTGATACAATGTTATAGAAAAGTGTATCAAACAGACCCATCGTGACACTGACACATGGAAACCATCATCATGGAAGTCATAGTCAACTCTCACAGTGTTGGTGGTGGTTGTGGTTCTTAGACCTAAAATCACTACACTCATCACATGTCGTTGGGTACACTTTGACACCATCAAGTGCAATTCTAAAACATGGATTGTTATAAAGGTGATGATTGAGTGACTTTGACACATGGGGATAAACTGTGAGTGATAGAAATATGATTTGTCCCTCCTACATGATTTTTATGTTCTAAACCACTTGATTAGCGAGACTGAGAAATGCCTAGCCATCCACATGTGAGTCAATATGTGATATTGGGCTTACATATATTTCAGATAGTGTGCTCTTGGTTCAAGAATCAAGATTGAATGATTAAGAGGATGATTGTTCCATGCATTGAGTTCAATCTGGACATCAATGACAAAGGAACTATACAAACACTACAACACCATACACATATTGTAGGTTGAAGTTGTTCTCCAAATTTCCATTTACTTGGGTAGCATAGATGTGCGACTAGGCACTGCTCATTGTTTGTTATGTCATAAGTTGTCATAGACATTCATTGCCAACGTAATATGGGACCTATAGGGTCACACACATAGGTCACAACCTAGAAGAGGAGTTTGATCTTAAATGACAGTTCAATTCATTGCTAAAACATTTAGGTAATTGATTCACACAATAAGAAGCCTGACTACACTACCAAACACTTGTCTCATGGCATGAGACAGATGTATGGAGTGTCAAACAACTGTCTCAAGGGTTGAGATGGGTGTTTGGAGTGTCAGACTGATTCAAGTTGAAATTGGCTATGGATTGAACCGACCGGCCAAACTTGGCTCACAAGATGACCATCTGGGTGAGAGAGACGACTGTCTCGCATGGGCGAGATGACCCAGTTCATCTAATGAAAGGTTCTTGATATTTCTATGTTCGTTTCGATTTCACATTACTTTTTGTGCAAGAAATTAGTATGTAATATTAATTGGAAATGAATTACCAATTTTGTATGCGATTGAAAAACTACAAAACGACTGTCTTACAATACGAGATGACCGTCTCGCATGCCAGACAACCGTCTGGTGTGCCAAACAGCCATTTTGGTGGTTGCATGTTGTGAAAATTGAGAACTTCTAGTCTCTTCCACTCCCGCATCGACTAGGAACCTCGACCCAAACTCGCCTATAAATAGAGGGGTACTAGGGGCTTCCCAAGCACAACACTGACAACTCTAGTTGTGGTAACCACAAGAGCCCAAACAAGTCCTACCCGACTAGGGAAGGATAACACGAGACAGAACAACTGAGATCATTATTGTGGGAGAGCAAGTTGGTGACTAGTATGCCAACGGGAGGGATGAATCATTCCTGTCTGTTCTAGCTGGACAAAAGAAGTTCCAGGCGGTCTGTGTGGACTAATCTAGAGTCGGGAGGTCGTTGTCTGCCACTAGTGAGGACACTATCAACTAGCAGTCTTTGACAGAGGAGATGTTGTAAAAGATGACATATGAGTCTGATGTCCGTGAAGGAGAACCCAGACGAGTACCAGTGCAATTAGGAGTCATATTTGCGCAACGACTATGATGAGGATTGTCGCTGGACTTGCTCCAGGACTAGGTATATCGTTGAAATCGTCCTTTCCATCTTATAATTGTTAACACAATCCAGTGGTTGTAGAAAATATGGTAGATAAATTGTTTTTGTTTCCGTTTCCTGCTCTGTAGCCATATTTACCTACAATGGAAAGATCCTACAATGGAAAGAGTACTAGGAGAGTGGGGGACAATAGGAGCGGCAAGTGCTTTTAATAATGCTACCCAAACCCTTTCTCCCAACCGATCATCCACTCGCTCATTGGGAATAGGATTACAACTAATGTGGCAAATAGCCCAATTACATGATAAATGAGTTATATAAAGACGAATAAAAGACGAGCGAGAAAATATTTTTTCTCATATCTAATCCTGATCAATTTTTTTGTTGAAATAAAATGTATTAGATTTTCTATAAAAATACTTTCTAACAGGACGAATGTTGTCATAGTTTGAAAAATAATAATATGAAAAAAGTATATATATTTTTGGGTAAATATTTGTGTTTACCGATACAGTACATGTATGAATAGTACATCAATAAACATTTGTACTATACCCCTAAAGGGAAGTATTGTACTTCAAGATACAGGTATTGTACATCTAAGTATATTAGTAAAATTTTGGAGTACAACAACGTATTTTGGGGACTGATATCTATATTTTTATGCACATTATGGGGTACAACATTCTCGTGTTGTGGAGGTACAATAATTGTATTTTGAAAGTATTATAGACACCCAAATAAATAAAATAAGAGGGATACAATATCTATATTTTAAATATTTTGCTTTCATTGTGGAGGTACAATACGAACATGTATTTACTGCACCCCATAGCACGAGTATTGTATCCTTAGAACGGGATACCAAAAATATGAGTAGTATATTTTTTTTCTCCAAAACATTGTTCTTGTTAAAAAATATTTTTTATTTTATCAAAAAATTTGTTATAGATTGAAAGTTATGCCAGTAACAAATTTCTTTTTCTTTTTTATCCTACTTCCCTCTTCATTACATAAGTGTACAGCAGAACCAACTATCAAGGGATCGAGTGGGTGGTTAGGGTAAATTGTCTATTGTTTTTCTTTGGAAAAGCAAAGCAGTTAGGGCTTTACGTCTCAACAACAAAACAAGCCACCCCACTCTACCCATCCTCTCCTCCCGTTGATGGGTGTCTGCGTCGTCGGGATTTCTGTTTTGTTTCGTTGTGCTATGTCACCGCCGTCCCTTTTTCCAGAATCGTTCATTCAACACAAAAACCAATGCCGCTAAGCTTATGTTAACAGATGACGAAAGAAGAATGGAAAAAAAAGCAATAATCCTATCCTGGATCGCGGCGGTGGGTGCTGCCGTGGTGTGTCCTGTGTTCGTCAATATTGGTCATCTATTGCTGCTTTTGCCGCCGGTTCATGCGGAGCGATCGTAGTAGCAGTCCATGTCACTTTCTTGCTTCTGGTGCCTGCTATGCCCCATGGGCCATGACTAACGACGACCACCAACAAAGCATCCTCGTCGACGCTCAGCCGATGGAGGGGTAGCTCGGTATCGGATTTTCTTACTATTGTTACTGATGTCGCCGAGCCCCTCGGCCACTTCTGGTGCCGCATCCCCATCCCGGGAAGGAGGAGGCGGAGGCGGAGGAGAAGCAGCTACTAGCTTTAGTACTGTCGCCGGCGGAGGAGGGCGAGGACCTCCGCCAGCAGCAGCAGATGATGTGCTAACAGTCGGGCCTACAAAGGGTGCTCCAGACCGTGCTGCTCACTCTCCCAGTCAGAGCCCCCGTGGCACCGGCGGTGGTGGCTGCGCTGCGGCAAGAGACCAAGTCCGGCCAGGTAACAAACTCTTAAGAAAAAAAACCAATTTACCACACTTTTACAAAAATATTTAGCAAAATAGCATATTTTGTAAAATATTTCCAAGGTAACACACTTTGGTCTAAACACATCACTTTGTGTGGAGCTTACGTTTTTTTTCAATTTTTTATTTAAAAGTAGACACACCAATTATTGTGGCGCTTTTCAATCTCGTATATAAAAACGTCACAAAAAGTGGTGGATTCCACACAAATAATTTATTTTGAGAAATATTTTACAAAATGTACTATGTTTTTAAATATTTTTATAAAAATGTGCTAAATTTGTTTTTTTTCAAACTATTCTTGGTTCTTTGCTAATAATCGTCACTCACTTTCTCTCTCTCTGCTGGGACGATATTGCTGGAATTAAAATATTATTACTGGTAATTTTATGTTATCATGCCCGATACTCTCCTCAACAAGTCAAAAGAACGTGGTGGTACTGGTGCCCTGTATCCGTTGCCACGCATGACGCCATTGTTGCTCCATCCGACAACAACTTCCACCCCCATGCCATCGACGTGACGCTGACGCCGAACCGAGGCCCCACTTTTTCTGCCGAAGCTCCGCTACTATAACAGACACGACACGAGTAACAAATTCTAACAATTATAATGACCAAGTAAAACAGAAAATATCATCTAAAGTCAAGCTCTCCATTTCCTCGCCCGAGTTGGACTACTTGCTGCTGCACCACCTCCGCGTTGCTGCTGCCGCATTCCTGGTTACTATCCGGTTGTGGCCACCCCTCCCTTCCAATTGAATGGTCAGTATCCTATCGCATGATCTCTCTGTTGGGCCTACGGCCCTTGTTTTTCCAGCCCACTTGTGGGCGAGGCCTTTTAGGGCTTGACGCTGCTATGATCTCACGGTTATTAATACCCACTTGATGTCTTGTTAATAGCAGCCGCAAGGTCAAAGAAAGAAAGTAGCACCTGCCACCAGAAAGAATAGAATATATGGAAGAAAGAAAGAAAGAAGGAAGGAGAAAAGGAAAGAGCGGTTTAGTACCGCTCTGGTTTCTTTACCGGTTTTTATTAGAAAAAGATAGATAAGAAATGCATTGGACTCATCTGTCATTGGGTTGAAGAATCAGTCTTCCATCATATCGCCAACGAGACCAATTTCCACTCTCTGTGAAAAAAGTTTTGAGGCATTGTATGAGAGGAAGACAGCAGGGAACAAAGCTTTCTTTATCAGGAAACTTGTGAATTTAAAGTTGAACGAAGACAACACTATTTCTTTACATTTAAATGATTTCAAAATCATAGTAAATCAATGAGCCACATTGGATTTACCTCTTGATGATGACTTACAAGCACTTCTAATTCTTGGTTCTTTACCTAATAGTTGGGAAACTCTGATTGTTTCCATTGGCAACTCCACTCCAGATCGGAAGTTGACATTAGACTTGGTGTCCAATAACCTACTGAATGTAGAGACAAGATAACATAGCTCAACAGAGACATCTGCTTCACATGCCCTTGTTGTTGAGGATAGAGGGAGGAGTCAGAGTTGTAGCTAGGGTGGTGATAGAGGAGAGTCAAAGTCTAAAAGTAAGATGATTTGTCATCATAGCAACAAATCAGGTCACTAAAAAATTTTTGCTGATAATCAAAAAGAGAAATTGTAGAAGGAAACCTTAAAGTGTCAGATGATGATAGGGATAGAGTCAGAGTCATTACAAATGTTGTAGAGTTATTCACATGTGGAGTTTCCATGGGACATGTCTACATATCAGTGACAAAATCGAGTGGGTGTTGGATATTGGTGCTTCTTACCACATCACTCCTCATAGACATTTCTTTTACGATCCTACAAGTCTGGAAACTTTAGAATGACAAAGATGGCTAGTAACATCTATGTGAAGATTTGTGGAATTGGTGATGTGCGCATTGAGACCGATTTGAGTTATACCATCTTGCTAAATATTGTTAGACATATTCTTAGAATTGATTATAACATAATCTCTGGCTATGGAATAGACATTCATGGCTTTAAATATCATTTAAAAAAAAATCACCAAGGGACGACTGGTCGTGGCTAGAGGCAAAGTTTGATGCATCTTGTACATTATGAACATAAAGGTCACATTAATAGTGTCAACATTGTGGATAACTTTAGTTCTCCAGATTTATAGCACAAGTGACTTGGGCACATGAGTGAGAAAGGACTATAAGTACTTGCAAAGAGGAAATAATCCCATATGCAAAAAATGCACTTTTTAGTCCTTGTGAAAATTATTTTCTTGGGAAGTAACATTGGGACCAGTTCCGTTCTCAGTGTGAGAAGAAGTCTAATGTCTTAGATAAGATTTATTCTGATGTTTGTGGTCCTATGAAAGTCAACTCTTTAGGTGGAAACATATTTATAGTGACTATTATTAATGATGCATATAGAAAACCATGGGTCTATTGTCTATAAAGGAATGATCAGGTCTTTGATACCTTCAAGAAATTTCATGCTACGATTGAAAGGGAGACCAGTAAAAAAGTTGAAATGTCTCTACTCTGATAATGGAGGTGAGTATACTTCTAGAGAGTTCAGATCTTATTGTGAATGATTTGGCATTCAACATGATAAGACAATTCCAGGAACCCCACAACACAATGGTTTAGCTAAATGAATGAAAACAACCATTAGGAGAGAGTCAGATGCATGATGAAAAATGCAAAATTACCAAAGGAGTTCTAGGCAGAGGCAGTGAATACTGCTTGCTACTTGATTAACATGTTACTAATCATTTCTGTAGAGTTTGATACTCTAGATAGTGTGTGGATAGGGAAGCCAGCTTCTTAGTCTCACCTTAGAGTATTTGGGTGCAAGGCATTTGCATATGTTTCTAAGGAGCAGAGGTAGAAGCTTGATGGCAAATCTACTCGTATTTTTTTGGTTATGGTGATGAACAGTTCGGCTACAAGCTATGGGACCTAGAAAAGAAGAAGATGATCAGGTGTAGAGATGTGGTCTTCTTCGAGGATCAAATACATTTTGATACTAGGAATATAGAGAGTGAGAAGTTTGTAGATAATTTTGTATTTGATACACCAGTTTCCCCTCCAGTCCAGTAGAATGTTGATGTAGAGAAGATTAAGGATGATGATATCCCTCATGATATGGCAGAGGATGATTCTGGTGCACATGACGTCCAAGACCTGGAGGCTCTTGAGTAGGGGGAGAAACCCCAACAGGTAGATCCAACAGAGCCACAATTGAGAAGATCTACTAGAGAGAAAAGGGCATCTACTACATATTCTGATTCAGAATGGTCATTGATCATAGAACAGGGAGAACCAGAAAGCCATGAGGAAGCAAAGTCTCATTAGGAAAATGATAAGTGGCTGCATGCTGAAACGACCGACACCAAACTGACAATCAAATTAATGAATGCGGAAGCGATTAGCAGTGAAATTATCAAAAATCACTAAAAATTTAAAACTTTTGTAAAGAGATCTTCGAAAGATAAAAACTCTTTCATAAACAATATGATAGGTCATTTACAAACTGATCCATTGATACATCTATGTAATAAACACATCTCGAGCATTACAACAAAACCCACCTTGTTAACTGTACAAGGTAAGATATAAAATCTCGAGGCATCATGCCAAAATCTCAGATATACTGACTCCTAGGACCTGAGAGTATAGAGACGACACAAGACATACTATTTACACAACATGACAGACAGTGTCTCCACCTGAGGATCACTGTTGTCCCTAAGACTGCTGCTGTTGCTGCTCACCCACTGATGGGTTCCTTCGTCCTCGACGTCTTCCTAAAAGTTGAAACCCACGGGGGTGAGACAATTTAAATAATTGTCCCATCGAGAGTTATAACTCTCTGCCAGAAGCTTTGTTATGCAAAAGGAGAACAACATAAATAGTAGGATTATAACATTCAACAGCAGGTAACATTATATAAACTTAAGTGAAACAGTATCCTTATGAGCAATCATTTCAATTATATCTTAATTGAAAGATCAGGCATATAATAATGAGGAATATGAAAAGCATGTGTACTAGTTATTTAACTAGATCACTATAACAATGTATTGTCAATCATTGTTTCTTGTAGTTCCATCTAATCAATTATGCTATGTGGCTGATTACATTTTACAAACATATTTATGCCCTGAGGAGATGAGTTACACCTCTCATGCTCCAACCGACCATCCTTAGATCCCAATCGGTACCATAGCTAGGTCATCAGGAGAGCCAGATTCCTATGACCTCATCACTCCTCAGTCAGTATGAGGATCGACATGAAGGACATCTCGTGTCACTGCTACAATAGCTTTCCAGGGTATTCTGGCAACTTCGCTATTCAGAGCTACAGTGGCATTCTGTACTCTCTTCGCCATCGAGGGATTTCTTGTTTATCTCACATCGATGCGGCATTAACAAAATAATCGGGAGATTAGTGATACATCTTCCCGACACAATCATATAATGAAGGATTGAGAGATTAATGATACATCTCCAATCATACCCAACATTAGGACGTAAGGATATTCGCATCCATTACCCCCACATACTCAAAAGTATGTGGTCCATGAGTTTCCTTAGAAAAACCTGTTTCACCATCATATATTTTCTGACAATGATGGATCTATGGTCAGGGCTCTACTTGATATCATTATTCTTGATTAGTTAAGTACCTTACAACATTCTTTAGCATCAGACATGTTCAGACATAACCCAATAAAACAATTTCTATAAAGAAAAGGTACTATTTGTATCAAGTTCACATCACATATTGTTAACCTTAGGATATCAATCCCTAACCATCTCATCATTGTGGTTCAGGAGAGTGGTTATTCAAACCCTCAGATTTTCATAACACTTGCTACCAAGTGACATATAAGCAACAAATCATCTAACAACATGACCTTGATTGAAGCAATGTATATACTTTTCACATATCATTACTCTAAAAGCTTATAATTGTTTTCAAGGAATATGACATCGTAACACATACCTGTCTATGATCACCTCATAATATCAACCTGTATGACTTATACAAATAAGGACATGCATATATAACAATGTTAGCACAATACCAAAACTTTTCAATTTCTTTAAAGGACACCACGGCCATGCCACCTTGCACGGTCGTGCAAAGTAAGGCTACCACGGCCGTGCTCCCTTGCACGGTCGTGCAAGTTAAGGATACCACGGTCGTGCTCCCTTGCACGGTCGTGCTACAGGAGATCATTACATGACTCATATTTATATATGTATATATATATGTATTATAATTTCTCATTCTTTCAAATTGATTAGGTCACATCAACCCTTCAACCAAGTACATACTACTATGGTTAACATAGTGTATCAAGCTATTAATCCTATAAACAATTAAGAATTCTCCCTTTAATTGGTTCTAATCACTTAGGTATTATTAGGGTTACAACCTTCGCACCTTCATTGATTATCATTACTAATCATTATTGGATCAATAGAACATTCATCATCTTAATTCTCAAAGATTCAATCACATTGGACCTCCACTTCACAAGGTATCCAATTGAATTAGGGTTTCCAATGTTGATTCCTTCAATCATTGAATTCATGGAATCAATCATCAATTGGATCTATACTCATACCTTAATTGAGTTTAATAGGTCAACCTTCAACTGATTTGTCCCTCACTTGACCCTCATTTGACCATCAATTAGGGTTTAACTCAATCGAATTAGGGTTTGGAATCAACAACCCTTCAACATATTTCTATGTGGGTTTAATTGATTTGAACCCATTGAGCCATCATTCAATTGGGACATGACCTGACCCCAAACGGTCTTGAGGTCGTTTGGATGACCTCCAAACGGTCTTGAGACCGTTTGCCCATCATATCATCAAAATCCAAGTCAACCAATTAAGGTTTGGATCATTGGATTGATCACCAAAACAACAATTGATTACATTCCAACTTAGTATCATTGGATCATCAATTACTTAACCATACTTACCCCTAGACCTGCAAACGGTCTTGGGTGACCTCCAAACGGTCTTGAGACCATTTGGATGAGTTCCAAATGGTCTTGAGACCGTTTGGCTCACCCAACCCTTGGATTCTAGTGAAAAATCATTAGGGTTTGAGCTATTGAGTTGATAATCAAATCAGCAATTGATTGCTTTGTAATTGTGTACCTTTGGACCTTCAATTGGTCAACTATACTTGACCCCAGACCTCCAAACGGTCTTGGGTGACCTCCAAACGGTCTTGAGACCGTTTGGGTGATCCCCAAATGGTCTTGAGACCGTTTGGGCCAATCAACCTCAAACAATCAACTCATCACTTGCAAAATCAGCACTTAGCCGATTAGGGTTCACACCACATCTTTGGATATTCAAACACCTATCCATACTTGACCCTAGACCTTCAAACGGTCTTGGGTGACCCCCAAACGGTCTTGAGACCGTTTGGGCAAGAAAACCCAAAAAGTCAAATCAATTCATTGGAATTTCAACACTAATTTCGATTAGGGTTTGCCCAATTGATTAGCCTTCAACTCATGGTTCCTTGAGAATTAACCCCTCAAATTTGGTGAGTTATTAACCAACATAATTATGAACAGGAATCCCAAACAGTCAATGCTTGGTCAACGCCCTCAAATGGTTTTGAAACTGTTTGCCCAAAAAGTTCAAGTTAATCAGATTGGAAATCAGCACTTAATCCAATTAGGTTTTCCTATTGGTTTAGCCTTTAACTCATGATTCCTTGGGAGTTAACCTATAAAATTTGGTGGGTCATTAGAACACATCATTAGGAACAGTAATCCCAAACGGTCAATGCTCGGTCAACGCACTCAAATGTTCTTGAGACCGTTTGCCCAAAAAGTTCAAGTTAATCAGATTGGAAATCAGCATTTAATTCAATTCGATTTGCCTAATTGATTGGCCTTCAACCTACGATTCCTTTGGAGTTAACCCATAAAATTTGGTGGGTCATTATCCTACATAATTATGAACAGAAATCCCAAATGGTCCACGCTTGGTCAACGCCCTCAAATGGTCTTGGAGACCGTTTGCTCCAACCGACCTTGTGAAACCGTTTGCCCCAAACGGTTTTGCAAACCGTTTGGCCAAAGGGGGGAAAACAAGACCGTTTGATAAAGTAACATTGGTAATCACGCCCATCTTCTTCTACCTCCAGATTAAGGTCTGTTCTTCGTGGTTTTAGTTGCAAGAAAGCAGGGAAGGATGAGGAAAAGAAGAACAAGCTACTTTTGCAAGTACAAAGATATGCATAAGAAAGCAAAAGGTTTAGAGTTATAAAACCCGCCTTAAGGTCGTTCCTTGAGCTCCAAGCTTCCAAGATTCAAGTATTTAATGGTGTCTTGAGCTCCACAGGTCGGCCAAGGGTGTTTCTCCAAGGAAAGGTTGGGAAAAGATGGCTAGAAAGAGAAAGCTAAGTAAGAAAACTATAAAACCAACCTTGTAACTCCACTTCCTCCATGAATTTGAGCAAGATGATGATCAAAGCTTACCTAGAACTGCTTGGCCGTTCTCCTCTTCTCCATAGCTATGTCCTAAGTCGGCCTAAGAAAGGGGATAAGAAAGGAAGTGAAGGAAACGATCCTTGCTAAGTGAGAAAAGGTGTATATATACTTTGGGTGAAATTTCAACATAAGGACAACTTGTTTCTCCATTTCTCCTCTAGGTCCTTCCCTTATTATAAGCCACGTTTCTCCCTTCCATAATTAAGCAAAACTCATCTTAAACCCAAGGTCTAAAGGTGAAGAAAGCTAACTTCTTACTAAGTTGCACATATAGAAGGGTTATTAGGCTTATAACTTGATTATTTAATTTATTAGGGTTATCATTCTTATTTAATTATTCAATTGAAGTGACCTCTTCATCATTATTACTCTAAATGATGCCAAGAGTCATAAAAGGTACTCTAGAATGTGTATTTTACAAGTTGCACCCCATATTTTGGGTAAATTGCACTTTACACCAAAACTAGAGTTTTAAGTACAAGGATTGCTCCACAAGCTGCATCTTGGTGCCCAAGCTTGGAGAATACATCATACTTCATCATATTCATTCTTATGATGTCTCAAAACCAAAGGAACATCTTAACATGTGCAATTTGCAAGTTAACCCCTTTTAATTGGGTAATTTGCACATAGGTCCATGTATTACAAAACAATACTAAAACATTGTTTAAAAAGGACAAAAATGGAAACATATGTTCCTCAAGAATTTTAATTACATGCCAAAAGATAATCACAAGTATCTTGATTACATAATTAGGCAAAACACCTAGGGTTATCTCATAACCCAGGTCAGGGATGTTACAAATTATCCACCCCTTACAAGGATTTCGTCCCCGAAATCAATAAAACATATATTAAGAGAAAATAGCAGGGTATTTCCTTCTCATCTCTTGCTCTAGTTCCCATGTGGATTCTTCAACACCACGGTGATTCCAGAGGACTTTCACAAGACTTATATCTTTCTTTTTCAACTTTTTAATTCTTTTATCAAGGATTGACACTAGTCCTTCCTCATAAGATATGTCATCATTCAATTCTACCTCCATAGGTTGTAGAACTGACTCGGTATCAGGGTGACATTTCCTCAGCATAGAAATGTGAAACATAGGATGTAACCTCTGTAACTCTGGTGGCAACTCTAGTTTATAGGCTACTTTTCCAATCCGTTCAATGATTGGATAAGGCCCCATAAACTTAGGAGCTAACTTCCCTTTCCTTCCAAACCTCAGAACTCCCTTCCAAGGTGAGACCTTGAGATACACTCTGTCTCCAATCTGGAACTCCAAAGGTCTACGACGCTTGTCAGCATAAGATTTCTACCTATCCTGTGCAGTTTTGATCTGTTGTTGTATTACTTTGATCTTTTCTGTGGTCTGTTGCACAAGATCAGGACCTAACAGTTGATATTCACCGGTTTCATACCAACATAGGGGTGATCTACAATGTCTACCATATAAGGCTTCATAAGGTGCCATGTCAATGCTATGATGATAGCTATTGTTATAGGCAAACTCTATCAAGCTTTGGTGCAGATCCCAACTCCCTATAAACTGAAGAACACATGCTCTCAGCAAGTCCTCTAAGGTCTGTATAGTCCTTTCCGACTGTCCATCAGTCTGAGGATGAAAGGCTGTACTAAACCTTAACTGGGTACCTAGAGCTTTGTGCAGTCGCTCCCAAAAACAACTCATAAACTAAGGACCTCTATCTGATACTATAGTGACAGGAACTTCGTGCAATCGCACTATCTCTTCAACATACAGCTGTGCTAACTTCTCAGCAGAATAGGTCATTTTGACAGGTAAGAAATGCGCTGTCTTTGTCAACCTATCAACTATTACCCAAATGGAATCATGTCCTTTGTTTGTCCTAGGTAGGCCAACAACAAAGTCCATAGTTATGTGATCCCATTTCCACTGTGGTATGGGTAAAGGTTGCATTGTACCTGTAGGCTTCTGGTGTTCAGCTTTAACTTGCTGACACACAGGACACCGCATATCAAATTCAGCAACGTCCTTCTTCATCCCAGGCCACCAATACATATCTTTCAAGTTTTGATACATCTTGGTGCTCCCTGGATGCATAGCATACATCGAAGAATGAGCTTCTTCTAGGACTAACTTTCTCAAGTTATCCACATCTGGTACTATCATCATTCCATGATAACATGCTACTTGATCATCTGAGTCATGGAAACCATCTCGTTTCTCATCACCAAACTCTGATCCGATCTGCTGAACCGCATCATCAACTTGTTGTGCCTCCTTGATCTTCTCTCTCATAGTAGGTTTTATATGCATCTCAGCTAACAACCCGGCTAACAATGACACCTTCAATTGTTCATTGTTTTGCCTTAAGGAGATAAGCATATCTCTCCTAGAGCATACTAAAGAGTTTAGTTGTGCCCTATCTAAGGCTGGTGTTGCTGATTTCATACTCAAAGCATCTGCAACTACATTGGCCTTCCTTGGATGGTAATCAATTGTACAATCGTAGTCTTTGATTAACTCCATCCAGCGTCGTTGCCTCATGTTAAGTTTGTGCTGAGAGAAGATATACTTAAGGTTCTTATGATCAGTGAAAATCTCGAATGTCTCTCCGTAGAGATAGTGTCTCCATATTTTCAAGGCATGAACCACAACAGCTAGCTCCAGATCGTGTGTCGGATAATTCTCCTCATGTTTCTTAAGTTGTCGAGAAGCAAAAGAAATCACTTGTTTATCCTGCATCAACACACATTCGAGTCCATTCTTGGAGGCATCACAAAAAACTATGTATCCTTTGCCTTGCTCAGGTAACACAAGTACAGGTGCACTTGTCAACCTCTCCTTCAGCAACTGGAATGATTGCTGACACTTATCACTCCAAATAAAAGGAATATCCTTCCGGGTCAACTTTGTCAAAGGTAGGGCTACGGAACTGAAGTTCTTTATAAACCTTCGGTAATAGCCAGCCAACCCTAAGAAACTACAGATTTCTGTCGGTGTCTTCGGCTGTTCCCATTGTAGGACATATTCTACCTTTTTAGGGTCAACACGAATACCCGAGGCAGATATCACATGTCCAAGGAAAGATACTTTCGGTAACCAGAACTCACACTTGCTAAACTTAGCATATAGCTTATGTTCTCTTAGCAAAGTTAGAACCTGACGAAGATGCTGTTCATGCTGCTGAGCATCTTTACTATAGATCAGAATGTCATCTATAAAGACAACCACACACTGATCAAGGTAAGGTCAGAAGATTCTATTCATGAGTTCCATAAATGCAGCTGGTGCATTAGTTAGTCCAAACGACAGAATTGTGAACTCATAGTGACCATACCTTGTCCTGAAGGCAGACTTGGGTATGTCACTATCCTTAATATGGAGTTGATGATATCCTGACCTCAAATCTATCTTTGAGAAGATGGTTGCACCACACAACTGGTGTATATATATATGTATTCTAATTTCTCATTCTTTCAAATTGATTAGGTCACATCAACCCTTCAACCAAGTACATACTACTATGGTTAACATAGTGTATCAAGCTATTAATCCTATAAATAATTAAGAATTCTCCCTTTAATTGGTTCTAATCACTTATGTATTATTAGGGTTACAACCTTCACACCTTCATTGATTATCATTACTAATCATTATTGGATCAATATAACATTCATCATCTTAATTCTCAAAGATTCAATCACATTGGACCTCCACTTCATAAGGTATCCAATTGAATTAGGGTTTCTAATGTTGATTCCTTCAATCATTGAATTCATGGAACCAATCATCAATTGGATCTATACTCATACCTTAATTGAGTTTAATAGGTCAACCTTCAACTGATTTGTCCCTCACTTGACCCTCAATTGACCATCAATTATGGTTTAACTCAATCGAATTAGGGTTTGGAATCAATAACCCTTCAACATATTTCAATGTGGGTTTAATTGATTTGAACCCATTGAGCCATCATTCAATTGGGACATGACCTGACCCCAAACGGTCTTGAGGTCGTTTGGATGACCTCCAAACGGTCTTGAGACCGTTTTCCCATCATATCATCGAAATCCAAGTCAACCAATTAAGGTTTGGATCATTGGATTGATCACCAAAACAACAATTGATTACATTCCAACTTAGTATCATTGGATCATCAATTACTTAACCATACTTACCCCTAGACCTCCAAACGGTCTTGGGTGACCTCCAAACGGTCTTGAGACCATTTGGATGAGTTCCAAACGGTCTTGAGACCGTTTGGCTCACCCAACCCTTGGATTCTAGTGAAAAATCATTAGGGTTTGAGCTATTGAGTTGATCATCAAATCAGCAATTGATTGTTTTGTAATTGTGTACCTTTGGACCTTCAATTGGTCAACTATACTTGACCCCAGACCTCCAAACGGTCTTGGGTGACCTCCAAATGGTCTTGAGACCGTTTGGGTGATCCCCAAATGGTCTTGAGACCGTTTGGGCCAATCAACCCCAAACAATCAACTCATCACTTGCAAAATCAGCACATAGCCGATTAGGGTTCACACCACATCTTTGGATATTCAAACACCTATCCATACTTGACCCTAGACCTTAAAACGGTCTTGGGTGACCCCCAAACGGTCTTGATGATCCCCCAAACGGTCTTGAGACCGTTTGGGCAAGAAAACCCAAAAAGTCAAATCAATTCATTGGAATTTCAACACTAATTTCGATTAGGGTTTGCCCAATTGATTAGCCTTCAACTCATGGTTCCTTGAGAATTAACCCCTCAAATTTGGTGAGTTATTAACCAACATAATTATGAAAAGGAATCCAAAACGGTCAACGCTTGGTCAACGCCCTCAAATGGTTTTGAAACCGTTTGCCCAAAAAGTTCAAGTTAATCAGATTGGAAATCAATACTTAATCCAATTAGGTTTTCCTAATGGTTTAGCCTTTAACTCATGATTCCTTGGGAGTTAACCTATCAAATTTGGTGGGTCATTAGACCACATCATTAGGAACAGTAATCCCAAACGGTCAACGCTTGGTCAACGCACTCAAATGGTCTTGATACCGTTTGCCCAAAAAGTTCAAGTTAATCAGATTGGAAATCAGCATTTAATTCAATTCGATTTGCCTAATTGATTGGCCTTCAACCTACGATTCCTTTGGAGTTAACCCCTCAAATTTGGTGGGTCATTATCCTACATAATTATGAACAGAAATTCCAAACGGTCTACACTTGTTCAATGCCCTCAAATGGTCTTGGAGACCATTTTATCCAACTGACCTTGTGAAACCGTTTGCCCCAAACGGTTTTGCAAACCGTTTGCCCCAAACGGTTTGGCAAACCGTTTGGCCAAAGGGGGGAAAACAAGACCGTTTGATAAAGTAACATTGGTAATCACGCCCATATTCTTCTACCTCCAGATTAAGGTCTGTTCTTCGTGGTTTTAGTTGCAAGAAAGCAAGGAAGGATGGGGAAAAGAAGAACAATTTGCAAGTACAAAGATATGCATAAGAAAGCAAAAGGTTTAGAGTTATAAAAACCACCTTAAGGTCGTTCCTTGAGATCCAAGCTTCCAAGCTTCAAGTATTTAATGGTGTCTTGAGCTCCACAGGTCGGCCAAGGGTGTTTCTCCAAGGAAAGGTTGGGAAAAGATGGCTAGAAAGAGAAAGCTAAGTAAGAAAACTATAAAACCAACCTTGTAACTCCACTTCCTCCATGAATTCGAGCAAGATGATGATCAACGCTTACCTAGAACTACTTGGCCGTTCTCCTCTTCTCCAGAGCTCTATCCTAAGTCGGTCTAAGCAAGGGGATAAGAAAGGAAGTGAAGGAAACGATCCTTGCTAAGTGAGAAAAGGTGTATATATACTTTGGGTGAAATTTCAACATAAGGACAACTTGTTTCTCCATTTCTCCTCTAGGTCCTTCCCTTATTATAAGCCACGTTTCTCCCTTCCATACTTAAGCAAAACTCATCTTAAACCCAAGGTATAAAGGTGAAGAAAGCCAACTTCTTATTAAGTTGCACATATAGAAGGGTTATTAGGCTTATAACTTGATTATTTAATTTATAAGGGTTATCATTCTTATTTAATTATTCAATTGAAGTGACCTCTTCATAATTATTACTCTAAATGATGCCAAGAGTCATAAAAGGTACTCTAGAAGGTGTATTTTACAAGTTGCACCCCATATTTTGGGTAAATTGCACTTTACACCAAAACTAGAGTTTTAAGTACAAGGATTGCTCCACAAGCTGCATCTTGGTGCCCAAGCTTGGAGAATACATCATACTTCATCATATTCATTCTTATGATGTCTCAACACCAAAGGAACATCTTAACATGTGCAATTTGCAAGTTAACCCCTTTTAATTGGGTAATTTGCACATAGGTCCCTGTATTACAAAACAATACTAAAACATTGTTTAAAAAGGACAAAAATGGAAACATATGTTCCTCAAGAATTTTAATTACATGCCAAAAGATAATCACAAGTATCTTGATTACATAATTAGGCAAAACACCTAGGGTTATCTCATAACCCAGGTCAGGGATGTTACACATGCAATGTAAAATGAGATGAACTCATTGAAGAAAAATGATACCTATAAGTTATGCAAGCTTCCTAATGGAAGAAAAGTCTTAAAGAACAAGTGGTATTCAATCTATAGAAAGATGGAAATGACAACACTTTGAGATACAAAGCCAGACTTGTGGTGAAAAGCTTTGGTAAAAATAGGGGATTGACTTTGATGAGATATTTTCTCCAGTGGTGAAATTTTTTTCCATCCACACTATTTTGGGATTGGCAGGTAGCTTAGACCTTGATATGAGTAGCTTGATGTGAAGACAACCTTTCTCCATGGTGATCTAGAGGAAGAGATTTATATGCAACAACCTGAAGGATTTTCAGTTAAAAGGAAAATAACATATGGTTTACAGATTGTAGAAAAGTCACTATGGGATTAAACAATCACCAAGGAAGTGGTACAAAAAGTTTGATTCTTTTATGATGAAGTAAGGGTATCAAAGGATAGAGACAGATCACTGTTGTTTACTTCAAGAGATTTTCAAGTGATAGTTACACCATTTTCTTGTTATATTTTGATCATAAGTTGGTTGTTGGAAAAGATGCTCAGATGATTGCCAAGTTAAATAAGAAATTGTTTAAGTCTTTTGATATAAAAGACTTGGAACTAGCCAGATAAATTCTTGGTATGGACATCAGGCGTGACAGAAAAGTAAATAAACCTTAGTTGTCACAAGAGAAATATGTTAAGCATGCACTTGACATGTTCAACATGAAGGGGGAGAAACCATTTGAGTATCCCTTATCCAGTCACATAAGATTGAGTAGAATATAATCTCCTTATATTGAGTAGAAAAAGCAAGAGATAGCTCACTTACCTTACTTTTCTATAGTAGAAAGTCTGATGTATGCTATGGTATGCACTAGGCCTGATATTATACATGCAGTTGGTGTGACTTGCATACTTTTATCTCACTATGGTGAAGAGCATCAAAATGTTGTTAAATGGATACTCATATATTTGATAGGTACATCTACTACTTGATTATACTTTGGAGGGGCACCACCAATTCTTACATGTTTCAGAAATGCAAATTTGGTACGTGATCTTGATCACATGAAGTCTATCTCAGGTTTTCTGTTCACTTTTGTAGGGGGAGCTATTAGTCAGCAATCAAAATTGCAAAAGTCTATAGCTTTATCTACTACTTAGGAAGAATATACTACAGCTTGTGAAGCATAGAAAGAAATGGTTTGGCTCAAACATTTCTTACAAAAATGAAATTTAAGATAGGATGAATATGTTATCTATTGTGACAGTCAAATTGCCATGGACTTGAGTAAGAATTATTTTTTTCACTCCATGACAAAATATCTTGATCTAAGATACTACTTGTAAGGACCCTGACCTCCGTTTAGGGCTTATCATGTTTGTTTTGCTTAACCCTGGTGCTTAGTTTCTTGCTAATCACCCTTAGTGGTGATTAGGGTTTATTTGTGCTTGTTATGTGTTGGAGGTGCTACATGCAATTAACCCAAGTCTAGGGTGGTGGAGCAAGTTTGTCACCTTGAGAGGTGTTCCTCTCTCTCCTTGCTTCCTCTAGTGTTGAGAGGAAGGGTTGGGCTTGTTGCTTGAGTTGCCTTGGGCTTGGATGAACCTTGTTGGGCCTTTTTGTGCCTTGCTTGACCTTGTTTGTGACGACCGTCTCGCGAAAACAAGATTAATTAATGTGGAAGCGTTCATCAAGCAGCAGATTAGCGAAAATCACTAAAAATTAAAACTTTTTGCAAAGGGATCCATTCATAGGAAAACTCTTTCATTCAGAACCAAAGTAAAACTTTACATCCTGGTTCGTATGTATACATCTCATGTACTTTTGCTTCTCGAGGAATACAAACATTAACTACTCTGGCTTAACTGTATACAGGTAGTATAAAACCCTCGAGGCACTAAGCCAAAATCTCAAAATCATTAACTACTACTCCAAGGACCTGAGAGTACAGAGACGACACATAGGACTTCTATATACATCTGAACATGACATGACAGTCAATGTCTCCACCTGAGACTTTACTGCTGTCCCTGCTACTGCTGATGTTGTTGTCCTTCACCTCCTGAAGGATTCCTGTCTCTTCGTCCGCGTCCACCTAAAAATGTGGTTCCCACGGGGGTGAGACAATTATGAAAATTGCCCCAGCGAGAGATATAACTCTCCGCCAGAAACATTATTATTGCAATTTGAGAAGATGAATATGAACATGAGAATCATATTTATTTGGCAGCAGATATTTTGATGTCTAACAGATTAGAACATTATTCTATATCAGAAGCATTGCAGTTATAACTTGATAGAATTAACATGTCACTTATCCTTTAATGAATAGGAAGAACATGTATAACATCTATTCAAACAATAGAATCATTACCACTGCATTAACTTTCTTCAGACTTAGATCATATATCTAAAGCCTGGCATTTTCAATGTGGAGTCATGGCCCGTAGCCATACTCTTTTCATAAGTGTTGGGATCTTAATCCCTCACTTCACCACTGGGTTTTTCTCATCCTTTCACAATTTCGATACCATAACCATGAAATCATGGGTATTCAAACCCTTTGTTCATCACTTGAGCACTATTACCTCTTTCTCAGGTAACTAACACCTTTAGGTCATTTGACCAAGGTAAGTATGATACTTGCTACACAAGCATCCATCATGGCACTTGATGCACATTAACTCTCTTGCCACCTCTTACCAGGCACAAGGTATATTATGGCACACAAGGCCCAATTAACAATTCAAACTAATAATACATCATAGCTCATACCTGGCTATGCTCATCATCTCATAATACCTGCATGGTTAGCACATATAATAGCAGTACATCAATTATCTATCAATACCATGCAAAACAATGTATTAATAATTCAAGGGTATTACCCTTAATCCTTTACCAGGATTTGGATTTCCATCACACATAGCTCATCAGAACACTGTACATCTTGTCACCTTTCACTAGGCAACAACTTTATTCACATGGCTCACAAAACCATTCACATCTTGTCACCTCTCACTAGGCAACAACTTTATTCACATGGCGCACAAGGCCATTCACATCTTATCACCTCTCACTAGGCAACAACTTTATTCACATGGCGCACAAGGCCATTCACATCTTGTCACCTCTCACTAGGCAACAACTTAAAACAAAGGCTTACAATCCCACTCATCTTGTTACTTCTTTCTCAGTAACAAAAACATAATGGCACATATGGCCAATCAATTCTTATCGAATAAACATCATAGCTCATACCTAGCTATGATCATCAACTCATGAGACCTGCATGATTGTCACACATGATAATAGACTTATCAAGTTCACAACACATCATGCAATATAGGGTAACACCACTATTCCCTTACCAGGGTTAGGGTTTACCATCAATTAGGGCTTATCATTCCCTTTTCCCCAAATTAGGGTTAGGGTTCCCCATTTCTCATTAATTCAGACCCTCTTGAGTTAACCAAATTTGTCTTGTATTAAGGTATTTCCCCTCTTAATACATTCCATCACAAAATACTCACCCTTAGCATATAATGCATAGGCCACACATTAGAATTGTCCAGCTATCTCACATGATATGGACTTATCTTAGTTTAAGGCATGGCTTTATTATAAAGTTACCTATAAACAATCACAATGATACACCCTCAACTAGGGTTTATAAGGATACACCCTCAACCAGGGTTCACAATGATACACCCTCCACTAGGGTTTCACAAGGATACACCCTCAACTAGGGTTTACAATGATACACCCTCAACTAGGGTTTCAACTCAATAACCCTGACGATTAGGGTTTATGTTCATGATTAGGGTTTCATGATCTCTCTACTTTAAGGATCATGCCCTTAATCACCACATGAATCATATTCATATATGAATTCATGCTATCATCATCTCAACTTGATTAGGTCATATCAACCCTTCAATCAAGTACATACAACTATGATTTACATAGTGTACCAAGTCATTGATCTTATCAGCAATTAGGGTTCATCCCTTAATTGACACTAATCACTTAGGTACTATTAGGGTTTTAACCTTTGTTCCTTCATTGGTTATCATTACTAACCATCATTGGATCAATAGTACATTCATCATCACATTGAACCTCCATTACATAAGGTATCCAAAGGAATTAGGGTTTACTATTCATCCTAATTAGTGATTTCACATGTAGGCAACCTCTTAATAGGGTTATACATGAAATCGGCCTCAATTAGGGTTTACATCATGTATTGGATCCATGCATTTGTTATGAATTAATGACTAGTACCATTAAAGGTATCTCCCACCTAATCACATTAGGTTTTCAAAAAGGTTTGATCCATTGGACCTTCAATGACATAAGATATCCAATTGAATTAGGGTTTTCAATGTTGATTCCTTCAATCATTGAATTCATGGAACCAATCATCAATTGGACCTATACCCATACTTCAATTGAGTTTAAATAGGTCAACCTTCAACTTATTTGACCCTTAATTAAACCTCAATTGGTCATCAATTAGGGTTTGATTCAATTGAATTAAGGTTTGGAATCGATGATTCAACAACACTAATCAATGTAAGACTAGTTGCTTTGAAACCATTGAACCATCATCCAAGTTGGGTATGACCTGACCCCAAACGGTCTTGAGGTCGTTTGGGTGACCTCCAAACGGTCTTGAGACCGTTTGCCCATCATATCACTCAAATCCAAGCCATCCAATTAAGGTTTGGATCATTGGATTGATCACCAAATCAGCATTGCATTGTATAACAGCTTGGTACCTTTAGACCTTCAAACACCTAACCATAATCAACCCTAGACCTCCAAACGGTCTTGGGTGACCACCAAACGGTCTTGAGACCGTTTGGATGAGCTTCAAACGGTCTTGAGACCGTTTGCCCATCATATCACTCCAATCCAAGCAATATAATTAGGGTTTGGTTCATTGAAGTGCTCACCAAATCAACAATCTATTGCAGATCAACTTGATATCTTTAGACCTTCAACCACTGAACTATACTCAACCCTAGACCTCCAAACGGTCTTGGGTGACCACCAAACGGTCTTGAGGTCGTTTGGATGACCTCCAAACGGTCTTGAGACCGTTTGGCCCATCCAACCTTTGGATTCTAGTGAAAAATCATCATGGATTGGTCTATCAAGTTGATCAACAAATCAGCACTACATTCCAATATGATTAGTATCTTTGGACCTTCAATTGGTCAACTATACTTGACCCCAGACCTCCAAACGGTCTTGGGGTGATCCCCAAACGGTCTTGAGACCGTTTGGATGAGCTCCAAACGGTCTTGAGACCGTTTGCCCATCCAACCTTTGGATTTTAGTGAAAAATCATCAAGGATTGATCTATCGAGTTGATCAACAAATCAACATTTAGTTGCAGTATGATTTGGTACCTTTGGACCTTCAATTGGTCAACTATACTTGACCCCAGACCTCCAAACGGTCTTGGGGTGATCCCCAAACGGTCTTGAGACCGTTTGGGTGATCCCCAAACGGTCTTGAGACCGTTTGCGCTAATCAACCCAAAATCTCAACTTAACTCATTGGAATTTCAGCACTGTTTTCAATTAGGGTTTTCCTTATTGATTAGCCTTCAACTCATGATCCCTTTGGAGTTAACCCCTCAAATTTGGAGGGTCATTAACCAACATCATTATGAACAAAAATATCATACGGTCAATGCTTTGTCAACGCACTCAAACGGTCTTGAGACCGTTTGCCAAAGCAGGTCAAGTTGATCAGGTTGAAAATCAGCACTTAATTCAATTCGATTGCCTAATTGATTGGCCTTCAACTCTCGATTCCTTTGAAGTTAATCCCTCGAATTTGGAGGGTTATCAGCCTACATAATTAGGAACAAAATTCCCAGACGGTCAACGCTTGGTCAACCATCTCAAACGGTCTTGAGACCGTTTTCTCCCAAACGGTCTCAAACCATTTGCCCTTAAACGGTTTGCTGAAACCGCATAGCCAATCAAATTAAAACGATTTGGAGTAGCTATCAAAATGGTTTTGCTTGGTAATTTTCTTTGGATAAGCATCTAGGATGATGTCATCATCCCCTTCCTTCGAACAACCAAGAACAGCAACCGTTCTTGATGGAAATTGCAGCAAAGAAACAAGAGTGTATCAAATTGAAGAAATCAATCAACAAAGCATAGAGAATTGATGCAATAGCAATGTTTAAGGGTTTGAGTTATAAAACCCGCCTCCAATTGAGCTCCAAAGCTCCAAGCTCCGTGGCTTTAATGGTGGATGAAGCTCTAGAAGCTATCCAAGGTTCGTTCTTGAGCTTTTGGATGAAATGAATGGCTAGAAATGGAAATCGAGTGAAGAAAACCTAGAATCAAGCATTGATTTAGGGTTTTCACCATGAATCCAAGGTTGAAGATGATCAAACCTTACCTACAGGTGGTGTTCGTCCTTCTCCTGCTCCTGGACTCTCCCTAGGTCGGCCAAAGCAAGAATGAGGAGGAAAAGACTAAGGGTTCGTTCCTTATGTGTTATTGAAATAAGGTATATATAAAGAATATGTATATGTATCTTTTATGAAAGAGAAAATGAAATCATTTTCTTTAAATTCCATAATAAATTCCCCCTAATCCTCCTCCATTACTTGATCACGAAACCACCTTCAAACTTTCGTAAAAGCTCTTCATTATACAAGAATTAATGGAAAAGAAATTAAGCACCTTAATGCTTATTATATTAATATCCATATGTGAGTGGGTTTTCTTTTTCTTATAATAAGGTGAGTGGAATTTCACCTACTTAGGATATTTTCGTTCCTTATCTTGGCAAAGGAACGTCCATCCTTATTCAAAATCAACCCAAAACATTTTGGTTGAAAGCCCTTCAATTATTTTTATTCATTTTTGCCCTAAATCAAATTAGGGTTTCAATTAGGCATTAATCTTGATTATTTTAATATCAAGATTCTCTCTCCTCCAAATTAATTCAAATGAGGCACCCATCTCATTTTATTTGCTCTAAATGATTCCAAGAAACATTAGAGACCTTATTGAAGTCGTAATTTTCTTATTGAACCCTAGGTTTTGGGTAAATTGCACATTACACCAAAACTGGGTTTTAATGCACAAGGATTGCTTTACAAGCTCTATCTTGGTGTCCAGGCTTGTGGCAACCATACTACTACATCATATTCATCCTTATGATGTCTCAACATCAGAGGAACATCTTATCATATGCAATTTGCAAGTTAACCCCTCAACTTAGGTAATTTGCACTTTAGTCCAAAATAAGCAAACATTGCTTCAACATTGTTCAAACAGGACCAAAATTGAAACATAAGTTTCTCATGAGCCCTAATTACTTTTCCCAAGATAAGATTAAGAATCTACTTAACCTTATTAAGCAAAACAATCTAGGGTTAATTCATAACCCAGGTCAAGGATGTTACAAATTATAAACCCCTAACAAGGATTTCGTCCTCGAAATCCCAAGAAAAGAAGGGATAGATTGTTCATTAACCATGCCCTCAAGTATCCACATATCATCTTAATATCATGGAGATATCATGAACCCTGTGATTCCACACAAAGCTCCTTTCATTAATTCCTCTTCATCACTGTTTATGTTTATCAAGGCATAAACCCCTAACATATGATGTCCATATCATTGAAAGGAAGAAGCATAAAAGAACATACTTCAATAATCACTCAAGAATACTTATCAAAAGGAAAAACATATATATCTAACATAGATAATTCACTTAGCAAACTTTATGTAATTGGGAATGTTCACATAGCTCTTCCTTTTTGTTGGGAATGTTCACATAGCTTTTCCTTTTAATTGGGAATGTTCACATAGCTTTTCCTTTTAGTTGGGAATGTTCACATAGCTTTTCCTTTTAGTTGGGAATGTTCACATAGCTTTTCCTATTTGTTGGGAATGTTCACATAGCTTTTCCTATTTGTTGGGAATGTTCACATAGCTTTTCGTTTTAGTTGGGAATGTTCACATAGCTTTTCCTTTTGGTTGGGAATGTTCACATAGCTTTTCCTTTTTGTTGGGAATGTTCACATAGCTTTTCCTTTTTGTTGGGAATGTTCACATAGCTTTTCCTTTTGGTTGGGAATGTTCACATAGCTTTTCCTTTTAGTTGGGAATGTTCACATAGCTTTTCCTTTTGGATGGGAATGTTCACATAGCTTTTCCTTTTTGTTGGGAATGTTCACATAGCTTTTCCTTTTGGTTGGGAATGTTCACATAGCTTTTCCTTTTAGTTGGGAATGTTCACATAGCTTTTCCTTTTGGTTGGGAATGTTCACATAGCTTTTCCTTTTAGTTGGGAATGTTCACATAGCTTTTCCTTTTAGTTGGGAATGTTCACATAGCTTTTCCTTTTAGTTGGGAATGTTCACATAGCTTTTCCTTTTTGTCTCATTATACTCTCTAGATTGTTTCAGAATGACTACTTGATCAGAGTAATAAAAAAGATAACAATCTAAGAGTTTCATACTTGCCTTATCTTCAATAATCATATACCTGGCCAGGGTATATAAGTATTGAGATTAGGTAGTATGCACTTACATGCTATCATATTCCTTGCTTTTCATATCATCATAAACATAAGATTTAACATACCTGGATTTTATCCAGACATCTCTTCTATACCTCTTCTTCTTTCATAGAGGTAAGAACAATATAGAGCATTTATAAGAATATTGAACAGAATTCCAATTCTAGTTCTCATCATTTCTTCCCTATATAGAAACCAATAGGGAAATCAAAATCAACAATCTTCCTTTTTATAACAAAAAGGGTTTAGTGTACTCAACATGCACATTTATAACATACCTTGTCCTAATATCATGGTCTTATTAGTCTTAGTACTAATGCAAAAACTAAGCCATGGAATCTTACATGTGAAAGGTTAAGACCTTTACACTTAGTGGCTACTGCCCTGGTACACTAGGCATTTATTGCACTATTAGTACCAAAACCTTGGCTTTTTAAAACCATTAGGCAAATGTCTCTAAAATTATAGAGACCATTCCCTACTTCTCAATTTATTGCCCCTTCTTGGGCACTGCCATCACAGATATACTGTTTGTCCAGATTTATGGCAGAGTCTACTTTCTTGCCATTTATTATTCTTTCCCACATTTTCCCTTGTTCCAACATGACTAAGTCATTTAGGAACTCTTTTAAAGCTCAAGATTTCTGTACTAAGGACTGATAATCTAGGTTGTAAGGCTAGTATCCAGTCCCCTATATGCATTATTGTTGCCCTAATCTGCCCAACAAGAGCATGATCGTAGGATTCTCTATCCTGATCAGGTCTTAATGGGGATTCTCAGGCACTCATTATATTCTTGCATGATCCTTGCACCACTTCTTGGTGAAACAACATTGCCCTAAGCAATGTGTTCCTCGTGTTCTCCAGTCATTTTCAAGTTCTTCTTCTCCTATGTGAGTAGAAGATACTATCAGATAAACTGGAAGACGCTTAGAACAAACTCTACAACCTTAGTCCTATGTCTCTGTAGACTCAGCGAACCTAGAGCTTTGATACCACTAAATTGTGACGACCGTCTCACGAAAACAAGATTAACTAATGAGGAAGCGTTCATCAAGCAGCGGATTAGCGAAAATCACTAAAAATTAAAACTTTTTGCAAAGGGATCCATTCATAGGAAAACTCTTTCATTCAGAACCAAAGTAAAACTTTACATCCTGGTTCGTATGTATACATCTCATATACTTTTGCTTCTCGAGGAATACAAACATTAACTACTCTGGCTTAACTGTACACAGGTAGTATAAAACCCTCGAGGCACTAAGCCAAAATATCGAAATCATTAACTACTACTCCAAGGACCTGAGAGTACAGAGACGACACATAGGAATTCTATATACATCTGAACATGACATGATAGTCAATGTCTCCACCTGAGACTTTACTGCTGTCCCTGCTACTGCTGATGTTGTTGTCCTTCACCTCCTGAAGGATTCCTGTCTCTTCGTCCGCGTCCACCTAAAAATGTGGTTCCCACGGGGGTGAGACAATTATAAAAATTGCCCCAGCGAGAGATATAACTCTCTGCCAGAAACATTATTATTGCAATTTGAGAAGATGAATATGAACATGAGAATCATATTTATTTGGCAGTAGATATTTTGATGTCTAACAGATTAGAACATTATTCTATATCAGAAGCATTGCAGTTATAACTTGATAGAATTAACATGTCACTTATCCTTTAATGAATAGGAAGAACATGTATAACATCTATTCAAACAATAGAATCATTACCACTGCATTAACTTTCTTCAGGCTTAGATCATATATCTAAAGCCTGGCATTTTCAATGTGGAGTCATGGCCCGTAGCCATACTCTTTTCATAAGTGTTGGGATCTTAATCCCTCACTTCACCACTGGGTTTTTCTCATCCTTTCACAATTTCGATACCATAACCATGAAATCATGGGTATTCAAACCCTTTGTTCATCACTTGAGCACTGTTACCTCTTTCTCAGGTAACTAACACCTTTAGGTCATTTGACTAAGGTAAGTATGATACTTGCTACACAAGCATCCATCATGGAACTTGATGCACATTAACTCTCTTACCACCTCTTACCAGGCACAAGGTATATTATGGCACACAAGGCCCAATTAACAATTCAAACTAATAATACATCATAGCTCATACCTGGCTATGCTCATCATCTCATAATACCTGCATGGTTAGCACATATAATAGCAGTACATCAATTATCTATCAATACCATGCAAAACAATGTATTAATAATTCAAGGGTATTACCCTTAATCCTTTACCAAGATTTGGATTTCCATCACACATAGCTCATCAGAACACTGTACATCTTGTCACCTTTCACTAGGCAACAACTTTATTCACATGGCTCACAAAACCATTCACATCTTGTCACCTCTCACTAGGCAACAACTTTATTCACATGGCGCACAAGGCCATTCACATCTTGTCACCTCTCACTAGGCAACAACTTTATTCACATGGCGCACAAGGCCATTCACATCTTGTCACCTCTCACTAGGCAACAACTTAAAACAAAGGCTTACAATCCCACTCATCTTGTTACTTCTTTCTCAGTAACAAAAACATAATGGCACATATGGCCAATCAATTCTTATTGAATAAACATCATAGCTCATACCTGGCTATGATCATCAACTCATGAGACCTGCATGATTGTCACACATGATAATAGACTTATCAAGTTCACAACACATCATGCAATATAGGGTAACACCACTATTCCCTTACCAGGGTTAGGGTTTACCATCAATTAGGGCTTATCATTCCCTTTTCCCCAAATTAGGGTTAGGGTTCCCCATTTCTCATTAATTCAGACCCTCTTGAGTTAACCAAATTTGTCTTGTATTAAGGTATTTCCCCTCTTAATACATTCCATCACAAAATACTCACCCTTAGCATATAATGCATAGGACACACATTAGAATTGTCCAGCTATCTCACATGATATGGACTTATCTTAGTTTAAGGCATGGCTTTATTATAAAGTTATCTATAAACAATCACAATGATACACCCTCAACTAGGGTTTATAAGGATACACCCTCAACCAGGGTTCACAATGATACACCCTCCACTAGGGTTTCACAAGGATACACCCTCAACTAGGGTTTACAATGATACACCCTCAACTAGGGTTTCAACTCAATAACCCTGACGATTAGGGTTTATGTTCATGATTAGGGTTTCATGATCTCTCTACTTTAAGGATCATGCCCTTAATCACCACATGAATCATATTCATATATGAATTCATGCTCTCATCATCTCAACTTGATTAGGTCATATCAACCCTTCAATCAAGTACATACAACTATGATTTACATAGTGTACCAAGTCATTGATCTTATCAGCAATTAGGGTTCATCCCTTAATTGACACTAATCACTTAGGTACTATTAGGGTTTTAACCTTTGTTCCTTCATTGGTTATCATTACTAACCATCATTGGGTCAATAGTACATTCATCATCACATTGGACCTCCATTACATAAGGTATCCAAAGGAATTAGGGTTTACTATTCATCCTAATTAGTGATTTCACATGTAGGCAACCTCTTAATAGGGTTATACATGAAATCGACCTCAATTAGGGTTTACATCATGTATTGGATCCATGCATTTGTTATGCATTAATGACTAGTACCATTAAAGGTATCTCCCACCTAATCACATTAGGTTTTCAAAAAGGTTTGATCCATTGGACCTTCAATGACATAAGGTATCCAATTGAATTAGGGTTTTCAATGTTGATTCCTTCAATCATTGAATTCATGGAACCAATCATCAATTGGACCTATACCCATACTTCAATTGAGTTTAAATAGGTCAACCTTCAACTTATTTGACCCTTAATTAACCCTCAATTGGTCATCAATTAGGGTTTGATTCAATTGAATTAAGGTTTGGAATCGATGATTCAACAACACTAATCAATGTAAGACTAGTTGCTTTGAAACCATTGAACCATCATCCAAGTTGGGTATGACCTGACCCCAAACGGTCTTGAGGTCGTTTGGATGACCTCCAAACGGTCTTGAGACCGTTTTCCCATCATATCACTCAAATCCAAGCCATCCAATTAAGGTTTGGATCATTGGATTGATCACCAAATCAGCATTGCATTGTATAACAGCTTGGTACCTTTAGACCTTCAAACACCTAACCATACTCAACCCTAGACCTCCAAACGGTCTTGGGTGACCACCAAATGGTCTTGAGACCGTTTGGATGAGCTCCAAACGGTCTTGAGACCGTTTTCCCATCATATCACTCCAATCCAAGCAATCTAATTAGGGTTTGGTTCATTGAAGTGCTCACCAAATCAGCAATCTATTGCAGATCAACTTGATATCTTTAGACCTTCAACCACTGAACTATACTCAACCCTAGACCTCCAAACGGTCTTGGGTGACCACCAAACGGTCTTGAGGTCGTTTGGATGACCTCCAAATGGTCTTGAGACCGTTTGGCCCATCCAACCTTTGGATTCTAGTGAAAAATCATCATGGATTGGTCTATCAAGTTGATCAACAAATCAGCACTACATTGCAATATGATTAGTATCTTTGGACCTTCAATTGGTCAACTATACTTGACCCCAGACCTCCAAACGGTCTTGGGGTGATCCCCAAACGGTCTTGAGACCGTTCGGATGAGCTCCAAATGGTCTTGAGACCGTTTGCCCATCCAACCTTTGGATTTTAGTGAAAAATCATCAAGGATTGATCTATCGAGTTGATCAACAAATCAACATTTAGTTGCAGTATGATTTGGTACCTTTGGACCTTCAATTGGTCAACTATACTTGACCCCAGACCTCCAAACGGTCTTGGGGTGATCCAAAAACTGTCTTGAGACCGTTTGGGTGATCCCCAAACGGTCTTGAGACCGTTTGGGCTAATCAACCCAAAATCTCAACTTAACTCATTGGAATTTCAGCACTGTTTTCAATTAGGGTTTGCCTTATTGATTAGCCTTCAACTCATGATCCCTTTGGAGTTAACCCCTCAAATTTGGAGGGTCATTAACCAACATCATTATGAACAAAAATATCATACGGTCAATGCTTGGTCAACGCACTCAAACGGTCTTGAGACCGTTTTCCCAAGCAGGTCAAGTTGATCAGGTTGAAAATCAGCACTTAATTCAATTCGATTGCCTAATTGATTGGCCTTCAACTCTCGATTCCTTTGGAGTTAATCCCTCAAATTTGGAGGGTTATCAGCCTACATAATTAGGAACAAAATTCCCAAACGGTCAACGCTTGGTCAACCATCTCAAACGGTCTTGAGACCGTTTGCTCCCAAATGGTCTCAAACCGTTTGCCCTTAAACGGTTTGCTGAAACCGCATAGCCAATCAAATTAAAACGATTTGGAGTAGCTATCAAAACGGTTTTGCTTGGTAATTTTCTTTGGATAATCATCTAGGATGATTTCATCTTCCCCTTCCTTCGAACAACCAAGAACAGCAACCGTTATTGATGGAAATTGCAGCAAAGAAACAAGAGTGTATCAAATTGAAGAAATCAATCAACAAAGCATAGAGAATTGATGCAATAGCAATGTTTAAGGGTTTGAGTTATAAAACCCGCCTCCAATTGAGCTCCAAAGCTCCAATCTCCGTGGCTTTAATGGTGGATGAAGCTCTAGAAGCTATCCAAGGTTCGTTCTTGAGCTTTTGGATGAAATGATTGGCTAGAAATGGAAATCGAGTGAAGAAAACCTAGAATCAAGCATTGATTTAGGGTTTTCACCATGAATCCAAGGTTGAAGATGATCAAACCTTACCTACAGGTGGTGTTCGTCCTTCTCCTGCTCCTGGACTCTCCCTAGGTCGGCCAAAGCAAGAATGAGGAGGAAAAGACTAAGGGTTCGTTCCTTATGTGTTATTGAAATAAGGTATATATAAAGAATATGTATATGTATCTTTTATGAAAGAGAAAATAAAATCATTTTCTTTAAATTCCATACTAAATTCCCCCTAATCCTCCTCCATTACTTGATCACGAAAACACCTTCAAACTTTCGTAAAAGCTCTTCATTATCCAAGAATTAATGGAAAAGAAATTAAGCACCTTAATGCTTATTATATTAATATCCATATGTGAGTGGGTTTTCTTTTTCTTATAATAAGGTGAGTGGAATTTCACCTACTTAGGATATTTTCGTTCCTTATATTGTCAAAGGAACGTCCATCCTTATTAAAAATCAACCCAAAACATTTTGGTTGAAAGCCCTTCAATTATTTTTATTCATTTTTGCCCTAAATCAAATTAGGGTTTCAATTAGGCATTAATCTTGATTATTTTAATATCAAGATTCTCTCTCCTCCAACTTAATTCAAATGAGGCACCCATCTCATTTTATTTGCTCTACATGATTCCAAGAAACATTAGGGACCTTATTGAAGTGGTAATTTGCTTATTGAACCCTAGGTTTTGGGTAAATTGCACATTACACCAAAACTGGGTTTTAATGCACAAGGATTGCTTTACAAGCTCTATCTTGGTGTCCAGGCTTGTGGCAACCATACTACTACATCATATTCATCCTTATGATGTCTCAACATCAGAGGAACATCTTATCATATGCAATTTGCAAGTTAACCCCTCAACTTGGGTAATTTGCACTTTAGTCCAAAATAAGCAAACATTGCTTCAACATTGTTCAAACAGGACCAAAATTGAAACATAAGTTTCTCATGAGCCCTAATTACTTTTCCCAAGATAAGATTAAGAATCTACTTAACCTTATTAAGCAAAACAATCTAGGGTTAATTCATAACCCAGGTCAAGGATGTTACATTGTTGGACCTTGTGTCAGCCATAGGTGTGCCGACCATGGTTGTGTCGGCCATAAGAGTGTCACCCAGGGAGTGTACGGGCATGGAGTTGAGGTGTGTTGTCCATGAACCCCCTTTGACCCCTTTGACCTCATTTGTGTCACCACTAGTGGACACTTGGTGCTTGATGCTTGCATGTGGAAATGGCCTTGGACATGTGTTTAAGGCAAGTTAGAGAGGTGGCATTGCCCATGGACAAGTATCCCTAGGTGGGCGACACCTTGCCTTGTCTTACCTTGGTTTCTCCTCCATCATCTCCTATATATGTGTTCCCTTTCTCTTGCTAAGGATTCCTTTAGTTCCTTAGTTTCCCCTCCCCCTTGGTGTACGACACCTCTTCCTTTGCAAAGCTTGGTAGTCGATCCTTATCTTGGAGTCTTCTTCTTCTTCCTCTTGAGGTGGCCGAAGGTGTGCTTGGTGCTAGGAGCTTGGAGCTTGCTTAAGGCTGATTACATAACTCCTAACCATAATCATATTACTTTCTTCTATGTTCTTGTATGTTTTCTTATGATCATAATCGGCCATGTATGTTCTAAGATAAGTTTCTTTCTTGTTGCACCTTTAATCTTGGGGTTATGGTGATCTTGTTGATATGGTTGAGGTTTTGTACCTTTGTACCCTAGTTGGCCGAACCATGTTTTAGGGTTTCCTTATTGAGCAACACTCCTTTCCCTCCTTGGTCTAGAGAAGTGAGCTTGAGCTCTAGTGATATGAGCAACATCCCTCTCTCATTTAAGTTGAGAGGTGAGCTTGTGTTCTAGTGCCTGAGCAACACCCTCCTCTCACCATGGATTCGAGAGGTGAGATTTTTGGTAGATGTGGGTCTATGTTTAAGTTGATCCTTGTGGTTTCCCGAGTTGTGATAGAGGTTGTGCAAGACCCCTCTCTCAGTTGTTGAGAGGTGAGCCGATCTTCTTAATCAATTAGGGTTTGGTGCCCTTGTGCTTAAGGTTGATGATGATCTTGTTGAGTTGTATCTTGCACGATATGGCCTTGGGATGGTGCTGCATGATATCCTCTCTTGGGCTAGAGTTTTGGTCAATATGATGAGGTTGTGATGGGAAATACACCTTAGTCTTGCCTTGTGGGTTGGCCGATAGGATGAGGCTAGCTTGGTTGGACGATAGGCTTTCCCTTGGTGCCCTTGTATCGTTGGATGATGTGTGTTTCAATGGGAGTTACAGGGTTGGCCTGGGTGCCATGGCTCTAGCTATCATGGTAGCTGTTGCCTGTTATAACCCTAACCCTATGGTTACACGATACACCACCCAACCTAGCTGCACGACACCCTTGGGTGACGGTCGTTACCTGTTGTGGTAGGCCGATAAGACTGTGTCCGGTTCAGTAGGACGCTATCACCCTGGATGCACGACATGCCCCATAGACCTAGCTGCATGTTATGCTTTGTGCACGATATGCCTTGGTCTCTGGATGCACGATACACCTTGAGGTGGTAGCCCGACATCCTTGCTTTGGGCCTGGCCGATATGTGACTAGAATTCTTGGGCGATATGAGGGAAGTTACCCTGCCCGATACCACTTCTAGTGAGGGTGCCCTGCCCATCACACTTCTTGTGAGGGTAGTGGGAACTTCTAGTGAGGGTCATGTTCCACCCGAAAACTCATATGTTTGTTCTTTATCATGCAAACACATCCTTGTTGATAAGGAATTATGGTTTATGGTTTGTGAACCTTTTGACATGTTTGATAATAGTGAGGTAATTGATATAGTAGAATGCACATATGTAAGCATGACATATCTGAAACTCTAATGACATGATGTTGCATGTGTTATGATCACTTTGAATCAAGTATATATTATGAGGAGTAATGATAAGTTTGGAAGTATATGAGTTGCTTCACATGATGATGTGACCCATGTATATGGTCACAGGTTTGAGGCATGAATGATAATTCATATAATCATCGATGTTGCCCTATGCTTGATAGAATGATCATTCTATCAATTCCTTAATAGCTTCAACTATCTCTATGAATGAGTATACTAACCATGTAGGTGTTTCATGCGAATGCATAGCCAGGTTAAGGGCTATGAGGTATATATGTTTGAATAATACTACATTGATGGTCACTCTTGTTGATGAGATAACATGCATCATTTGTACAATGTGTTTAGGTCTGAGGACCTGAGTTTGGAATAAAATGCCTAGTTGAGGTGTTATCATCTGATGATGAGATCTGGGATTGTTATCCCCAATGATGGGAATGCCTTATGAGGCAGTGGTTTCTTGTGATGAGGGATTGAGAGCCCGTGATATTGTAATGGTGGTGATAACAATGTAGCTTAATGTTATATATGTGTTACAACTTGTTTGCCCCAACAATCTACTTAAAATACATTAACTAATTACAGATGAATCTATCATGTAGTTTTCCCTGGCCATAGATCCATCATCGTCAGTAGCTGGTGATGGTGAAATAGGTTTTTCTGCGGGTTAACCTGGAAGCGCATATTATTGAATATGTGTGGTTTCTCCTAGCCGAAAATGAGGAGGTAAGAGTGCAGCTTCGGTTGTAGACTCCAGAGTGCGGTTTCAGGCCCGTAGCTCGATATGTTAAGAGCATGGTGAATAGGCCCATGGCTCAGGATGTGTGATATGGGAGCATGAATGCGTTCATGGCTCAGAGCACAGTGACCATGCCCGTGGCTCAGTTTCACTAGCGCTGATACCTTTTCCAAGGCTGGCTAGGCAGAGGGTAGCCTGACCCTGTGGCTGAGGCCACTTAACCATGAGACTGCGGTCCTGCTTGTGTTGCACTCGTGCACTGACCACGAGGCGGGAGGTCATGGAGTCTGGCTCTTCCATTGACCTTGTATGACATCGGCTTGGGTTTCGCAACTGAAGTTTGGATTTGAGCGGTACGACTCACTTCCTCAGGGCATAATAATACGTAATCTAGTCGAATAGTACTTATTGCTTAAGGCAAAACACAAAACATTGAGTGAGGCCTTGCTTGTGTAGTTGATCTTATCATACGTTGCAGTTACTTATACGTTCCTTATATTATGTGGTAAGATCTTATAAATTTTATCTTGTCAATCATGTTCCATAAAGAAATACTTGGTTATATGCATTCCGTACATCTTGGTAAGCTTGATGGTATGAGTAGCTTTGCTTAGTATGCTGCTCTTGTTACACCTATTCAGTTATTTGCTGCTATCTGCTTTAACCTTTGAGGTTTTATGGTTTTAGCGGGGAGTTATGTTTCTCGCTGGGACTGTGTGTCTCACCCCGTTGGTTTACAACCTTTTTAGGTGATCGCGCTAGATGTGGTGGTGGTCGCTGGGTTGCGGCCGAGCAGCAAGAAGAGCAGTAGAAGGCAAGAGATGGATATGCTGCTGTTTTGGTTGTTTTGTTGTAGAGTCCTAGAGTCACCCCTGTACTCTCAGGTCCTCAGAGGCATTTTGACGTTGTTTTACGATGTATAGGTAATGAAGCTTTGTTTATCCTGTTGTTGGGCGGATGAGGCCCATTATGTATGTATAAATGGGTGATGAACTCATGTGATGACAAGACAACTGATCTTCTAAGCTGTGGAAACGTATCAAGACTTGTAAATGTTTATATAACATGTTTTCTTGTAGGATGAGGATCTGAATATAATAGTTTCTTGGTTTAACTATTTGTCGAAATCAGTTTTATTTAATCTGTGTTTTTATTAATAGGTGGTTTATGGTGTTTTCTGCACATTTTTGCGTGACACCTCATTGTCTGTGTGATAGCGGGATGTGTCGCCATAAGTTTTGGTATCAGAGTTCTAGGTTCGCTGAGTCTACAGGGATCTAGGACTAGGTTGTGTCTGTTCTTGTGAGTTTTGTAGATTTTCTTATAATTATCTTCTGCCCTCAGCGGAAGAAAAAGCCAAGATGTCTGGAAACCATGAAGAACATGTTGTCGAGAGCAGTGATGCTGCATCAGTTGATGGAGCTGAAGGGCAGGCACATGGAGATCAGGCGTCAGAGGTTCCCCAACTTGACCCAGCCATTCTTGAAAGCCCTGCCAACAACTTATGGGGCAGATGATGGCTACGATGAATCTCATGGTAGACAGATTGCCAGTGCCTCCACCGAGAGAATAGGCTCCCCATGGTGAAACATCAGTTATTGGGAAGACCTTTGAGTGGCTTCACTGAGTCGGAGCTTTGGACTATGCTGGGACGGCTGATCTAGCAGATGCAAATCTATGGCTGACAAGTCTTGAGAAGGATTTCTGGATCCTCGACATCCCCGAAGTAGACAAATTCAAGCACGTTGTCTACCTTCTGAAGGGTAGTGCTGGCCACTGGTGGGCCATCAAGGAGGAGAAGCGACCTGGTGAGGTGATAGGTTGGGAGGTTTTCCGGCACGAGTTCATCAGCAGATACTTTCCGAAGACATATCTGGATGAGAAGATCAACCAGTTTGAATGCCTGCGTTAAGGAACATTGAACATCACCGAGTATGAAGCCAAGTTCATGGACCTGTTAAGGTTTTGTCCCACATGGCAGCAACAGATGATGAACAGATCAGACGTTTTGAGAAAGGCCTGAGTGCGGAGTTGACAACGCCAGCTGCCGCCCTAGAGAATAGAGAAATGTTTGCTACATTCGTGGAATCTATTCAGAGGATTGAACGGTCAGTCAGGGAAAAGAGAGATGCCATGATCAAGAAGAGACCTTCTCAGTTCCAGGGACAGAGGTTTGGTGGCTTCAAGAAGTCGAAGTTTTCAACACCTTCTGGGTTGAGAGGTTCCAGTGTACCATCATAATGGTCTCCAAGTAAGGGAAGAGGCTATGTTCTTCACCATCAAAGGCACATAGTACAACTTCTGTAGCAGTGACAAGGCCGTCTAGGACACAACAGCGAGACCAATCATGCCATCTTTGTGGTCAGATCGGGCATTGGAGGTCAAATTGCCCAAGTAAAGATGTTGAAGTGACACAACAACTGAGGTAGAATCAGCAAGGGTCAGACCGACAGCAACCCAGTAATAGCAGAGGGTGAGGATGCGGTCAAGCATCATAAGCAGGATCGTCTGCTCAAGAAAGCAGAGGACATGGACAACAAGCAACATCTCGATTCTATGCTATGAGTCATCCGGAGGCGATAGTCAACCCGCGAGTGGTGACAGGTTAGATGGAGTTATTTCATTCTGATTTGTCTTCTTCTTGCTTTATATCTGTTCTGGTTGACCTGGGTACTACACACTCTTTTATCGCATGTTCTATGCTTGATCACTGTTTGTTACCTGTTAGCTGTAAGAAAGATAGCTTGTAGTTAGAAACCCCTCTTGATGGTTCCTCGATGCTTCGAGAGGAGTGTCCATCTTGTGTCTTATCTTTTTCAGGACACATGATACAAGTGGATCTTATACCACTTGATATGCATGGATTCGATGTGATCCTTGGGATGGATACCATAGAGAAGTATAAGGTTGTATTGGATTGTGGTTCCAAGCAGGTAGTGTTTGAGGTTTTTGGAGAGAAGTGGATCTTCCAAGGAGATAGGAAGATTCTTCTGACGTGTCTAGTGTCAGTGATGGTTGCAGAAAAGTTGATACGGCAAGGATGTAAGGCGTTCCTAGCTCACGTTGTGGATACCAAGGCAAAGGGTCCTAGCCTTAAGGAGGTGACTGTTGTCCGAGAGTTTGCAGATGTGTTTCCTGATGAGTTCCCCGGTGTTCCTCCACCCCGAGAGATTGATTTCGAGATCAATCTGGTTCCAGGAACACAACCAGTTGCACAAACACCATATAGGATGGCTCCAGTAGAGATGGCAGAGCTAAAGAAGCAGTTACAAGAGTTGTTGGAGAAATGTTTCATCTGACCGAGTACGTCGCCTTGGGGTGCTCCAGTGTTGTTCATTAAGAAGAAGGACAGATCGATGCGGCTATGCATAGACTACCAACAGTTGAACAAAGTCACGATCAAGAATAAATACCCGTTGCCAAGGATAGATGATCTGTTTGATCAGTTGCGTGGTGCTACAGTGTTCTCGAAGATCGATCTATGGTCTAGATATCATCAGTTGAGGATTAAGGCGGATGACATACCAAAGTCAGCTTTTAGGACAAGGTATGGTCACTTTGAGTTTGTGGTTATGTCGTTTGGGCTAACCAATGCACCTGTTGCTTTCATGGATTTGATGAACCGGGTGTTCCGTTCATTTCTAGATCAGTTTGTTGTAGTCTTTATAGATGACATCTTGATCTACAGTTAGGACAGTCAGAAGCATGAATAACATCTTCGACAAGCGTTGACTCTCCTTCGCCAACATCAGTTGTATGACAAGTTTAGTAAGTGTGAGTTCTGGTTGAAAGAAGTAACTTTCTTGGGTCATGTGATATCTGCAGAAGGAGTTAAAGTGGACCCAAAGAAGGTGGAGTCCGTTGCAAAATGGGAATAGCCGAAGACGCCGATAGAAGTTCGTAGTTTCCTGGGTTTAGCAGGATACTACCGAAGGTTTATCAAGGACTTCAGTGCGATCGCGTTGCCAATGACAAAGTTGACTAGAAAAGACGTACCTTTTGTCTGGAATGATCGTTTCCAGCAAGCTTTCCAAAGTTTAAAGGAGAAGATGACTAGTGCTCTAGTGTTAGTCCTGCCAGAGCCTGGGAAAGGCTATGTTGTTTTCTGTGATGCTTCCAAGAAGGGCTTAGGATGCGTGCTGATGCAGGAAGACCATGTGGTTTCTTTTGCTTTGCGACAACTTAAGAAACATGAGGAGAACTATCCGACTCATGATTTGGAGTTGGTAGTGGTGGTTCATGCATTAAAGATTTGGAGACACTATCTTTACGGGGAAGTGTGCCAGATCTTTACAGATCATAAGAATCTGAAGTACATCTTCTCACAGAGTGAACTAAACATGCGACAGCGTCGATGGATGGAGCTGATCAATGATTATGAATGCACCATCGAGTATCATCCTAGTAAGGCGAACTTGGTAGCTGATGCCCTTAGCCAAAAGTCTTCTTCTCTTCCTACAAAGAAGGCACAGTTAAGTTCCTTAGTATGCCATAGATGAGATATGTTTATTTCCTTGCGACAGATGAATGTACAGATGGAAGTTTCCTTGTTAGCAGGAATTTTGGCACAAATGCAAGTCAAGCCTATGCTGAGACAACAAATCAAAGACGCACAACAAATAGATGATATAGTGCAGTTGATCAGGTTAGAGCTCGGCAGCAAAAGGCGTGATGGGTTCCAGGAGTCCGAAGATGGACTAGTTTGCTATCATGACAGAATGGTGGTCCCCGATGTTGATGATCTGAGGAAGCTAGTACTCGAAGAAGCACACACATCGATGCATGTTATGCATCCAGGAGTCACCAAGATGTATCATAATCTGAAGGACCTATATTGGTAGCCTGGCTTAAAGAAAGATGTAGCCGAGTTTGTGGCTAGGTGTGCGGTATGCCATCAAGTCAAGGATGAGCATCAGAAGCCTGCAGGTATGTTGCAACCCATGCTGATACCACAGTGGAAATGGGATCATATAACCATGGATTTCATGGTTGGTCTGCCAAGGATAGCTAAGAATCATGATTCCATTTGGGTGATAGTGGACAGATTGACAAAGTCTGCCCATTTCATACCTGTGAGGACAACATATACAACCGAGAAGCTCACTTAAGTATATGTAGATGAGATAGTATGTTTGCATAGTGTGCCAGCAACGATAGTTTCTGACAGAGGACCTCAGTTCATGTGTCGTTTCTGGGAACAACTGCACAAAGCGCTGGGAACACAATTGAGGTTCAGTACCGCTTTCTACCCACAAACAGATGAACAATCTGAAAAGACTATTCAGACTTTGGAGGATCTTCTTTGGGCTTGTGTTTTGCAGTTCCTAGGCAGTTGGGACGTACATCTCAGTTTGATAGAGTTCGCCTACAACAATAGTTACCAACGGAGCATTGACATGACTCCCTATGAGGCCTTATATGGCAGGAAGTACAGATCTCCTTTATGTTGGTATGAGTCTGGTGAATATCAGCTTTTGGGTCCCGAGTTAGTACAACAGACAACAGAAAAGATCAAAGTGATACAACAGCAACTGAAAGCGGCACAGGACAAACAGAAGTCTTATGCAGACAATCGCCGATGACCTTTGGAGTTTCAGGTAGGAGACAAAGTGTATCTTAAAGTCTCGCCATGGAAAGGCGTGCTGAGGTTTGGTAGGAAAGGTAAACTAGCACCCAGGTATATGGGGCCATATCCAGTAATAGCATGTGTTGGCAAGGTAGCTTACAAGTTAGAGCTGCCGCCAGAGTTGCACAGGTTATATCCAGTGTTCCATGCCAGCATGCTGAAGAAAAGTCACCCAGATACAGGGACATTGATACAGCCAGTCAAGGTTGAGCTTGATGAAGATGTGACCTACGAGGAAGGTCCTGTGATGATCCTTGATAGAAGAGTAAAGAAGCTGAAGAGGAAGGACTTGGTTATGGTAAAGGTTCTTTGGCATCATCGTGGCATTGAGGAAGACACATGGGAGCTTGAGGAAGAGATGAGGAGGAAGTATCCCTCACTTTTCTCTTCGGATTTCGAGGACGAAATCCCTTTGTAGAGGGTTATAGCTTGTAAGGACCTTGACCTCCATTTAGGGGTTATCCTATTTTCTTTGCTTAACCCTGGTGCTTAGTTGCTTGCTAATCACCCTTAGGGTGATTAGGGTTTGTTTGTGCTTGTTATGTGTTGGAGGTGCTACTTGCAATTAAACCAAGTCTAGGGTGGTGGAGCAAGTTTGTCACCTTGAGAGGTGTTCCTCTCTCTCCTTGCTTCCTCAGTGTTGAGAGGAAGGGTTGGGCTCATTGCTTGAGTTGCCTTGGGCTTGGATGAGCCTTGTTGGGCCTTGTTGTGCCTTGCTTGACCTTGTTGGACCATGTGTTGGCCATAGGTGTGCCGGCCATGGTTGTGTCGACCATAGGAGTGTCGCCCAAGGAGTGTGTCGGGCATGGAGTTGAGGTGTGTCGTCCATGAACCCCCTTTGACCCCTTTGACCTCATTTGTTTCACCACTAGTGGACACTTGGTGCTTGATGCTTGCATGTGGCAATGGCCTTGGACATGTGTTTAAGGCAAGTTAGAGAGGTGGCATTGCCCATGGACAAGTGTCCCTAGGTGGGCGACACCTTGCCTTGTCTTACCTTGGTTTCTCCTCCATCATCTCCTATACATGTGTTCCCTTTATCTTGCTAAGGATTCCTTTAGTTCCTTAGTTTCCCCTCCCCCTTGGTGTACAACATCTCTTCCTTTGCAAAGCTTGGTGGCTGATCCTTATCTTGGAGTCTTCTTGTTCTTCCTCTTGAGGTGGCTGAAGGTGTGCTTGGTGCTAGGAGCTTGGAGCTTTCTTAAGGCGGGTTATATAACTCCTAACCCTAATCATATTACCTTCTTCTATGTTCTTGTATGTTTTCTTATGATCATAATCGGCCATGTATGTTTTAAGATAAGTTTCTTGCTTGTTGCACCTTTAATCTTGGGGTTATGGTGATCTTGTTGATATGGTTGAGGTTTTGTACCTTTGTACCCTAGTTGGCCGAACCATGTTTTAGGGTTTTCTTATTGAGCAACACTCCTTTACCTCCTTGGTCTAGAGAAGTGAGCTTGAGCTCTAGTGATATGAGCAACACCCCTCTCTCGTTTAAGTTGAGATGTGAGCTTGTGTTCTAGTGCCTGAGCAACACCCTCCTCTCACCATGGATTCGAGAGGTGAGATTTTTGGTAGATGTGGGTCTATGTTTAAGTTGATCCTTATGGTTGCCTGAGTTGTGATAGCAGTTGTGCAAGACCCCTCTCTCTTAGTTGTTGAGTGATGAGCCGATCTTCTTGATCAATTAGGGTTTGGTGCCCTTGTGCTTGAGGTTGATGATGATCTTGTTGAGTTGTATCTTGCACGATATGGCCTTGGGATGGTGCTACACAATATCCTCTCTTGGGCTAGAGTTCTGGTCGATATGATGAGGTTGTGATGGGCAATACACCTTGGTCTTTCCTTGTGGGTTGGCCGATTAGATGAGACTAGCTTGGTTGGACAATAGGCTTTCCCTTGGTGCCCTTGTATCGTTGGATGATGTGTGTTTCAGTGGGCATAACAAGGTTGGCCTGGGCACCATGGCTCTAGCCATCATGGTAGCTGTTGCCTGTTATAACCGTAACCCTATGGTTGCACGATACACTCCCCAACCTAGCTGCATGACACCCTTAGGTGATGGTCGTTACCTACTGTGGTAGGCCGATAAGGTTGTCTCTGGTTTAGTAGGACGCTGTCATCTTGGATGCACGACATGCCCCATAGACCTAGCTGCATGTTATGCTTTGTGCACGATATGCCTTGGTCTCTGGATGCACGATACACCTTGAGGTGGTAGCCCGACATCCTTGCTTTGGGCCTGGCCGATATGTGACTAGAATGCTTGGGCGATATGAGGGAAGTTACCCTGCTTGATACCACTTCTATTGAGGGTGCCCTACCCGTCACACTTCTTATGAGGGTAGTGGGCACTTCTAGTGAGGGTCATGTTCCACCCGGAAACTCATCTGTTAGTTCTTTATCATGCAAACACATCCTTGTTGATAAGGAATTATGGTTTATGGTTTGTGAACCTTTTGACATGTTTGATAATAGTGAGGTAATTGATATAGTAGAACACACATATGTAAGCATGACATATCTGAAACTCTAAATGACACGATGTTACATGTGTTGTGATCACTTTGAATCAAGTATATATTATGAGGAGTAATGATAAGTTTGGAAGTATATGAGTTGCTTCACATGATGATGTGACCCATGTCTATGGTCACAGGTTTGAGGCATGAATGATAATGCATATAATCATCGATGTTGCCCTATGCTTGATAGCATGATCGTTCTATCAATTCCTTAATAGCTTCATCTATCTCTATGAATGAGTATACTAACCATGTAGGTGTTTCATGCGGATGCATAGCCATGTAAAGGGCTATGAGGTACATATGTTTGAATAATATTGCATTGATGGTCACTCTTGTTGATGAGATAACATGCATCATATGTACAATGTGTTTAGGTCTGAGGACCTGAGTTTGGACTAAAATGCCTAGATGAGGTGTTATCCTCTGATGATGAGATCTGGGATTGCTATTCCCAATGATGGGAATGCCTTATGAGGAAGTGGTTTCTTGTGATGAGGGATTGAGATCCTGGGATATTGTAATGGTGGTGATAACAATGTAGCTTAATGTTATATATGTGTTACAACTTGTTTGCCCCAAAAATCTACTTAAAATACATTAACTAATTACAGATGAATCTATCATGTAGTTTGCCCTGGCCATAGATCCATCATCATCAGTAGCTAGTGATGGTGAAACAAGTTCTCCTGCGGGTTAACCTGGAAGCACATATTATTGAATATGTGTGGTTTCTCCTAGTCGAAAATGAGGAGGTAAGAGTGCAACTTCGGTTGTAGACTCCAGAGTGCGGTTTTAGGCCCATAGCTCGATATGTTAAGAGCATGGTGAACAAGCCCATGGCTCAAGATGTGTGATATGGGAGCATGAATGCGTTCATGGCTCAGAGCACGGTGACCATGCCCGTGGCTCAGTTTTACTAGCGCCGATACCTGTACCAAGGCTGGGTAGGCAGGGGGTAGCCTGACCCTGTGGCTGAGGCTACTTAAGCATGCGATTGCGGTCCTTCTTGTGTTGCACTCGTGCACTGACCACGAGGTGGGAGGTCATGGAGTCCGACTCTTCCATTGACCTTGTATGGCACCAGATTGGATTTCACAACTGAAGGTTGGATTTGAGCGGTATGGCTCACTTCCTCAGGGCATAATAATAAGTAATCCAGCCGAATAGTACTTATTGCTTAAGGAAAAACACAGAACATTGATTGAGGCCTTGCTTATGTAGTTGATCTTGTTATACGTTGCAGTTACTTATACGTTCCTTATATTATGTGGTAAGATTTTATAAATCTTATCTTGTCAATCATGTTCCATAAAGAAATACTTGGTTATATGCCTTCCGTACATCTTGGTAAGCTTGATGGTATGAATAGCTTTTCTCAGTATGCTGCTCTTGTTACACCTATTCAGTTATTTGTTGTTATCTGCTTTAACCTTTGAGGTTTTATGGTTTCAGCGGGGAGTTATGTTTCTCGCTGGAACTGTGTGTCTCACCCCATTGGTTTACAACCTTTTTAGGTGATCGTGCTAGACATGGTAGTGGTCGCGGGGTTGCGACCAAGCAATAAGAAGAGCAGTAGAAGGCAAGAGATGGATATGATGTTATTTTGGTTGTTTTGTAGTAGAGTCCTAGAGTCACCCCTATACTCTCAGGTCCTCAGAGGCGTTTTGATGTTGTTTTACGATGTATAGCTGATGGAGCTTTGTTTATCATGCTGTTGGGCGGATGAGGCCCGTTATGTATGTATAAACAGGTGATGAACTCATGTGATGACAGGACAGTTGATCTTCTAAGCTGTGGACACGTATCAAGACTTGTAAATGTGTATATAACCTATTTTCTTGCAGGATGAGGATCTGATTATAATAGTTTCTTAGTTTATCTATTTGTCGAAATTGGTTTTATTAAATCCGTGTTTTTATAAATAGGTGGTTTATGGTGTTTTCTGCACGTTTTCGTGTGACACCTCATTGTCTGTGTGATAGCAGGATGTGTCACCATACTACTGCTTGCGTGAATCTATCAATGATGACTAGTTGAAACTGAAGAAGGTCCACACCAATGACAATCTTTCTGACATGATGACAAAGTCAGTTTCTATAAAGAAGCTTCCTACTTGTAAGGAGTTTGCTAAATTGGACTCTACTTGAGGAGTCATGAGGAAAGTCTCTCCTTTAGGTTGGAGGGGAAGATTTTTAGGCCTATGTACATTGTTTATCTAGCCCACTTGTGGGTGGGGCCCTTTAGGGCTTGATGGTGCTATGACACAGGGTTATAAATACCCACTTGATGTTTTGTTAATAGCAGCCGTAGGTCAAAGAAAGATGAAGCCTCTACCCTTCCTATTATATACATGGCGGAAAGAATAGAAGGCAAGGAAGAAGTAAAGGAAACATGGCCTGGAAACACTCTAGTTTCTTCATCGATATCTATATCGACTTCTCTACCATCATCTTTGTTCTTGTTCTACCCAAATATTCTCTGCAAGGGGCTATTTTTTGGAGGCCTTTTAGTGCGGTGACGTACCGATATGATATTATCTATATCTCTCCCTTTTTCTCTGTATTCCTCAAATGTTGGGTCTATAATTGAGGTGAACATTGTAATCTATTGATTAATGAATTTCTCCATAGGACTTTGACCCAGTGATTTTTTCCTCACAATTATGAGGGTTTTCCACAAAAATCTGGGTGTTCTTGTGTTTACTTGTTCATGTTTATCTTTATCTAGTACTTACAAATGGATCTTGTATATTATTTTGTTGCACTGCATTACACATATTAAATATTTGTACCTAATTCTATTATTTTAGTTTGTAAAAACTCCTTTACTCCCAACATCATTTTGTTCCACTGCAAGTAACAAAATTCTACTTCAAAAATACCTCTCCTCTTTGATCCTAACCCACCCTATCCCATTTGCCTTCAATTTATGCTATGTTGATTCGACCCTTTCAGTTTCATTTTGGATCGCTATTTCAAATCCCAAGACTCTCATGTTCCATTCGATACTTGAAATGTTGTTTAAAATCAAATGTGCACCATTGTAAGACCATGTTCCGTACTTCAATGTCTCTTGGCCTATTTTTCTCAAATGCAAGTGACGATGTCCTACTTCAGAAAACCCCTCTTCTTTGGTCCAAGCCCACAATGTTTGGCTCAATTCATGTTGCTATGTTGAGTGGTCCCTTCCAATTTCATTCTAGATCGCTGCTTCAACTCCAAGGACTTTCTTGCCATTTAGAACCAACTTTAATAGAATGAAAAATGATGTCTCAACTAGGACCCTATTATGAGCAGGTAGGTAGGTGCATGGATTGACTCAATCCCAGATGCCTACTGGATGGACCTCTTCAGTTCACAATTATTTTTTCATGTTAGCATTTATGCTTGTTTTTTCTTTCCTCGAATTTATCCTTTCATTTTACTATCTTGGGATCAAAGGAGAAACAACCTACTCTATTATATTCAACACTGACCCAAAAATGTGTATGGATCTTTTAATGTGAGTAATGGAAGACAAACCAGGAGCTTTCTATCACCAACCGATAGATTGTTGACAGTGTAGAAAAAGGTTGAATGGTTTTCCTATGGTTTCTTAATTTGGTGTTACATGATATAATTATGCAAGTCACAAGAAGGCCATTCATGCATCATGTTTTTCTACATACACCTTGCTTGAAACAACCTATCCTTCTGTGTAGGTTACTTCTTTCACCATAAAAAGCCAATCGTGAAGATGAAATGCATCTGGATATATGGCAGGCCAAAGGGAGAAAGGCACGACTCTTTTTGTCATCTAATTCAAGTGCTACTACTACAACAGGACTAGCACAAGTTTAGATACTTGTCCAAGAATCCCTCAAAATTTTTCTCCTAGGAAGGGGTCTTAACCTTGGACCTCCTTATGCATGCGGCCTTAGGTTGATCATCACTACAATCAACACATCTTTCTTGCAACATGAGATTTGGTGAAGCTTTTCTAGGTGCCTAATGGGCCTAAAATGAGGGTGACTTTATAGTATAGGCCCATAGTGTTTCTACAAAAAATGTTTGTGCTTCTTTGACTCTTTTTTCTTTTGGGGTAACCACACGAGTCTATTCATTCATCATGCTCGCTTGTGGGCCTAGAACATTCAAAATCGCTATTACATATTTGTGAGACCCCTAACCTTGCTTACAATGTTGAACAAACTTAATTACCATAATTGTATTCTTATAAACCAAATCTAACCTTGTGATATGCTTTGGAATCATAAGACAAGCTTACATTTCAAATTTGGTCCAATTTAGGCACTATTTGTACAAATTATGCAATTTTATGCATGTTTTGGAATTTTATGTAATTTACCCAAATATGAGGTTCGACTTGTAATTTATCACATGATTATGTTCCTTAGATGTTATCTAATCATTATTGATCTTGTTGATCCATGGGGAACCTAGTTGAACTTTGTTTTGGAGGTTTTCTCTTCAAGGGTATTTTAGAGTTTACCCTATTATGGATGAGCTACATTTAGGAGCTTTCAACCAATGGTTTATTTGTTTGGCTTGGAAATTCAACAAATGGTGCCTAAGCAGGTCTCCATGAATGGTGTGACATCTTCTTGTGTGGTTTCTTGTATATCCTTAATATTTTAAGGCCATGGACATATGGGGAGATACTTGTACACCTCATGTTTCTTCTCTACCTTATCCTTCAAGCTTTATATATCTATCCTTAAACTCCCAAATGAAACTTTTTCTCTCTACCACTTCCCTCCATATAAACATTGTCCTTCCTTTGTTTTGTTGTGGATCTTCTATCCAAGGAAGAGAAGGTGTGGATCTTCTTGGTATAAGCATCTAGGGTTACAATTTGCTTCCTTTAGGGTTTCTAAAGATCCTTCTTGGTGATTTTGATCTAAAAGAGTAAGTATCCCCTTCTTTCCTCTATTTCTTTTTTTGTTCTTCTTCATCTTACCTTTTTTCAGGTCGGAACCTTGTTGTTCCATGGTAGAAGTTTCTCTAGAACTCAATAAACTACCTTTCTTGCTTCTTCTTGTAGGGTTTTGCTTCCTTGTGGAGAAGTCTACATACTTGGTCGAGTTCAGATCTAAACTTGGGTTTTCTTGCCTTCTTTGCTCAAGTTTATTGCTACTAGAAGTTTGTTCTTCTCAGTAGAGGTGAGTTTTATAACCCTCTTTACTCATATTGCTTACTATAAGCTTCTTAGCTCATGTTCTTGCTTAAAAATGGTGATCTAAGCATTAAGAAGCTAAGCTTGTTTGGGTTTTCAATTTTTATGGTGTTTCCAATTTTGTTTCTAGTTCTAGATGAACTTGTAATCATGTGCACATTCTTTCTAAGGAAGGATATGACTTATTTTAGGTTGGTATCACCACCTATGGTGCTAAGAACCTATCAACTGATGGTCCATATTAGGGTTTCTAGATTGTTTTCTTCTCAAAACACATGACGCAATGGTGTGGTCTTCATGACAACTGAAGGCGGTGACCAAGGGTGATGAACGATGGTGTGAATTGATAGTCACACCTTAGGTCAGTGTTAGTCTCTCTTGGAATTTCAATGAGCAATGGTTTAATTTTCTAATGATGCTATCAATCAATGATGGCATTAGCTTAACATCTGATGGTGTTAAATGAATATCGTGTTGTTCTAACAATCGATGGTGAATTAATGATCACAAACAATAGTGGATCAGGTCATCACCACCAATGTTATCTAAGGGTGTAAATGTAGCATCAATTAAGCCATAAACCAATGGTTTCTTTGTTTAATTGATCTAATGGTCAAACTTATACTCCAATGTAAGATTTTGAAATATTAACTTGATCCAATGGTTAGGATCTAACACTTCTTCATCTAATAGTTTTGAATAATGGACTTGATCCAATGGTTGAGATTGGATTCTTCAACATCCAATGGTTTGTATTGAAACCTATAGTATTATATATGATTTCTAATAATTTGAATTTGATGGTTTCCCTTACATGATCAATTTAAGGAGCTTGATTGTTGAGATGATGGCTTGCTTAAAATGTACAACAAATTATGGATTTTAATCCCACAACCTATGGTGCCCCCTTTATGTTTAAATAATTTATATTTAGGGTTTAATGGTGACTCTTTATATGTTACAACTCGATGGGTTTACATATGGTTGTTTTACTGTGCTTACTTATATAAATAACCAATGGTCTTACCTTTTCAACATCCAATGGTTCTGAATGATGTTGTGATATGGTGATATGGGTTGAACGATGATGGAACCAATGGAGGTTTTCCCTTAATATCATAGTCTTACCTTTGTAATCGTATGAATAGATGGGTAGTGACCATATTGTGTTGATATGTAACCCTAATGGGATATAGCTTGTTATACTTAATCCTAATGAATTCAGGTGATGGTAATTAACAATGATCAACCTTCCTTAGTGGAATAATAGAACAATTGAGTCTCTTTTATTATTTTGGAACTCTAGTATACTATAATCTAATGGTTACACCTTGAGATATGTGTGGATCCATACTTGAGCATAGTATGGAGTGTGATGATGATGGTGTGCCTTATGCATCAAGATTATATGGGGATGCTATGGGTTAAGGTTTGTGAATGATTGTTGAACTGTAACTTCAATGTAGCTTACCTTTCTAAACCGAACCCTAATGCAAGTAGAGAATGATGGTTAATCATGTTATCTTTCTTTGAATGATAAATAATGATGGAATATCCTTCCTAATGAATGATTGAAACTCTAATGTGTTAACTAGTGGTCATCATAGCTTAATGATTTATGCTTTCTTATACTAAACTTGTACACTATAAGTATGATGATGACCAATCATACAGCTTCCTTATAAGTGATATCATAAAGGAATGCTCTTAAATGCTAAGATAACCATGTAATGTTATCATGTAAACATCTTTTAGTCATTAAATGCAATATCATGCTGACCTCATGCATCACATGTGTGGTGATGTTTGTTGAGCCTTGTTGTAAGGCATGGAAAGATAATGATGAGCTTGCAGGGAATGATGTGATTGTCTTAATGACTGTTGGGCATGGTTGAGCCCTGAATGAGGTGTAATCCTTGTTGGTATGTATGCCCTGAGAGCCAACCATATGATGATTGGATTGGCATACATCATGATTGATTGGATAAATATCAAAGGCAAGCTTCCAATTTATTTTGGTTTAATCAATTATGAGATAAATCATGGAGCAGAATGAATGTCTAAAGAATGACAATACTCAATAACATATGTCTTCAAGTATGTGACTTGAACAATGAGTTCATACAAGCCGGCGAGCAGTAGCCCAGCTGGTCGCAGCTCGGGGCCCCTCATGAAGGGTCTCGGGTTCGACTCCCGCTGGAAGCACTGCTCGGAAATGAATTTCCCACATCATCAGTCGGCCTCTGATGTGACTTATTGAGATACCAGTGTGTGGGCGCGTGGGTCTCCCAGGTTTACCATCTTTGCTATCTGGGCCTCCGCCTAGGGGGTGGATTTCCCCTGGCAATGAAAAAAACAATGAGTTCATACAGATGCTAAGAGTATGTACATTCTTGTTATGTCCCAAGTCAGATGTCATTATGGAAGGTTGATAGACAACAATGACACATAAAGACTAGAGTGTGTGTTGGTTGATGACAATGTCTCGTTAGTCATGATATATGATATCAAACCAAGCATACAAATACATGTTGGAGAATAATGTATCAGATAGACCCACCATGAGAGTGACACATGAAACTGTGACATGTTAGTCAGAATCATCTCTCATAGTGATGGTGGTGATTGTGATTCTTAAATGTAAAATCACTGCACTTGTCGAATGTGATTGGGTACACTTTGACATCATCAAACACAGTCCTAAAACATGGGTTGTTATAAAGGTGATGATTGGATGGCTTTGACGCATGAGATAGATAGTGAGTGATAGATATGGGATTTGTCCCTCCTAAGGGAGTATGATGTCTAGGCCACTTGATAATAGAGACTGAGAATAGCATTCACATGCACATGTGAATCAATATATGATATTGAGTTCACATATATCTCAGACAAACTACTCTAGTTCAAGAAACATGAATGAACGTGGAAAGGATGAAAACTCCATGCCTTGAGTTCATTTTGGATATCAGAGACAAAGGAATTATACATTCACTAGAACACCAATCACAGATTGTAGGTTGAAGGATGTTCTCCAATTTTCCATTCACTTGGGTAGCACTGACGTGCAACTAGGCACCTTTTTTGCTTATGATGTCATAAGCTAGTTATGGACATTCACCAACAATGTGATATAGGACCTATAGGGTCACACACATAGGATTCACCTAGAATAGGAGTTTATCCATGAATGATGTTTGGATTGATTAATAAAGTGTTTAGGTACTCAATCAAACATTCAATCAATTGACTTGACTCAAAATCATCAAGTTCAAGTATTGAACCAACTGATTAGAGTGTCAAATTGATTGAGAACTAAATTAACTAAGTTATGCACACTCTGGATCATAACTTGACAAGTTCACTGGGTGAACCGATCGACTCATGGTCAGTGGGGTGATCGGTTCACTCTGGTGAACCGATTGTGTAACGATCGATAAACAAATCGTTACTGATTAAGTGGAATTAAACATTAGCAGCAGATTGTTGAAAATCACTAAAAATTAAAACCATTTACAAAGAGATCCAAACATAGGAAAAATCTTTCATCAAGAACCAATGTATAACATTTACATCCTGGTTCATAAGTACATAACTTGTACCATCTCTTCTCGAGGATTACAAACATCAACTGTCCTATTAATATTATATACAGACAGCATAAGAACCTCGAGGCATCAAGCCAAAATCTCAGATTGATTCATTAAAAATACTAACTATAAACTCCAAGGACCTGAGAGTACAGAGACGACACATAGGACTCTATGTACACATTTATAAGACATGACAGCCAGACTCTCCACCTGAGATGTCAATGCTGCCCCTGTTGTTGTTGTCCTTTCCCTGCCGTGTGATCTCTACTTCCTCATTCACGTCCACCTAAAAAAATGTGGATCCCACGGGGTGAGACAATTCTAAATTGCCCCAATGAGAGATATAACTCTCTGCCAAAACATTATTATTGTAGTTTATTAGAATAAAACTGAGCAGAAGAATTTTATATATATTTAACAACAGATAATCATTGTATGAACAAGGTGAAGTAATCTCCTTTCCTAAGGAGAACATTGCATCTACCCATGGTAGAGTCGTAATTCATCCATCTACTTGCAATGAATGTAAAGAGATATAAATAACATCTATCAACTAGAGATGCATAAAAGAAATGTAACATCATCCAGTAGATTTCTGTATTCAATCCTTAAGCAAACATGCTATACGGCTGATTACATTTTACAATCACACTTATGCCCTGAGGAAATGAGGTATACTGCTCATACTCCAACTGACCATTGTGAAGTTGAAATCAGTACCATACAAGATCAATGGAAGATCCGACTTCCATGACCTCCCACATCTCGATTAGTGCGAGACCACATGCAGGACATCTTGTGTCTCTTCTATATAGCTTTCCAGGGTATATTGGCAACTTCTCTATAGAGCTACAATGGCGGCTGCACTCTCTTCGCAATCAAGAGATTTCATGTTTACCTCCATCGATCCGACATTAATATTATTGGGAGATTCGTGATACATCCATCCTAATCTTCGGGAGATTCATGATACATCCATCCTGGTACAAATAATGAAGGATTGAGAGGTTTAATGTTTACCTTCCATCAATTCCCCCATTAGGACGTAAGGATATGTTCGCCCATCAACCCCCACATATTCAAAAATATCCATTCTAGGTTTTTCCGCGGAGCAACCCATTTCACCATCAGTAAATACCGATACTGATGGATCTATGGTCGGGGCTCTACATGATATGATTTCACTTGATTAATTAAGTACATTAGCATATTCTTTTAGCATCATTCAAGTTCTCAAATAGGAATTATTATGAAAAATGCTACAAAGAAACATGTAAGCTCTTATCTATTGCTTTACCAGAACTTATAATACATTGGGATCTTAATCCCTTATCTCATCACTTGAAAGTTCACATCTCACAGGAACATCATTATCTTACTTATCAAAACTAGATATTCATACCCTCAGTTCATCACTAATCACGGTTACCACTTGTTAGGTAACTATTACTTCTAGGTCCTCAGACTGAGGTATACATGATACTTGTTACACAAGAATCTCACATGGATCACAAGACCCATTCAACATTTTTATTATATAAATATCATAGCTCAAATCTGGATATGTGCATCATCTCATGATCATTACTTTCATCATATATCATCAATGATTATCAATTCAAGGTATGAGTTCATCTCTCAACCTTACCATGGTATGTTTATATCATACTCATTATCTTGGCTTAACCCCTTTCTCATGGTATGTTAGTCAACACTTATCAAAGTGCATTGAATTCATTACATCTTCATTGTAACAATTTACATAACACACACTTCTTGTGTTTCTTATCCAAGTATATTGGATTTAAGGTGCATCAAGGTATATCAACCCTGAAGTGCTAAATGTGATATCTATCATGTCTTGATGTATCACTTTTCTCATTACTTCCAACTTACTTAAGTTAATCAACTGACCTTGTATTAAGATATTTCCCTCTTTATACTTTTAACCACTAACCTATCACCTTTATCATGTAGTGCATAGGTCACCCATTAGAATTTGTACAACTATCTTTAATGATATAGACTTATCTAAAGTTAAGGCATTACATACTATAAGGTTGCCTATAATCAACCACTTGAGATATTTCATCTCCATAGGGTATTACCCACTATTTCATCATTACAGTTTTCGCTTACCTTCACCCAATTTTAGGGTTACACTGTTAACCTCGATTAGGGTTTCACTCAGAATTGCCCTAAATTAGGGTTTGAATTCATCAATCAACTCAATGAGGGTTTTATGATCTCTTTATCAAGGATCATACCCTAATTGTATATCACATTTATTTTGAATATGTTAGGCTTAACCGTTTACATGATTATCATTCATGTATGAATCTCTCTCTCTCATCCTATCCAGGATGTTTAGTACTCAATTTTTGATTAGATTGAGCCTACTTCTTATTCAAATACATGCATTTAAGGTTAGCATGATATTTTGAATTATTGCATCATTATGCATCAATGATTAATTCCACTAAGGGTATCAATCATCTAAATACATTAGATGTTCAAATGGTTTGGTCAATTGAACTTTTAGTTACATGAGGTATCCAATTGAATTGACCAATTGAATTTTTAATTACATTAGGTATCCAATTGTATTGATCATATTGAACCTTAAATGGTTTTGATTACTTAGACCCCAAACGGTCTTGGTCTCTCAGAACTCAAATGGTTTGAAACTGTTTGGGCAAATTGCCCTTGAAACCGTTTAAGCAAGAAATGCATTGAAACCGAATGGACTTGGGTCTCCAAACGGTCTTGAGATCGTTTGGACTCAAATGGTCTTAAGACCGTTTGGTCCAAAACCTCTCAAAACTGAATGGACCAAAAAGGTCTTTCAACACTTAAACAATTCAAGGTTTCAAGAAAAGAACCGATTATCAATTGAGTCCTTGATTCATTCATAAATTGAACTATTGAATCATACTTCAATTGGACCATCAACTAGGGTTTTGAACCCAATTGAACTAGGATTTATAATCAAGAAATCTTCAATTAGGGTTTTGAAATCGAAGAACCTTCAATGATTAACATTATGGAATTGATTCAATTAAAATCAATGAATCATCATCAAATTATGATATGAACTGACCTCAAATGGTCTTGAGGTCGTTTGGATGACCTCCAAATGGTCTTGAGACTGTTTGTCCCATCCATAATTGAAATATATGAAATTAAATTAGGGTTTAGATCATTGGATTAATCATCAATTGAGCTATTGATTGCATTTTAATTTGATATCTCTAGATATTCAATCACCCCATCATACTCAACCCTAGACCTACAAATGATCTTGGTTGACCTCTACACGGTCTTGAGACCATTTGGGTGATCTCCAAATGGTCTTGAGACCGTTTGGGTTAATCAACCCAAAGTTTTAAATCAACCAATTGAAATTTCAGCACTTAACCCGATTAGGGTTTGTTACTTGTTGAACCTTCAATTGATGAACCCTTTGAAACCAATCAATTAAATATAATGGGTCATCAACCATAAAAACTAGAATATAATCTCCAAATGGTCAACTGTGGTCAACCCTTCCAAACAGTTTGAAACCATTTGGCTTCTAACGGTTTGATGAAACTGTTTGATTTCAAATGATTTTGTTGAAACCGATTGAACAATTTGTTGAAACCGATTGGAATAGAATTTCTTTGGGAAAAGTGCCCAAGATGATGTCATCATCATATACCTTCGTTCATGTAGTTCATATTGCTACTTATTTCATAAAATTATCAATTACAACAAGCAATTGATCAAGAAGAAGAAGGAATCAATATAATTGCAAGATTGATAATTGAATAACAATGTAATGGGTTCAAGTTATATAACCCGCCTCCAATTGAGCTTCAAAGCTCCAATATCACGTAAAAATGGTGGATGCAACTCCTTTCACTATCGAAAGGATTGTACTCAAGCTTTGAGTGAAAAGGAATGGTTAGAATTGAAGATGGGATCGAGATAAGAAGAAATCATGCATTGATTTTCGATTTCCACCAAGGAATTAAGGTGAAAGGAAGTCAAGAAGCTTACCAACAGGTTGGGGGTCGTCCTCCTGATCCTCGAAATATCCCTTGGTCTTTTTGCAAGAAAATATAAGAAGCGGATTCGAAAAAGCCTTTGATTTGAGTTGTAAAAGGTGTTTTTATAAGAAAAATCAATGAGAGAGAAAATGCCTTATAAAAATATTTTAATTCCAAAATTAGTGCCACCTCTTCCCCCTCAATTCCTTTCATGGAAAGATATCTTCCTCACCTCCGAATTCCTCTCCATTATCCATGAATTAATGTAAAAGAAATTAAGCACCTTAAATCATATAATACTAATATCCATAAGTTAGTGGATATTTCTTTTTCTTTTCTTAATGTGAGTGGGTTATGCACTCATGTAGATATTTCCATTGCCCTTGAAAGGAACAAGGACGTCCACACTTTTTTATTTTCAACCAACATAATTTTGGTTGAAGGGAAAACCAATTAAGATAATTAGTTTTGCATTAAATTGAATTAGGGTTTCAATTATGCTTAAATCTTGATTATTTTAATATCAAGATTCTCTCTCCTTCAAAGTGATAGAAATGAGATTCCCCTTTCATTTGATTTACTCTACATGATTTCAAGAAACATTAGGTACTATTTTGAAGTGGTAATTTTCATATTGAACCCTAGGTTTTGGGTAAATTGCATATTATGCCAAAACTAGGTTTTAATGCATAAACATTACTTTATCAGCTCTTTCTTGGTACTCAGGATTTTCCCAAGCCATACCTCTACATCATATTCATTATCATGATGCTTCAACACATGAGGAACATTTAATCATGTAACATTTGCAAGTTAACCCCTAAACTTGGGTAATTTGCACTTTAGTAAGAATAAGCAAACATTGCTTCAATATTATTCAAACAAGACCAAAATTGAAACATAGGTTTCTATTGAGCCTTAATTACTTTTCAAAAGATAAAATTAAGGATCTAATTAACTTGCTTAAGCAAAACTCCCAGGGTTAAGGCATAACCCAGGTCAGGGATGTTACAAATTATAAACCCCTAACAAGGATTTCGTCCCTGAAATCCCAGATAAAGGAAGACAAATATTATTCATTCATTATACTATCTAGTCTCCACATAAAATTTCATTTTTATGGAGACACCATAAAGCTTTGATCAACACAAAGTTATTCCACACAAGTTTATCATAGAATGGTTCACATGGGACACATACTCCATTGTCCTTTTTATTATTAACTGTGGAATTAATTCTGTGTCAGGTAACACTTTTTCTTAATTTACAGTTTCATGTGACAGATTCTTATTTCTGAGGAGTCTCCCATGCTCCTTATTTAATTTAGCATTTCACTTTCATGATCACAATTATGTTCTGTCACCCTCTTGGGACTATAAGTCTTTTCATACCTCGGTTATGTCTTTTAATCTACTGACATAATACTAGGATTCCTTGTTACTTGTACCAAATATCTCATTAGTTGTAAATTTTCTCATCATAAAGAGAAGTTACTTATCAATTAAGAATTTATTTTAAAGATATCTTTAATTATTATGTTTATGCAAAGCATAAACCCCTAACATATGATGTTCATATTATTTTATGTATAATTAAACTGATTTCATGGTTGACCATTCCAGGTAGCCAACATAAACCATTTGGTATTTTTCAGATACCAGAATCTCTTACCTTGGTATCTATCACATGTGTTGAAAACACATCACATATTTATCTTACTTCCATCCTGGGGCATTGCTTGTTCCACATATGTTTATCTTGGAACCAAGGTCCAGGATAACTGATACTTTCTAAGTACCTATTACATGAACATTTTTATCTTATGTACATCAAGTGTTCTAAGACCCACTTGATTGCCATTTCCCTAAGAGGAAGGAAAACAAGGAATCATATACCTCTTGTTATCTCCTGAATTTTCAGCTATTCATGATTCATTTACTCTTTTCATATCCTAAGTTCCTTGCCCTCAGCATAGGAATTTATAAGGATGATCACATATCATTATTCCTTTCTTTGTTATGCTTATAATCTTTATTGAATAGGGATCACCTCCCTTGTTCTCATTCTCATCTTATGAGGATCATACTTTTTATTTCCTCATACACACATACTGATCTGGGATTATTTCAGATTTCTCTTTCTTATTCTTAGGATATGACACATTTTTCCATTCCATATTTCTAATTTCATGATACTCATTGGATTGTCTCAGAATGACTACTTAATCAGAGCAATAAAAAAGATAACAATCTAAGAGTTTCCATACTCACTTTATCATCAATAGTTGTATACCTGGCCAGGGTATGCGATTATTGAGATTAAGTAGTATGCATTTTGTATGTCATTATATTCCTTATTTTTCATATTATAACAAACATAGAATTTAACATTCTTGGATCTTATCCAAGAATCTCTTCAATACAAGGATAAATGCAATATAAAACATCTATAATGTTACTGTACAAAAGTAAGTCCTTATAGGACCATTTGAGGAAAGCTCAAACAATTACTTTCTCAATTTAACTCAGGAAACCATAAAAAAGACATATTAGAATGACATTATTTCATCTAACCTGTCATGATCCGTGGATTGTTCATTGCCTCAGGCTGATTCTTATCATAGAATCTGGTCGTAGCCTAATTCATATGCCAGACTCTATTGTTTGATGTGGATGATCCTACATGGGACGTCTGTCCACGTCCTCGAGTGCCACTAGAAAACTATTTTCCCTGATGACCTTGATGTCCCTGCCTCGGTGGTTGGGTCACCATTATGTTTCTGACTAGACAATCTCTTGCTAGATGTCCTACCTGTCTACACTGGTAACATGTTCTAAGCCCTTGATATGGTCTAAAAGGTTCTTTACCTTTTCTGGATAGCCATAGCCTTGGTGTATTAGTCATTGGTTGTACCGGTGGTACCAGAAACTTCTTCTTTTTGGAACTACTAGGCCTCTATTCCTGAGTTTGGATAGGACTTTTCTCAATTCTTCCTTTATATTCTTTTTCTGGACAATTATTTCTGATATGTCCAGGTTTCCTATACCTATAGAAGATCCTAGTTTCAGATTGTATCCTATTCCTTTCATCATTTTCTATTTCTTCAACCTGCTGGTGTTGATTATGTATCCTGTTGATGTCCAAAACATTGACATTGGGGGCTGGTAATCTAGGTTGTATTGCTAATGCTTGATCCACTATATACATCATGGTCGCCCTAAGTTGCCCAACAGTGATACCTAAAGAAGGATTTCTTATCATAGTTGGATCAGCTTGATGGTTCTCAGGCAATTGTTCCTCTCTTGCCTGATCCCATGCACCTCTTCTTGGTGCAGCATTGCTACTTTCTGCAACATATTCCTCATGTGACCCAGCCATATTCAAGTTCTTCTTCTCCTGAGATGAGCAGAAGACAGTATCAGATACACTGGAAGACACTAGAATATACTCTACTACCTTAATCCTATGTCTCTGTAGACTCAGCGAACCTAGAGCTCTGATACCAAACTAGTAATGACCGATAAACAAATCATTACTGATTAAGCAGAATTAAACATTAGCAGCGGATTGATGAAAATCACTAAAAATTAAAACCATTTACAAAGAGATCCAAACATAGGAAAACTCTTTCATCAAGAACCAATGTATACCATTTACATCCTAGTTCATAAGTACATAACATGTACCATCTCTTCTCGAGGATTTCAAACATCAACTATCCTATTAACATTATATACATACATCATAAGAACCTCGAGGCATCAAGCTAAAATTTCAGATCGATTCTTTCAAAACACTAACTATAAACTCCAAGGACCTAAGAGTACAGAGATGACACATAGGACTCTATGTACACATATATAAGACATGACAGCCAGACTCTCCACCTAAGATGTCAATGTTGCCCCTGTTGTTGTTGTCCTTTCCCTGCTGTGTGATCTCTACTTCCTCGTTCATGTCCACCTAAAAAAATGTGGATCCCACGGGGTGAGACAATTGTAAATTTCCCCAACGAGAGATATAACTCTCTGCCAAAACATTATTATTAGGGCTGGAAATCGGGTCCGGGTTGAGCGGGTCCTATTTCAGGTCAATTTGGGTCAGATCAAATATACTCGACCCGAACCCGACCCAAAAATAACTACGGGTCATACATGCTTGACCCGAACCCAAAATTCATATTTGCGGGTCTGACCCGATTAACTCGATGGACCCGAAAATATTATATAATATGCAAACCCGAAAAACCCGATAATGCAAACCCAAAAAACCCAAAATAGAAACCTGAAAAACTCGAAAATTCAAACCCGCTAGACCCAAAATTACTGCAGAATTTGCTAATTAATTATTGTTTTGCAAGAAAAGACTTATATAAACTATCACAAATTTATGTTTATATGTGTTAAAAATTTATATGGCTAGAACATGGAAAAATATATATACATACAAAGATATAATTTTGAGTCGAGCGGGTTTTGCAGGTCGAGAATTGCAAACCCGGACCCGACCCACAAATAATTTTGGGTTTTTCGGGTTCGGGTCATTTCGGGTCGGGTCGAAAAAATTAAGACCCAAACCTGCTTTAGTCGGGTCGGGTCAGGTTGAGCGGGTCGGGTCAGGTTTTGCCAACCCTAATTATTATTTTAGTTTATTATAATAAAACTGGGCAGAAGAATTATATATATATTTAACAGCAGATAATCACTGTATGAACAAAGTGAAGCAATCTCCTTTCCTAAGGAGAACATTGCATCTACCGATGGTAGAGTCATAATTCATCCATCTACTTGCAATGAATGTAAAGAGATATAAATAACATCTATCAATTAGAGATGCATAAAAGAAATGTAATATCAGCCAGTAGATTTCCGTATTCAATCCTTAAGCAAACATGCTATACGGCTGATTAAATTTTACAATCACACTTATGGCATGAGGAGATGAGGTATACCGCTCATACTCCAACTGACCATTGCGAAGTCGAAATCGGTACCATACAAGATCAATGGAAGAACCGACTTCCATGACCTCCCATATATCGGTCAGTGCGAGACCACATGCATGACATCTTGTGTCTCTGGTATATAGCTTTCCAAGGTATACTGGCAACTTTGCTATAGAGCTACAGCGGCGGCTGCACTCTCTTCACAATCGAGAGATTTCATGTTTACCTCCATCGATCTGGCATTAATATTATTGGGAGATTCATGATACATCTATCCCAATCTTTGGGAGATTCATGACACATCCATCTCAGTACAAATAATGAAGGATTGAGAGGTTTAATGTTTACCTTCCATCAATTCCCCCATTAGGACGTAAGGATATGTTTTCCCATCAACCCCCACATATTCAAAAATATGCATTCCGGGTTTTGCCGCGGAGCAACCCATTTCACGATCAGTAAATACTGATACTGATGGATCTATGGTCAGGGCTCTACATGATATGATTTCACTTGATTAATTAAGTACATTAGCATATTCTTTTAGCATCAATCAATTTCTGAAATAGGAATTATTATGACAAATGCTACAAAGAAACACGTAATCTCTTGTCTATTGCTTTACCTGAACTTTTAATACATTGGGATCTTAATCCCTTATCTCATCACTTGAAAGTTCACATCTCACAACAACATCATTATCTTACTTATCAAAACTGGGTATTCATACCCTCAATTTATCACTAATCATGATTACTACTTGTTAGGTAACTATTACCTCTAGGTCCTCAGACCGAGGTATACATGATACTTGTTACACAAGCATCTCACATGGCTCACAAGACCCATTCAACATTTTTATTATATAAATATCATAGCTCAAATCTGGCTATGTTCATCATCTCATGATCATTACTCTCATCATATATCATCAATGATTATCAATTCAAGGTATGAGTTCATCTCTCAACCTTACCATGGTGTGTTTATATCATACTCATTATCTAGGCTTAGCCCCTTTCTCATAGTATGTTAGTCAACACTTATCAAAGTGCATTGAATTCATTACATCTTCATTGTAACAATTTACATAACACACACTTCTTGTGTTTCTTATCCAAGTATATTGGATTTAAGGTGCATCAAGGTATATCAACCCTGAAGTGCTAAATGTGATATCTATCATGTCTTGATGTATCACTTTTCTCATTACTTCCAACTTACTTATGTTAATCAACTGACCTTGTATTAAGGTATTTCCATCTTAATACTTTTAATGACTAACCTATCACCTTTATCATGTAGTGCATAGGTCACCCATTAGAATTTGTACAACTATCTTTAATGATACAAACTTATCTCAAGTTAAGGCATTACATACTATAAGGTTTCCTGAAATCAACCACTTGAGATATTTCATCTCCATAGGGTATTACCCACTATTTCATCATTAGGGTTTTCTCTTACCTTCACCCAATTTTTGGGTTACACTGTTAACCTCGATTAGGGTTTCACTCAGAATTGCCCTAAATTAGGATTTGAATTCATCAATCAACTCAATTAGGGTTTTATGATATCTTTATCAAGGATCATACCCTAATTATATATCACATTTATTTTGAATGTGTTAGGATTGACTGTTTACATGATTATCATTCATGTATGAATCTCTTTCTCACCCTATCCAGGATGTCCAATACTCAATTCTTTATTAGATTGAGCCTACTTCTTATTCAAATACATGCATTTAAGGTTAGCATGATATTTTGAATTATTGCATCATTATGCATCAATGATTAATCCCACTAAGGGTATCAATCATCTAAATACATTAGATGTTCAAATGGTTTGGTCAATTGAAATTTTAGTTACATGAGGTATCCAATTGAATTGACCAATTGAATTTTCAATTACATTAGGTATACAATTGGATTGACCATATTGAACCTCAAATGGTTTTGATTACTTAGACCCCAAATGGTCTTGGTCTCTCAAAACTCAAATGGTTTGAAACTGTTTGGGAAAATTGCCCTTGAAACCGTTTAAGCAAGAAATGCATTGAAACCGAATGGACTTGGGTCTCCAAACAGTTTGAGACCATTTGAACCCAAATGGTTTTGAGACCATTTGGACCCAAACGGTCTTGAGACCGTTTAGACTCAAATGTTCTTAAGACTATTTGGTCCAAACCCTCTCAAAACCGAATGGACCAAAAAGGCCTTTCAACACTTAAACAATTAAAGGTTTCAAGCAATGAACCGATTATCAATTGAGTCCTTGATTCATTCATCAATTGAACTATTGAATCATCCTTCAATTGGACCATCAACTATGGTTTTGAACCCAATTGAACTAGGATTTATAATCAAGAAACCTTCAATTAGGGTTTTGAAATCGAAGGACCTTCAATGATTAACATTGTGGAACTGATTCAATTGAAATCAACGAATCATCATCAAATTATGATATGACCTGACCTCAAACGATCTTGAGGTCATTTGGATGACCTCCAAACTGTCTTGAGACTGTTTTCCCCATCCATCATTGAAATATATGAAATTCAATTAGGATTTAGATCATTGGATTAATCATCAATTGAGCTATTGATTGCATTTTAATTTGATATCTCAAGATTTTCAATCACCCCATCATACTCAACCCTAGACCTCCAAACGGTCTTGGTTGACCTCCAAACGTTCTTGAGACGATTTTGGTGATCTCCAAATGGTCTTGAGATCGTTTGGGTTAATCAACCCAAAGTTTTAAATCAACCAATTGAAATTTCAGCACTTAACCCGATTAGGGTTTGTTACTTGATGAACCTTAAATTGATTAACCCTTTGAAACCAATCAATTAAATATAATGGGTCATCAACCATCAACACTAACATATAATCTCCAAATGGTCAACTATGGTCAACCCTTCCAAACGGTTTGAAACTGTTTGGCTTCTAATGGTTTGATGAAACCGTTTGATTTCAAACGGTTTTGTTGAAACCGATTGGAATAGAATTTCTTTGGGAAAAGTGCCCAAGTTGATGTCATCATAATATAACTTCGTTCATGTAGTTCATATTTCTACTGATTTCATAAAATTATCAATTACAATAAGCAATTGATCAAGAAGAAGAAGGAATCAATATAATTGCAAGATTGATAATTGAATAACAATGGAATGGGTTCAAGTTATATAACCCACCTCCAATTGAGCTTCAAAGCTCCAATATCACGTCAACAATGGTGGATGCAACTCATTTCACTATCCCAAGGCCTGTCCGCAAGCTTTGACTGAAAAGGAATGGTTAGAATTGAAGATGGGATCGAGATAAGAAGAAATCATGCATTGATTTTTTATTTCCACCTTGGAATTAAGGTGAAAGGAAGTCCAGAAGCTTACCAACAGGTTGGGGGTCGTCCTCATGATCCTCCAAATCTCCCTTGGTCGTTTTGCAAGCAAAGAGAATAAGTGGATTCGAAAAAGCCTTTGATTTGAGTTGTAAAAGGTGTTTTTATAAGAAAAATCAATGAGAGAGAAAATGCCTTATAAAAATCTTTTAATTCCACCTCTTCCCCATAAATTCCTTGCATGCAAAGATATCTTCCTCACATCCGAATTCCTCTCCATTATCCATGAATTAAAGGAAAATAAATTAAGCACCTTAAATCATATAATACTAATATCCATAAGTTAGTGGATATTTCTTTTTCTTTTCTTAATGTGAGTGGGCTCTCCACTCACATAGATATTTCCATTGCCTTTTCAAGGCACAAGGACGTCCACACTTGTTGATTTTCAACCAACACAATTTTGGTTGAAGGGAAAACCAATTAATATAATTATTTTTGCATTAAATTGAATTAGGGTTTCAATTATGCTTAAATCTTGATTATTTTAATATCAAGATTATCTCTCCTTCAAAGTGATACAAATGAGATTCCCCTCTCATTTTATTTGCTCTTCATGATGCCAAGAAACATTAGGGACTATTTTGAAGTGGTAATTTTCATATTGAACCCTAAGTTTTGGGTAAATTGCATATTATGCCAAAACTAGGTTTTAATGCAGAAACATTGCTTTATCAACTCTTTCTTAGTACTCAGGCTTTTCCCAAGCCATACCTCTGCATCATCTTCATTCTCATGATGCTTCAACACATGAGGAACACTTAATCATGTAAAATTTTCAAGTTAACCCCTCAACTTGGGTAATTTGCACTTTAGTCCAGAATAAGCAAACATTGCTTCAATATTATTCAAACGGGACCAAAATTGAAACATAGGTTTCTCTTGGGCCTTAATTACTTTTCACAAGATAAAATTAAGGATATAATTAACTTGCTTAAGCAAAACTCCCAGGGTTAAGGAATAACCCAGGTCAGGGATGTTACAGATTGGTTCACTTGAACCAAACGAGCATGTGTTGGGTTTCCCCATTCATGAGAAAAAGTTTCCCATTTTACTTGTTCAATTCGATTGGGACAAGAATTAATCTTTGCAATAATTAGAAACTAATTAGGAAAGTCAATTGAAAGTAGGTCTAGCTTGTGAACTGCTTGGTTCACTATGCCAACCGACTGGTTCACTAGTGAGCCAACCAGTTAACCTACTGTAGTGCAAATTATTCATGGAAAATGCTGACCCTTCTACTCCTGCACAGACTGGAAACCCTGACCCTTGCCTCTACTATAAATTGAGGGGTACATGGGGCTTCTCCAGACACACAATAGAGACACAACTCAGAACATTATTTGCTCTGCAAAGTTGTTGTCCTCTCTATTTGGTAACTGAGAGAGCCCAAGCAAGTTCTACCCGTCCAGGGAGGAACAGTGAGGGAAAGACAACTACAGAAAAGCAACTGGTTGTGGGAGAGTGTGTTTGTGACTAGTATGCTAATAGAAGGGTATAAATCCTTCTAGTCTATTCTTTAGGATGACTAGAGTTTTTGAAAGTCCGTGTGGATTATCTATAGAGACGGGAGACTTTTGTCGCTCAGGAAGACGATAGTCAACTACAATTTGGGTCAAGACCAGGAGCTGCACAGATGCTGTCGAAGATAGGTGGTTGAAGACCGCACTTGCAACGAGGTATAGTCATTGAGCAAGTCTCAGGACCAGGTATAACTAATTGAAACCATCCTGCCCATTACATAGATGTTGATGCAATCTTCTGATTATGGGTTTATGGTCAAGTAAATTTTTGTTTCCCCTACCTACTCGGACAACGTAAAACCCAATAGTGGTATTAGAGCCACGTCAATACTCTATATTTTAGAATAATTGATATGATCGTATTTTGATTTTATCGTCTTTTACTTATTGCATATGATGTGAATATTTAAATGACTAATGTGAATATCTGACTAATACCACATGATCCCAAACTAATATATACATATATGATATGGTATATATGCAATCGATACGTGTTATCATTAAATAGTTTTGATGGTGGACGTGTATCATAGTTATGGCCTATAAACCCTATGTGCATGTGTCTGGTTGGTTATGGTTGTTTTTATCTTAGTCTGTACACTGAGCCCTCTTCTTCTATTCTAAATGTAACTCGAGATAACTCGAGATTCTCTCCTACCTTTGCCCCCCTCGAATGTAACTTGAGGTTTCACAAAGATTACATAAAATAAGATTATCTTTATTTCTTGTTATGACGACAACTGAAGATGACTTCTTGATGGACCGAGATAACCAACTGAGGAGCAGTTGGTGGACCGAAAAGAAGCCCCGATGGCCAGACAATGTGACCACCTGGAGGAGCCAAACGACCGACTGGAGGAGACCAACCAATCGACCAAGAGGTGAGTCAACCAGTTCAAAGGTTGAACCAATCAACCCGAATTGGCAAGCACAGATCTTCATCAATAAAAAGTTGTGTGTGATGTATACCTTAGATGACCGTAGTTCCTTGTGGCTCCAAGGAACTATAATAGGATGGCCATAATCATCACTTTGTCGTTATTGCATGTTTTCATTTGTGGAATATAGCATGTATATGATACGTACTATATATGTGGTGATTGGATACATATATGCATATATAAGCATATCAAACCCCTCAAATATAAATATTAAGTTTAAGATGTCTTCCAAAAGCAGCACACATGAAAAGCTTGATCGACTAAGTGTGGACACACCTTCACATGGTGCACCGTCTATCTCGTAGAAGTGGATAGTGGGTATGTGGGTCTGCCTTCGAAGGGTGCATACTCATTGTGTTGGCTTCTGGAAACAGACTTAATAAGGTGACCTTAATAGGATTAATCACCTTGATGCATGCAGATGTTCATGACAAAGAGTTGTGCATAACATCTATTAAGAGTTGTATATGATGCAATTGGCAAAAGTTGCCTACCTGAAAGAATCTAGTTGTGGGTGACAGCCCTCGCTAGTCCATAACTTAGAGGAAGTCAGGATCTTTCTCACCAGAAGGTTGTACACTACAATCTTTCGAATTGATACACGAGGGTTATCAATTTGATTAAAAATAGTGGGAGCAATAATTAATTAAATACCTAATTAATATCAAATTTTCAAATCAAATCAAATCAAAATAGTTTTGGACTAAAAATTAAAATTTCCTTTTTGTAGAATAAATGGCTACCAACAACAATCACTTTTCATTACGATTGGTCCTTGAGAAGGACAAGCTAAATGGGAACAACTTCCATGACTGGTTTAGGACATTGAGAATTGTTCTCACTCAAGAGGGAAAGCTCTATGTCCAAGATACATCAAACCCAGAAGAACCCGCTCCCACTGCACCAAAGGCTGAAAGGGATGCTTACAAGAAGCATACTGAGGATGACATTGATGTGAATTGCTTGATGTTGTGCTCAATAAACTATGAGTTGCAGAGACAACATGAGAACATGGACATCATTGAGATGGTTGAACATCTCAAGAACATGTATCATGACCAGACACGACAAGAGAGATATGATGTCTCCAAGGCACTATTCAAGTGCGTCATGACATAATGAGACCCAGTAGGCCCTCACACAGTCAAGATGATTGGGCATGTGGAGAACCTAACTCGACTAGGATTCCCTATGAGCCAAGAGTTGGCTACTGATGTGATACTACAATCATTTCCATAATTCTATAGTCAGTTTGTGATGAACTACAACATGAACTACTTTGACAGGTCACTAATAGTGTTTTTGGGCATGTTGAGGATAGCCAAGGCACAGATGAAGAAAGACAAATGCAAATCTGTGATGATGATCAATAGAAGGAAGGGAAAGTCTAAAGGCAAGGGTAAGGGAAATCAAATAAAGGTTCTAATGCTAGCCAACAGCCCAAGTTATCTTCAACACTCAAAGCCAAGGGAGGGGTGAACAAGGGAGGCAAATGTCACCATTGTCATGAGCCAGGACATTGGAAGAGAAATTGCCCTCTCTACATAGATGAACTAAAGAAGGAGGAGGAGGGGATGGAAGTCTCCACCTTAGGTATTATGAAACAAACGTAAAATACTTCTCTATCTCAGGTATGTGATACCAAGATATAGATCTGACATATATGATGTGCATAATCGGAAAAGAAGTGAAGGCCTTTATGAAAGGACCAAGAAGGAGCACTCATCAAAATTGGAGCAAGTGTTTCTGCCATAGATAGAAGTACCTTTTAGTTTATTTCAGCCCAAAGGGTATGTAATAGAGTTATGAACAACTATTTCATTTTGCCAATAAATAGAAACATTTTATTTCTGCATCTTGTAATGATAAGGATCTCTATCAAAAAATTCATGTTTCAATTTCAAAGATATGATCTTTGATGGTGATGCCTTATTTATCTTGTGGTACTTGGTATGCATGGGATAAAATAATAATATCTAAAAGTTATTGATGACTCAAACAATAAATTAGCATTATCATGTAAACAAATGAATGAGAAATTCATCTCTAGGTTCCATGTTGATGGATAAACTAGACTCTCTTGGTTAATGAACCATTAAGAGATATGAATGTCTTATTTATTGGGCATGATGACAAGTCAATTTTCACTAGATGTAGTTGGAGAATGATTATTCTGTTAGGTATAATACATATTGATGTATATACATACCTATTGGAATAAATGCTAATACTTCAGATATGGTATTTAATGAAATACAAATACGAATATCTTGAAGTGTTCAAGAATATCATACATGAAGAACAAACTTGGTAAAAGTATTAATTCTTTGATATGTTCAATTTATGAGATATTTAAACCAAATGTTTGAGGACCTTGTGAGTAACTATCATAGTGTATCATAGAGAACTCATGATTAAGGAATAATAATTTCTAAATCAAAGAAGGAATCATACTCTAAATAGTAAGAGCATGATCATCAAACAAATAACTAATCTTCTAGAATTCTTCTAAAGAACATGCTTTACACTAAATAAATGTACCATTCAAAAGGTATAAAAGACACCATATGAGATATGGTATTGGAAATGTTCCAATATGTCTTTTAGTGATTGAATACTTATATAAGAAAACTAGTTTCTTAGAAAGAGATTCATTTGTGAATCACATAATGTTAGTTGAATTCTAATCTCAATCCAATAACAAAGTGTTTGTTATAAGGATATCTAAACTCCAAAAGAATCAGTGGGAGAGAAGTAGAACTCGAAATGTTTGAGGTCAACATAATAACATTGAAACATGATAAGGTACAAAAGGAGATTAAGAATCACAAGTGTTGTGGAATCTCAAATTCCTTATGTAATAGATACACCTCATATATCTAGCAGAAAACACCTTGAGCTTGATGATAATGATATCCTACAAACTCAGAGGTGATGAATTGGTCATATGATGATGAGCCAATAATATATCAAGATGATGTTGATGAACTAGATTTTGAGTTATGGCTTGAAGCCATAAGATCCAAAATAACTTCCATGTGAACCAAATAAAGTACGAACTTAATGGTGGAATTTATAGGGATAAAACCCATAAGTGCAATTGGGTCTTAAGAGTTAAGACTAACACGAACGATATTTGAAGAGTTGATTAGTTGAGATGAATTCAAGTGAGTTCAAGGTGTTGAACCTGATGAATTTATTTAACCAATTTTAGTGGCTATAGGCCATAAACAATCATGCTTGCTATTGGAACTTGAAGACTATGAAATTTGGCATAAGAATATTAAAATTGCATTCCTTTAAGGAATAACATGAGGTTGTATACGTGACACAACCCGAAGGGTTTTATAATTCCATTAATGCAAATGCAACCTATAAGTTACAAGAGATTAATAAATATGATTGCTTAAATACAAGCACCACAGAATTGGAGTCTTTACTTTGATTATATAGTCAAAAGGATTGACTGATATATCGATATAAAGAAGGGATCTGTGATTACAATGATTTAGTGGGAGTGTATTCATGATGATGAGGAATGAAACATTCTAAGAATAGAAACTAGTATGGAAATACCTTCTTTGAGGAATAAAGAGGAATGCCCTATGTGATAGGAATAGAGACCTACAAAAATAGTTCTTGAAAACCTCTTAAATTGATAAAAGAGAACATAGATTGGGAGTCTATGTTGAAGGTTTCAGTAGGCAAAGATTCAGTGGGAGAAAACTTGTCCATGTTGCATTAAGTTAGTCTCTCAGATGCCTAATGTCCCAAATTCTTATGAAGAATATGAACACTTAAATAGATGCCTTATGTATTCACAATTGGATCTATCATGTATGTAATCATCTCATTATCTTGTATGCATCAGGCATGACAAGAAAATATATGCATTCATCATCTTGTATGTATCGGACATGACAATATGATATGATCATCCAGTTATCTCGTATGTAATGGACATGACGAGTGGATGTATATCTACTTCCAGTGAGAGTCACTTGAATTCGATAAAGAGCTTATTTAAGTACTTATGAAGTATTAAAGGATTACTTCTATGGTAATAAAAGGAAGAGTTGAGTGTAAATTAGTTACACTGATGCAAGCTTCTGAAATGACATAAATTGATCACAAAATACAAAATATAAAAGTGAACATATGTTGATAAATGGAAACGTTCCGAGTAAAATTAAAAGGTTGTTTAATTCTCAAAGGAATCCTAAGTATCCTTGTATTGAGAACACCAGAGAATACCATATGGATCTATAAGTTCATGGTGATGAACTTATATATATATATATATATATATATATATATATATATATATTTCAACCATTGATAACAAAGTAGAAATACTAATTCAAACTATGGATCTAATGGTTAGGCAAGGAATATTAGAGAGTATATAACGACAACTCCATCTCATACAAAATGTCGTACAGTGAGGAGATATGAAACAAGCAAAATACCGACTAAAGCAAAATGTTGCTAACTCACTGGATTAGCACTAGTGCAACAGAAACATGTTGGACATGCATAGAGATCACTAAGAATATGATTCAAAGGTGATTAGATTTAAGTGCAAGTGGGAGTCTGTTGGTATGTATGCCCTGAGAGACAATCATATGATGATTGGATTGGCATACATCATGATTGATTTGATAAATATCAAAGGCAAGCTTCAAATTTATTCTGGTTCAATCAATTATGAGATAGATGAAGGAGCAGAATGAATGTCTAAAGAATGACAATACTCAATAACGTATGTCTTCAAGTACGTGACTTGAACAATGTGATCATACAGATATTAAGAGTATGTACATTCTTGTCATGTCCCTAGTTGGATGTCATTGTGGAAGGTTGATAGACAATAATGACACATAAAGTCTAGAGTGTGTGTTGGTTGATGAAAGTGTCTCATTAGTCATGATATATGATATGAAACCAAGCACCCAGATACATGTTGGAGAATAGTGTATCATACAGACCCACTATGAGAGTGACACATGGAACCATGACATGGTAGTCAGAATCATCTCTCATAGTGATGGTGGTGATTATGATTCTTAGACCTAAAATCACTACACTCGTCAAATGTGATTGGGTACACTTTGACATCATCAAACGCAGTCATGAAACATGGGTTGTTATAAAGGTGATGACTGGGTGGATTTATCACATGAGATAGACTGTGAGTGATAGATATGGGATTTGTCCCTCCTAAGGGAGTATGATGTCCAGGCCACTTGATAAGCGAGACTGAGAATAGCATGCGCATGCACATGTAAATCAATATATGATATTGAGTTGACATATATCTCAGATAGTCTGCTCTAGTTCAAGAAACATGAATGAACGTTGAAAGGATGATAGCTCCATGACTTGAGTTCATTCAGGATATTAGAGACAAATGAATTATACATTCACTAGAACACCAATCACAAATTATAGGTTGAAGTTTGTTCTCCAACTTTTCATTCACTTGGGTAGCACGGACGTGTGACTAGACACCTATCTTTGCTTGTGATGTCATAAGCTAGTTATGGACATTCACTGCCAATGTGATATGGGACCTACAAGGTCACACACATATGATTCACCTGGAATAGGAGTTTATCCATGAATGATATTTGGATTGATTACTAAAGTGTTTAGGTACTCAATCAAACATTCAATCAATAGACTTGACTCATAATCATCAAGTTCAAGTGTTGAACCAACTGATTAGAGTGTCAGATTGATTGAGAACTGAATTGATTGAGTTCTGTACAATCTAGACCAACAATCGACTGGTTCACTGGGTGAACTGATCGACTCATGGTCATTGCGATGAACGGTTCACTACGGCGAACCGATCCGTTCACTTGGACCAAACGAGCATGTGTTGTCTTTCCCAGTTTGTGAAAAAGTTTTCCGTTTCACTTGTTCAATTTGATTGGGACAAGAACTAATCTTTTCATTAATTAGAAATGAATTAGGAAAGTCAATTGCAAGCAATTATGGCTTGTGAACTGTCTGGTTCACTAAGTGAACGGACCGATTCACTATGCCAACCAACTGGTTCACTAGTGAACCGACCGGTTCGCCTGCCACAGTGCAAATTATTCATGGAAAATCCAGACCCTTCTACTCCCGCACAGACTGGGAACCCTGACCCTGCCCTCAACTATAAATAGAGGGGTATAGGGGGCTTCTCCATGCACATAATAGAGACACAACTCATAACATTAGTTGCTCTGCAAATTTTTGTCCTCTCCAATTTTGGTAACTAAGAGAGCCCAAGCAAGTTCTACCCGTCTAGGGGGAACAATGAGGGAAAGATATCTATAGAAAAGCAACATGTTCTGGGAGAGTGTGTTGGTGACTTGTACTCTAATAGAAGGGAACAACTCCTTCTAGACATTCCTTAGGATGAATAGAGTTCCTGGTAGTCCATGTGGACTATCTATAGAGGAGGTAGACGTATGCCGCTCAGGAGGATGACAATTAACTACAGTCCGGGTCAAGACCAAGAGCTGCACAGACACCGTCAAAAATAGGTGGTTGAAGACCGCACTTGCTGCAAGGTAAAGTCACTGAGCAAGTCTTAGGACCAGGTACAACTCGTTAAAACCATCCTTCCCATTACATAGATGTTGTTGCGATCTACTAGTTATGGGTTTATGGTCAAGTAAAAGTTTTGTTCCTGCTGCCTACTTCGAACACGTAAAACCCTACAATTATATTATGATGACAAGGGTAATACCCTGTGAAATTTTGAAGGATTTATATCCTATGATAGTGTGATGACAACTGTAGTCTCTTGAATGGAAATGAATAGTACCATGTGATGATGATGTGATGACAAGTATAGTCTCTTGATTGACATGTGAATAGTGCCCTGTGATGTTGAGATGAGAAATTATGTCTCATATGTTTTATATCTTCTGAAGTTGTTATATAGCAATGTTTTCTAGAGACAAATTAGGGTTTGTTTGTCCACTTGTTTGATGCAGCCTGAATTCACCCATTTGGAGATGACTAATCAAGTAAAACCCAAATCATGTAGTGCTCTATGCCATAGAATCATCTTTAGTGTCATAACTTACTGGATGGTGAAACAAGTATTCCTAAGGGAAAATCAGAGTGCATATTGTTGAGTATGCAAGATGATTGTCATCCTAACACTAAGTGTTTTGGGAGGATGGTTGTGGTCATACCTAGCCTGCTTTTTGAGAATGATTGTGGTCAGGTCTCAGTGATTATAACATGATGTGATTAGAGGAAAACTGCGATTGTACCTTAATGATTGGGTTTGAATACCCTAGATGCTAGCATCATGACCTATACCAAGGTGGGCTAGTTACATGACTATATGTTGCTATTTTGTAGTTTGATTATATGTCACTGCGGTGTAGACTCGTACTAACCAAGTAAGGAGAAGATCTTGGAGTCTGACTCTTCCTAGATCTTATATGGAACTAATTGTGACCAAGCAGTGGTCAGTTGGACTTTAAGTGGTACGAATCAAACTCCCCAGGGCATAATAGACGATGTAAGACAGATGTGTAGCATATTTGTTTAGGGTTATATACAACACTTCATATTGGATGATAACCCTTGTTTGTTTTCTTTTCATTGAGATCATGTATAGTATAATAAGAGATGATAGATATGCTTATGATGTAATTATTCTCATGTTGTAAACATGCTTATGTTGTTAGATATACTGACAATGATAGTTAAGATGATGCTGCTAGCTATGTTTAATATTGCAAGCCATGCCTGTGTAATTAGAAATGCTTAAACTACTAATTATGCCTATGCAATTAATTGTGCTATGATGTTAGTTCTACTTATGATATAGATCTATTCCCTTTATTTGGCATACCAATATTGATATCCATGTTATGTTACTAGACATATTCATGATGTCAGGAATGCTTTTGCTACTAGATTTCTTGTGCTGCTAGCAAGGCATATGATGATAGTCATATTAATGATGATGATTGTTATTAGATGAAATTTGAGTAGATATCTATCCAGATAAATGGATTTACTTGTTACCTATATATACATTGATAATCATACTTATCGCTAAGCTTATTTGCTTAATCTATTTAGCATACTTGAAATGTTCAATCTGTTCAATTGATTATTAGATACTCCAACTTGTTAGTTATCTACTGTATAATATGATGCAATAAATATCTGTTGGATATATCTCTCATTGGGACTGAGTCTCACCTCGTGGGTCACCAAATCGTTTTAGGTGATCGTCAACAGCGATAGCAGAACCATGGTAACAAGGGAAACTGAGGTGATTGTAAGGATCCTGGCCTGAGTTGTTGGGTAACCATGTTTGTTTTGGCTTGATCATGTTCTTAGAACCTTGCTCTAATCTTTTGAGATGTGATTAGGGCATTTAGAGAGGTTAAGTCTCCATTTTGAGCTTGTTTGGCTCTTGGTTGAGTAGTATCACCCTTATTGGAGATTAGGGTTTTCTAGGGTTTGTATGCCTTGGCCTTGTGACCTTATTGTGTTTCCTTGACCTAGGTTGTGACCTAGGGCCTGTTGTGTGGTGTCGCAATCGTGACACTTCCCCCTTGGTGTGGTGGTCGCGAACAAGGTTGTCTTGGGTCGAGGTAGAGGTTGGAGAGATGTGTTTTGACCTAGGCTTCATGGGGTGGTCTTGGTGTCGCAATCTTGTAGTAATATTGTGGTGTGTTGCAACCTTGAAACCCTAGGTATGTCGCGGTCATGACATAGGGTTGGATTCTCAGGTGGTCAAGATCCTACCTAGGGAGTATCACCATCTCTTTCATGTGGATCTTATGTGGTTGCATGTTGGTCCTTTTAGTGGATAAGTGTTTCTTTAGATCTCTATCTTGTTGACACCTCATCCTTTGTCTTACCTCTCTCCTCCTTTGCTATATGAACCCTATTCTTTCCATGCAAGTGGTTCTTTTTGGTCATCTTCTTCCTCCTTTCTCTTGTTCTCATCCTTGTAGATTAGTGGAGCAAGAAGGAGTGCTCTTGGTTCCTTGGAGGTGGTTCATGCCTTGCATGTGGTGATCCTTGGACATCTCTAACCCTGGTGAGTGTTTTATCTTCTTTCTTTGGTGTTCCTTCATATCTTCTACCCTATCTTCTTCCTTCTTCTCGACCTTAGGCATTTTGACAAGGTGATGCTCTAGTGAGAGAGAGTTCCTTCTCTCTTTTCTCCCTTCCTTCTTTGGTTCGGTTTTGGGGTTTTGCTCTCTCTTTTTGAGCTCTACTTTGACCTTGGTGTTTCTCCCTTCTTGAGGTGCTCTTGTGACCGAGAGTGGAGCTTTTGGTGGAGCTTCTACAACCCTTGGATCGTGTGCTTGGAGCTCTTAATCTTGGAGCTTGAAGCTTTGGTGGTGATCTTCTTAAGGCAGGTTAGATAGCACTCAACCCTCTCTATTCTCCCACTTCTTGTTAAGAGGTTATGTGGTTATCTCTCTTGATTATGACTTTCTAACCATGTAGGTGTTGTGGAATTGATGATCATAGATATCGTGTGCTATGATGGCTATGATGTGAGATAGGATTGAATATGCCCTTGTGAGGCATGCTGATTATATAGGTGATACAAGAATATGGTGGTTGGGCCTTATGACCTAACTGTAGTTATTTCTCTGACATGAAATGATATTTCCTACTGATATAATGAGGGATTGATATCCCATGGTATGTGACTTTGTTGATGATGTTGTGAATGGATATAATACAAACATCATGTGGAGATATTGTGAGAAGTTCACGCCTTATATGTTTCATCTGTTGGAAGAGTCCTATGCCCTTATCCTTGTAGAACGTGTTATGATTTTATTCATTGTAAATTTATTGATGCTAAAAGACACTTAAATGACCTAACTAAACAAGTGGAACTTAATCATGTAGCTTTGCCCTGTGCCATAGATCCATTCAGTATCAACACTTGCTGAATGGTGAAATGAGTTTAACTCAGAGTGCATATTTTTGAATATGTGGGGGTGAGGATGAATATCCCCTTACATCTAGGACATATGAGACAACCACGCGTGAGCTGGTCTCCCAGTAACATGTGATACAAGATTGAATCCGGGCCATACCCTGGTAGGATTACGGCTGCGGGCCGTAGCTCAGTGACATGTGATACAAGATTGGCTGTGGGCCATACTCTGGTAGGAGTGCGTCTATGTGCCGTAGCTCAGTTTTGCTAGCACCATGGCTTGTACCAAGGCGGGCTAGATTTGTACAGTTGAACTATATGTTGCTGGTAGTAGTTTGACCAATGATGTCACTATAGGTTCACTCATACTGACCGATGGGGGTGAGGTTGTGGATTCTGGCTCTTCCATAGACCTTGTATGGCACTGATTTTGACTTAACAGTGGTTGGTTGTATTTGGGTGGTACGAATCAAATCCTCAGAGAATAATAAAATATGTAATCATCCATGTAACATACTTGCTTAGGTTCAAATATGAAAATATTGGATGAGGCTTTTCTTGCTTTGTACAATATTGCATTATTGCTAGTAGTGAATATACATGTTCTTCATATTCCTTTTATGATGATAAGATGTTTCATAATCTAATGGAAATTGTTAGTTCTATTAGTGATGATTACCTGCTTATCTTTCTTGTAGCTTTACTGGTATTCTTTATCTTGAATGGTGATTGAATTAATTAATGAAGTAATTATGTAATTGATTCACGCAACAAGTTAGTTGGCTACACTACTAGACAATCAACTCACAAGGTGAGACAACCATCTAGAGCGCCATACAATCAGCTTACAGGGTGAGACATACTTCTAGAGTGCCAAACCAATGGGTGTTTGGAGAGATAGGCTGATTCGAGTTGAAATTGGCTATGGGTTGAACCAACCGGCTCGGCTCAGCTCACTAGATGACTGTCTAGGTGAGAGAGTTGGCTTGGTAGGACCAAGGGAATGTTCTATATACTTTCCCATATTCGTTTGGATTTTACATTACTTATAGTACAAGGAATTAATGTTTAACATTAATTACAAACAAATTTCCAATTTTGAATGTGATTGGGAAACTGCAAAACGATCGTCTCTTAGTATGAGATGACCGTATCACATGCTAGATGACCGTATGGGATTCTAGATGACCATTTTGATTGTCACAGGTTGTGAAAATTCAAGATCATTCAGTCCCTTCCACTCCTGTATAGACGGGGAATCATGGGCGCTCAAACCCCACCTATAAATAGAGGAGTAATGGGGGCTTCCTAGTGCACAACACAGACAATTGAGAATCAGTTGCTCTAACATTGTTGTCCTCTATGGTTGTGGTAACCAAGAGAGTCCAAGAAAGTCCTACCCAACTAGGGAGGGATAGCTACAGGAGAGAACAAATGAGAATCATTGTTGTGGGAGAATAGTTGGTGACTAGTGCACCAACAAGAGGGACAACTCCATCCTATCCATTTTAGTAGGATGATGAGTTATAGGTAGTCTGTGTGGACTTCTCTAGAGGCGAGGCAGCCTTTTCCCATCACTACGGAGGACGTCGTCAAGCAATAGTATGTGGCGAGAGGAGTTGTTGTAGATGATGACATTTGAGGGTGTAGTCTGTGGTGCAGGCTAGGATGCATAGTTGTCAGACGATTCCCACTACAACTAGAAGATAATTGTGCATCTATGACAATGAGGAGATGTTGGCAGACTTGCTCGAGGACCAGGTATATCCTCAAAACCATCCTTTTCATATTATAGTTATTGACGTGATTTCCTGGTTATGGGAATATGGTAGATAAAATATGTTTCCATTGTATTGTAGCCATAATTTCCTACAGTGGTATCAGAGCCAATGTAAATTCATTGTATTATGAGATAATCAATATGACTGGATTTTGGTTTTGTCATTTATTTATTGCATTATATGTGAATAAATATGTTCAATCAAATACCATGGAAAATCCCAAACATATATTTATATATATGTATACACAGACAGATATATATATATATATACAATTTATATGTGTAGCCCTAATAGTAGCTTTGATGGTGGATGTGTAGAATGGTTATGGCCAATAACCCCTATTATATGTGCATGGTTGTGTAGTTGGTTAATCCTATTTATCTCTGTCTTCATACTGAGCCTCTATCTTATTTTCATGTAAAGTTAGTGCTCTCCTACCTTTTCTCCCTTGAATGTAACTCTAGGTTTCCCAATTTTTATGTAATAGTAGTATAGTTTACTTTCCTATTTAGACAAAGAAGAAATATGCCAACCGACCGCCCAGAGGAGCTGAGACGACTAGCTGGTGAGTGACCAGGATCCTCATAGACCAGACGAGATGACCGTTTGGGGAAGCCAAATGATTGGTTACACGAGGACCAACCAGTCATTTGGAGGAGACAGATGACCAGCTGGAGGTGACCAACTGACCATCCAAGAGGTGAGTCAATCGGTTCAAAGGTTGAACCAGTCATCTCAGATTGACAACCACAAATCTTCATCAACAATAGGTTTCTACATGTGATGTTGACCCAGATCACTGGAATTCCTTGTGGTTCCAAGGAATTACATTAGGTGGGCCATAACCATCACTTTAATTTATTGCATTTTTCGTTGTGGGATATAACATGTATATGATACGTACTATATATGTGGTGATTGGATAAAGAATATGTATTCATACAAACTCCCTCAATTAAAATATTAAGTCTTAGATTTTTTCCAAAAGTGACATTTGAAAAGCTTGATCGAACAAGTGTAAGTGATGCCAAAGTGTGGTATGCCATCTCTCTTGTCAAAGTGTGATGCTAATAATGTAGGTGCCACCAAAGCAGGGTGCATTATTATTGTGTCATCTTTTGGGTCAAGCTTAACTGGTGATTCTTAGAGCGTCTAAGTCCAGAAACATGCAGATGATCATGGCAAGGAGTTGCTCATATCATCTATCCAATAGTTGCATATGATGCAATTTGCATGGTGGCCTACCTAAATAGCCAAGTTGTGGGCAATCAGCCAAAGCTGACTCATGATTTGATGAAATATGGATCTTGGCCCACTAGAATGTTTTATGTTGCAATATTAAGAATTGAAATGTGAGGCTATCAATTTTAAATAAAATAGTGGGAGCGGTAATAATTAAAGACCTAATTAATATTGTCAAAATTTTCAATGAAATCAAAAGTTTTGACAAATGCAAATTTTCTCTTATAGAATCAAATGATGAACAAATTCATATTGTGATTGGTCCTTAAGAAGGAAAAACTTGAAGGAACAAATTTTCATGACTGGTTTTAGACTTTGAAAAGGGTTCTCAATGAAGAGTGCAAGCTCTACATCATTGACAAACCAGTGCTAGAAATACCTACTCCTGATGCACTTAGGGCACAAGTGGATGCTTACTGGAAGCATGCCAATGATGCCTTAGAGATAAAGTACCTTATGCTTAGATACATTAACTATGAGTTGCATGATAAGTGTTAGGACATGAGTTTTCTTGAGATAGTAACACATCTTAAGAAAGTGACACTTGGTCTTGCAAAGCAAGAAAGGGACGATATCCTAAAGGTGTTGCTTGAGTCTGAGCTGACAGAGGGAACCTCTGTACAAGAACATGTGCTCAATATGATTGGAAATGTGTATCATTTTGAAGAACTAGAATTCACCTTGAGCCAAGAGTTGGCCACTGATATGATTCTAGAGACAATGCCAGATCATATAGCTGCTTTATAGCATGTTATCATGTGAATAATATGGTTGGACATATGTCAGACTTGCTTCCCATGTTGATTCATGTTGAAGCAAAATTGAAGAAGGGAAAGCCTGTGATGGTGATAACTAAGCTAAGTCTAAGGATCAAAGAAATACCAAGAAGAGTTATGAGTTCAAGCCTAAACCAAATCTTCAACACTCAAGATAAGGAGAAAGAAAAGTACCAGAGGAACTGATCATTTTTACTTGAAGGTATCCAGGAAGAAGAAGATAGGGATGGTGACCTCCACTTCAGGTATATATATTTTTGAGATAAACCTATCTACTTCATCGTAATGGGTATTAGATACCAAATGTGGATTTCACATATGTTCTCATATGCAAGATCTGAAAGGAAGTAGGCCTTTGGGAAAAGGTGAGGTGGAACTGTGAGTTGCAAATGGTGTAAGAGTTGAGACCATGCAGTTGCAACCTATAGTTTGTCTCTACCCACATGGCTTGTAATAAAGTTAAAAAGCTACTATTATGTACCTGCTATAAATAGAAACATCATTTTTGTATCTTGTATGGACAAGGATGTATTTTAATTCCATATTAAAAATGGTCAATGTTCTATTTCAAAAGATGGGATCGTTTATGCCCGTGCCCCAATGTCTTATAGACTTTATTTGTTCGATTTAAAGACACATGTTTATAACGTAAATACCAAAAGACTAAAACTCAACAACTCAAACAAGACACACCTTTGGCATTGTCGTATTGGGCACATAATTGAGAATCACATATCTAGACTCCATAAAGATGGTTATATGGGCTCATTTGATTTTGAATCATTAGAGACATATGAATTTTGTTTGTTGGGAAAGTTGGCTAAGAGCCCTTTCACTAGTAATAATGAGAGGGCTAGTGATCTATTAGGACTCATACATACTGATGTGTGTGGATCTTTTAGAACAACCTCTAGAGGTTGGTATCAATACTTCATTACCTTCACTGATAACTTCAGTAGGTATGGCTATGTTTATTTAATAAAACATAAGTCAGAAACTCTTGACATGTTCAAGGAGTTTATGTATGAAGTACAAAACCAACTTGGTAAAAGTGTTAAGTCACTTCATTCTGATCAAGGTGGAGAATACTTAAACCAAGAGTTTGAGGACCTTCTTAAAGCCCATGTGATTGTATCCCAGTGGACTCCACCTGGAACAACTTAGCATAATGGTGTGTCAGAAAGAAGGGATCACACACTACTGGATATGGTGCGATTGATGTTGAGTTTATTTGAATTTCTGACCACCTTTTGGGGGAATGCTCTTGAAGACACCGTGCTCACACTAAATTGAGTACCATCTAAATCAATTCAAAAGACATCATATGCCATATGGACTGGGAAGCGTCCCAATATGTCTTTTATGAGGATTTCGAGATGGGAAGCTTATGTTAGTAAAATGATTTTTGAGAAGCTTGGTCCTAAATTTGATAAATGTTATTTTGTTGGATATCCTAAGGAGACTAGGATATTACTTTTATTCCATATCTGACATCAAAGTATTTGTAGCTAGAGATGTTGTATTCCTTGAAAAGGAATTTATTTTCAAAGGAATCAGTGGCAGAAAAGTGGAGCTCAAAGAGCTTCGAGACTAATAAGAAAACATTGAACCAATAGATGTATAAGAGGAACAAAGAGAATCACAAAGTGTTGTCGAATCTCAAATTCCTCAAGTAACACAAGGAACTCACAGATCTAATTGGACACACCTTGAACCTAAAAGATTTAGATATTTTGTTACGTAGGAAGGCAATGAATTGGTCATAGATGATGATCCAATATCCTATCAAGATGCTCTTGAGGGACCCGAGTTTGAGAAATGGCTTGAGGCCATGAGATCTGAGATGGAATCCATGTATACCAACATGGACTTTGGTGGATCCACCTGAAGGGGTAAAACCCATAGGGTATAAATGGGTCTTCAAGAAGAAGACTGTTATGACCCCACCTTCTGGTAACCCCCAATTACGGGAGACCGAGATGTCGAAGCCGCACCCATAAATTATGGATCAAAGGTTTGACAAATAATCAATAACAATTAATAAACTTTACCAACTAAACAGAAAACTGGTATAAAATAAAACTTTGCTTACCTTTTATAAACTGGGATTTCTAAACTTATATCCATGAAGATACCAATCTAACTAATCCTCCTGTGCGCGCTAACTCTCATTTAATTCCGCATATGCCACTTTATTGTTTTTTCTTTTCATTTGTACCTAAAACACCGACAAACAAAACGTCGGTCAGCAAGAAGTTGGTATGTGGGGGAAACAATAATCATGCAATTATAATAACAATGTAATCATGCAATTAATCATTTAACAATCAAGATTACATTTTAAATATAACTCCGTGATCCAAGGGTACCCTATTCTCTGTGTTGTCCCCATTAAACCCCTCATGATCCACCTATCAAGTGAACCAGTTTCCAGGGTTGAGTCACATGGAACTACTCATAGGTAGACCACTACTTAACTCAGGGTGTGCTAAAGAGTCTAATGGCACTACTCGTAAGTAGCCCAGTTTCTAACTCTCGGTAACCTAGACCTTGCTCTAGGATTACCCCTTTTTTAGCCTTTTCAAAGCATCAGAGGTGGACCCGAATCTAGCCAGTTATATATGAACATTTATAGTGATAATCATAGTCACTTTATAGTTGCATGAAATAATAAACATCCAACAGTTATTTTCAAGGCATAAGGGAAACATCGATAAAATCCTCGGAAAACTAGTCGGAATAAACATAAGCGTAACCACATACCTTTAATTGTAGTTTTCAAGACAGATTCAAGTATGTAGAGAAACCCAATTAATCAAGCAAGGTTGAATAGAAATCCTAAAATGAAAGTACCAATTTCCTTTTATTAATAATTATCCAATTCCATTACACTATTTAGAATTTTAATTCCAATTTTAGGGTTTCTATAAAAATTAGGGTTTTGCTTCAATCCTTAATCATAAAGGTTCCTAATTCCATCAAATTCACTTAAAACCTTTATTTTAACATTCTCAGTAGTTTTAAGTTCACATCTTGGCAAGTTACTCCCTTAATACGTAATAACTTAGCTTTTATCTCCTTTTCCCTAAATTAGGGTTTTTATTATAAATTAGCCTTCTTTTAGGTATTACAATTCTAATTTAGGCATCTTTACATTCAAAACGGATAATCAAACCTCTTTTATCAGGGTTACACTTATCAATTTGACCTATTGATTCACCAAATTACACTCTTAACCTTCAATTAGGGTTTCTCATAAACTTTTAATATACTTTACTAGAAATTTAGAGTACTTTTGCTAAACAGAGTAGAATTAGGCTCTCAAATTATTTTTATCAGATTCCTTGCATTTTTCTACACCACTTTCATATATAAAGTTTTGTCATCCGAGATTTCTAATCATTTCTAACATTTTTGCAAGAATAATCCTTTTTCTGGTTTATTTAGTAGAAAGATAACATTACTAAAATTCGTGGACCACTCGATCAGTTGTCCGGTTATCCACTTCTTAGATCCGACGATCCTAGTCGCATGCCCTCCGCTCCTTCTCTGGAGCGTCAGATGCCACTGAGACCACCATGGTCTCATATCGGACGATCGACGGGTCGTCACCTTCCTTGGACTCAGCAGCCCACGCGGTCAACCTGGAGGTTGACTCTGAGCTCTCAGCCACGAGGGAGCGTGCTATCAGGCCAGGGAGCTTCGTCTCCCTTTGAAAAACTTGGTTGTGGGTTCAATTGAAGGCTCAGAAGGCACCGCGACCCCTTACCACTCGCCGGACTTCCGACGAGGTTCTCGGCCGAAAACACCGGTGAAGGTCAAGGTAGAAGAATCAATTGTGAGCACGGAACCGCTCCTCCAGTACTTCCACAGAGTTTGGCAGAGAAAAAAGGGATGCTCGCCATCTCGATCATACCCTCCTATATATATGGGTTGAGCGAGTCCCTTCCAGATTGGGAATTCTCCCAATCGGCGACCACTCCTACCCAAACCAGGGATGGTTCCCCTCGCCTTCCTCTTCTGATTTCAATGGACATCTGAGCAAGTCCGCCTACTCCCTGATTCAGGAGGAATCTAAGAAGGAAAGTCTCTCTATTAGAGACATAATCCCAGTCCGTCTGGGACATAGATGATGAGTGGCGCCTATTGGATTAAGATCCAACGGCCACCATCATCGCATTCAACCAACTATTTTCTCAAATTCCAAAATAAACTCTATTTGAGGGAAAACTTGGAAAATTAATAACTCCCAAATGGTAACTTCTTTCCTACTCAAAATTTTGAGGGAAACACAGTTATATTTTTTTATCTTCCATCCTACAAAATTTGAAGTTATTATCTCAAGTGTACGGTCCCTTTTCTTGGTTTGCAAGTTATTATTCAATTACTCATATTTTCCATGTCCTCTCTATTTCTTTTATCATTAATTTATGATTCTGAGTTCCTTGAACCCCAAGGAATCCCTTAAACTCGAAATCCTATTTTTGGGAATTATTTCTTAGCCTTTTGCTTTATTTTCTTATGTACTCCTTATCCAATTGAATTTCTTTTTCTTTTTCCTTCAATTGGCTCAATGGCCAATAAGGCCCATTAAGAAAACATACAACACAAAATTCATTCAAATCAACCCATCAAATCAATCATGGATTTTTTTTATTTATCTATAAATAGATATTTATAATCTCATTACATATCTTTGAAAAATGGGGTTATAACATCCTCCCCTCCTTATAGGAATTTTGTCCTCAAAATTCAATTAAGCAAAACAAACAATTCAGGATAAGACTTTTCCATGGCCATCAACGACCTCTGTGTGGCTTTACCTTACTCATGGCGCTTCCAAAGAACCTTTATCATCACATATTCTTTCATCCTGGAGTCTATAAACTGCACAGGTGACTCAGGCCATTTCAGCCTCCCTTGGGCTCACTAGGTTCATTGTTCAGCACATGGTCTAGGTATCTCACATAGTGCTCACATGGAGCTCATCACACATTATTTTATCCTGAGGGGTAAGGTCAAACTTAACCTTCTCCACCAAAACATGTCGAAAAGAACCCATGCATCGGGAGCACAACTCTCTTAGCTATAACTTAGAGGGGTCGGATTTTCATGTCACATATTCTCCCACAGTGAACTGCATGTCAGTCTACCTTGCATCTGCTCATGATTTTCATCGTCTCTAGGCTCCTTTCAGCCATTGCATGATCAAAGCGACTTCATTTATACGCACTGTGGTCCTTTCACCAACATCACCTTGTTGAAGTGGTGACCGACACAACCTCCCTTACATAGCTTCTTTAAATCCTGATACCGGCTATGGTGGTTATCTTCACATCTTTCATAGGACAAGAACTGTCTCTAGTTGTCACCCTAAATGAGCACGCATGCTCTCATCAGACCCTTTAGTCTCTCGGTAACCTAGACCTTGCTCTAGGATTACCCCTTTTTTAGCCTTTTCAAAGCAATAGAGGTGGACCCTGATCTAGCCAGTTATATATGAACATTTATAGTGATAATCATAGTCACTTTATAGTTGCATGAAATAAATAAACATCCAATAGTTATTTTCAAGCCATAAGGGAAACATCGATAAAATCCTCGGAAAACTAGTGGGAATAAACATAAGCGTAACCACATACCTTTAATTGCAGTTTTCAAGACAGATTCAAGTATGTAGAGAAACCCAATTAATCAAGCAAGGTTGAATATAAATCCTGAAATGAAAGTACCAATTTCCTTTTATTAATAATTATCCAATTCCATTACACTATTTAGAATTTCAATTCCAATTTTAGGGTTTCTATACAAATTAGGGTTTGGCTTCAATCCTTAACCATCAAGGTTCCTAATTCCATCAAATTCACTTAAAACCTTTATTTTAACATTCTCAGTAGTTTTAAGTTCACATCTTGGCAAGTTACTCCCTTAATCCGTAATAACTTAGCTTTTATCTCATTTTCCCTAAATTAGGGTTTTTATTATAAATCAGCCTTCTTTTATTTTCTACAATTCTAATTTAAGCATCTTTACATTCAAAACGGATAATCAAACCTCTTTTATCAGGGTTACACTTATCAATTTGACCTATTGATTCACCAAATTACACTCTTAACCTTCAATTAGGGTTTTTCATAAACTTTTAATATACTTTACTAGCAATTTAGAGTACTTTTGCTAAACAGAGTAGAATTAGGCTCTCAAATAATTTTTATCAGATTCCTTGCATTTTTCTACACCACTTTCATATATAAAGTTTTGTCATCCGAGATTCCTAGTCATTTCTATCATTTTTGCAAGAATAATCCTTTTTCTGGTTTATTTAGTAGAAAGATAACATTACCAAAATTCGTGGACCACTCGATCAGTGGTCCGATGATCCACTTCTTGGATCCAGCGATCCTAGTCGCATTCCCTCCGCTCCTTCTCTGGAGCGTCAGATGCCACTGAGACCACCGTGGTCTCAGATCGGACGATCGACGGATCGTCACCTTCCTTGGACTCAGCAGCCCGCGCGGTCAACCTGGAGGTTGACTCCGAGCTCTCAGCCACGAGCAAACATGCTATCAGGCCAGGGAGCTTTGTCTCCCTTTGAAAAACTTGGTTGTGGGTTCAATTGAAGGCTCAGAAGGCACCGCAACCCCTTACCACTCGCCGGACTTCCGACGAGGTTCTCGGCCGAAAACACCGGTGAAGGTCAAGGTAGAAGAATCAATTGCGAGCACGGAACCACTCCTCCAGTACTTCCGTAGAGTTTGGCAGAGCAAAAAGGGATGCTCGCCATCTCAATCATACCCTCCTATATATAGGGGTTGAGCGAGTCCCTACCAGATTGGGAATTCTCCCAATCGGAGACCACTCCTACCCAAACTAGGGATGGTTTCCCTCACCTTCCTCTTCTGAGTTCAATGGACATCTCAGCAAGTCTGCTCACTCCCCGATTCGGGGGGAATCTAAGAAGGAAAGTCTCTCTGTTAGAGACAGAATCCCAGTCCATCTGGGACATAGACTATGAGTGGCGCCTGTTGGATTAAGATCCAACGGCCCACCATCATCGCATTCAACCAACTATTTTCTCAAATTCCAAATTAAACTCTATTTGAGGGAAAACTTGGAATATTAATAAATCCCAAACGGTAACTTCTTTCCTACTCAAAATTTGAGGGAAAGATATTTATATTTTTATCTTCCATCCTACAAAATTTGAAGTTATTATCTCAAGTGTGAAATCCCTTTTCTTGGTTTGCAAGTTATTATTCAATTACACATATTTTCCATGTCCTCTCTATTTCTTTTATCATTAATTTATGATTCCGAGTTCCTTGAACCCCAAGGAATCCCTTAAACTCGAAATCCTATTTTTGGGAATTATTTCTTAGCCTTTTGCTTTATTTTCTTATGTACTCCTTATCCAATTGAATTTCTTTTTCTTTTTCCTTCAATTGGGCTCAATGGCCAATAAGGCCCATTAAGAAAACATACAACACGAAATTCATTCAAATCAACCCATCAAATCAATCATGGATTTTTTTTATATTTATCTTTAAATAGAGATTTATAATCTCATTACATATCTTGGAAAAATGGGGTTATAACAAAGACCAACACAGATGGAAAAGTTCAAACCTATAAGGGCACATTGGTTGCAAAGGGTTTCAAACAAGTTCAAGGTGTTGACTATGATGAAACCATTTCTCAAGTTGCCATGGTTAAGTCCATCAGGATCATGCTTGTTATTGTAGATTATCATGACTATGACATTTGGCAAATGGATGTTAAAACCACATTCATTAATAGGAATCTTATTGAGGGTGTGTATATGACACAACTTGAGGGTTTTATAGATCCAAAGTTTGCAAATAAAGGTATGGCTTAGAAATACATTTGCAACACAACTTGAAGGTTAGTAGGAGCATAGTGACATTCCTCATATGATATGTAGATGACATATTATTGATGGGGAATGACATCTCTAATTTACAAAAGTAAAGTCATGGCTTGGAAATATGTTTTCTATGAAAGACTTGGGAGAAGCTTCCTACATCTTGGGGATAAACATCTATAGAGATAGATCAAAAGGGCTTCTTGGACTAAGTCAAAGCACATACATTGACAAAGTCTTGTAGCGGTTCAGCATGGAGAACTCAAAGAGAGAAAACCTGCATGTGTGTCATGGTGTCCCATCTCTAAATCTCAATGTCCCAGTTCTTCTGAAGAAAGGGAACGCATGAGTTTGATTCTATATGCCTCAACAATTGGATCTATCATGTATGCCATGTTGTGTACATGTCTAGACGTCTCATATGCCTTGATCATGATGAGAAGATATCATTAAGATCTAGATGATTCTTACTAGATAGCCGTGAAGAACATCCTCAAGTACTTGAGAAGAACCAAGGATCAACTCTTGGTCTACGGAGGATAGGAAGTGTAAGGCCCCTGAAGTTACTTAAAATGTTGAATACACTTAATTAACAAAAATGAGTGATTATAACCTTAATATAATCTTGTGTTATGGTTTGGAATAATACAAGCTTAAGTTTCAAATTTGGTCTAATTTGGACATTGTTTGAGCAAGTTATGCAATTTTATGTATATTTTGGACTTTTCTGTAATTAACCCAATTAAGGGGTTTAATTTGCAAATTATTCCACCAATTATGCTCCTTATATATTTTTTTATCATTCTTAAGCTTTTTGAGTTGTTGGGTGCTCTTTTTCCTTGAATTGAAGGAGATTTCATTCTATGTTGAACTAGGACTTTAACCCCCATGGATGAGCTACCTTTAAGACTAGAAAGTGATGGCTTTACTTGATTGGGCTTAATACAACATCCCAACAGTCCCCAAACGTTGGTGTATTTTTTGTTAGCTTATATATACAAAAATTAAAGTTGTGGACACATGGAGGATCGATTGTACACCACATGCTCTTCTCAAAACTTATCCCCTAAACTATATATACTTATCTCTATGCCAAAATGAAGCCTTTACTCTCTATAACTATCCATTTGCAAAGGATCTCATTTTCTCTCTCTTCTGCATTGCAAAGAACCTTCACAAGGAATAAGAAGAGGGTGATCATCTTGAAGTCTGATTTGCTATCTTTTAGGATTTCTAAAACATTCTTCTTGCATTCTTCTTGGTAGATTTGACCTGAACAAGTAAATAGCTCTTCTTTTCCTCCATTTCCTTCCTTGTTCTTCTTCCTCCTACCTCTCATAGGTTAGAACTTTTCTGTACCATGGAAGAGGTTTCTCTAGAACTCAAGTATCTATCATTCTTGTTTCTTCTTCTAGGGTTTTTGCTTCCTTAAGGAGAAGGGTACCTAGTTGGCTAAGTTCAGATATGTAGCTTGGATTTCCTTACCTTCTTTGCTCATGATCCTTGATTCTAGAAGTCTATTATTATCTATAGAGGTGATTTTTATAACTTTACTCACTTATATTGCTTATTTCAATCTGGTTTGCTTATGATCTTTCCCAAAATGAACATCCTTCTATATAGAAACAAGTTTTTGTGCTTATTTTGGTAAAGTTTCCACCATGGTAATGGCAGTGGTTCTTGTTGTTCCATACCATTTCTTTCACCATATCGACCTTGATCATGTTGATGATGAACTTATCAATGAAGTGATGTGCCCGACACCATTAGTCTAAGCATGGTTGTAAACCATGACGACTGATAACCGACACCTTCAAACTTAAGGGGTAAACTGTGATGGTTTGCACCCTAACCATGTTGCAAACAGTGACAGCTGGTGGCCAATACATATGTTGGTATTAGGATGATATCATAGCCATGATAGTAACCCATGACGGTCTAAAAATGGATACACTAGTTTTGCATTAAGTGTCAACCATGATGAACGACACACCCCATATTATGGGTAAACTGAGACACCATATTACTGTCAGGCCAACCCCCTAGCCATAGAAACAAACCATGACAGTATCTAGCTAACACCCTAATCCTAGAAACAACCCATGACAGTCTATAGCTAACAACCTATGATGACTTGTGGCTAACGCCTTGATCATAGAATCAACCTGTGATGGTCTGCGGCTGACGCCCTACCATGGTCATAACCCGTGATGGTTAATGGCTGATACTTTTGGTGATGATATGCCGACATGCTTTTGATGGTGGTAAACTGATACATCATGGAGATATACCATGTTGACATTAGGTCGACACACCCTGATGTTAGTAAACCAGTACACCATGTTGGTGTTTAAACCGTTGCACCATAATTGTGATAGGTCACTGTTCATGGAGGAAGTATAAACTGATACCCTATGTTAGTGCTGAAATGGATGGTTGGACCCATACCTAATTAATGTTTTGATTAATGAACTCAATCCAATGAATGATATTGGATGCTTCAACAATTAATCAATTAGAGTGAATCCCATAGTCTTATAAGATGTTTTTAATAAAGAGAGTTCAATGAAACAACACCATTGAACTTGTAGACTTACTATTTCCCTCATATGAATATATGGATAAATCACCATAACAAGAGATGTGTAGTTTTAATGAAACATGGTTTGATACACCAACTTTAAATATAACCAAATGATGACATTTAGTTATAATTAGACCTTTTGAATTATTAATGTGATAACGTATTACAACCTCAATGCAGTGCTAATTAAATGCCATCGAGCACTACCATGTTTAATCTTAGAGATAATTATGTGTTGATAATCTTTTAAGATTTTTCTAAGGAGTAGAATGATAATGATAATCATATAGGGAATAATGTGATGGTCTTAATGACCTTTGGGTATGTTTGAGCCCCATTTATGGTGAAATCTTATTCATGCTCTAATAAGAGTTGAAACCCTAGAACTTATGTTAAGAGATGGATATCTTGAAATGATATGATGACACATGTGATTTATTATGATGCAATAAATGATAGCATGTGGTAATGTGGTTAAAATTTATACCTCAAGTGTTTTATAGATTATGAAGTTGCAATGTTTATACACTTGATAGAAATGAATTGGGATTTGTATGTCCATTTGTACGATGAAGCCTTAATTCATCCAATTGACAAATAACTAATCAAGAGCAAGCCTAATCATGTAGTGACCTGAGACATAGAGCCATTTTCAGTGTCAGAACTTGATGAATGGTGAAATGAGTATTCCTAAGGGAAACTCATAGGGCATATTGTTGAATATGGGGGGTATTTATTATCATAACTCCAAGTGTTTAGGGAGGAAAAAAGTGGTAATACCTTGCCCTCTTTTTAAAAATGACTACGGTCATGTCTCACTGATTATCGTGTGATAAAGGTTTTACTTTGCATACCTTGGTTTCTAGCGTTGTGACTTGTACCAAGGTAGGCTAGTCATTTATAAGACTATATGTCACTATTTTGTAGTTTGACCAAGATGTCACTGCAGTGCAGACTCATATACTGACTGAGTATGGGAAAGATCTTAGAGTTTGGCTCTTCTTTGATCTTATATGGAACTGATTGCGACCAAGAAGTGCTCAGTTGGATTTTTGAGCGGTACGAATCAAACTCCCTAGGTAATAATAAAAAAATGTAATACAAGCCATGTAGTATATTTGTTAAAGACAAATATGTTTCACATTGGATGAATTATCCCTTACGTTGCTTTCATACTACACCATGCTTATAAGGTGCTATCCTATAATATTTGAATAGTTATCCTTATTGTTAAATTTACATGTTTAGTATGCTTAAATTGTTTAATCTGTTTAGAATACTTATTCAATATCCTATCTGCTCAGTTTATTTATTGTTAATTAATATGTTGTAATCAATATATGTTGCAGAGAGTTATATCTCTCGCTGGGACTGAGTCTCACTCGTGGTCACCACATCTCTTTAGGTGGTCACGGGCAATGAGGTAGAGGTCGTCCCTATAGAAGAGAACCAACTTGGTGATCAATAGATCTAGAAGGCTGGTCAGCTGTAGATTTTAGTAGTAGAGTATTAATGTCATCCCTATACTCTCATGTTCGGGTATAGGAAGTGTTTTCTAGGGAAGATAATTGTATTGACACAATGTTTTGACAGTATGCCAGTGCTTGTAGGTATGGCATGAATATGTAAATGCTTCTTTTGTACACAGGATGTAATTAAGGCCATTTAGCATAGATGTATTTCCTGTTATAATATATGAGAATGGAAAAAATGGACCCTTCTGTATGCTTCAAAACTTGATCAAGATGTGAATTTTGGTTTTAATTATTCTGCATTTTTGACTGTGATTAATTGGTAATTGATCATGTTTTATGTTTTGAGTAATCTTGTTTAGCATGGTGAGGTTTCACATGAAGAGTTGGTTGTAAAAGGTTACACTGCTGCAAACTTCCAGACTGATCAAGATGATTACAAATCACAATCAGGATTCATGCTTTGCCTAAACAATGGAGTTGTAAGCTGGAAGAGTTCCAAGTAAGAGACAATTGTTGATTCTACAACAGAGGCCAAGTATATTGCTATATTAAATGCAACAAATGAGGTTGTATGGGTCAAGAAGTTCATTACAAAACTTGGGCTCATTCCAAGCATCAAAGACCTAGTCGAGCCATATTATGACAACAATGGAGCTATTACACAAGCTAAGGAACCCAGATCATATCAATGCTCAAAGCATATACAAAGGTATTATCATCTCATATGGGAGATCGTACAATGAGGAGATGTAAAGATTTACAAAGTACCAATTTAGAACATTGTTGTTGACCCCTTTACAAAGGCACTTTCATAGCAGAAGCATGATGGACATGTTAGATCACTTGGAATATGATTCATAGGTGATTGGCTATAAGTGCAAGTGGGAGTCTATTCTTATGTATGCCCAGAGAGACAATCATATGATAATTGAAATGGCATAATTTATAAATGATTTGATTAAATAAATAAATGAGCTTACAATTTATTATGTTCAATTCAATTATGAGATAATGATGTAACATTATAAATGTCTAGAGAATAATATGACTCAATGGCGTATGTATTCAAGTAAGTGACTTGGAAGAATGAGATCATACATATATTAAGAGTAGATATATATATTCTCATTATGTCCCTGGTCGAATGTTATTGTGGAAGGTTGATATACGTCAATAACACATAAGATCATAGTGTGAGTTGGTTGATGATTGAATTGCATTAGTCATAATAAGGCTATATCAAACCAGTCACACACATACATGTTAGAAAATAGTGTAATGGACAGACCCACTATGAGATTGACACATGGAAGCCATCATCATAGAAGTCATAGTCAACTCTCACAGTGATGGTGGTGGTTTTGGTTCTTAGACATAAAATCACTACACTCATCACATGTCATCTGGTATGCTTTGACATCATCAAATGCAGTCCTAAAACATGGGTTGTTATAACAGTGATGATTTAGTGACTGTGATACATGGGGATCGACTGTGAGTGATAGAAATTTGATTTGTCCCTCCTATAGGAGTATGATATCCTAGTCTCTTGATTTACGAGACTGAGAAATGCATGGCCATGCACATGTGAGTCAATATGTGATATTAAGGTTACATATATCTCATACAGACAACTCTTGGTTCAAGAAACAAGATTGAATGATGAAGAGGGTGACTACTTCATGCCTCTAGTTCAATATGGATATTAGTGACAAAGGAACTATACAAGCATTGAAACACCATACGTAGATTGTAGGTTGAAGTTGTTCCCCAACTTTCCATTTTCTTGGATAGCATTGATGTGTGACTAGGCACCACTCGTTACTTAGGATGTCATAAGTTTTTATGGACATTCACTACCAACATAATATGGGACCAATATGGTCACACACATAGGTCTTGACCTAGAAGAGGAGTTTAATCTTGAATGGTGATTGAATAAATTACTAAAGAGCTTAGGCAATTGATTCACACAACAAATCAGTTGGGAATACTACCAAACGATCGGCTCATAGGGTGAGATGACCATCTGGAGTGACAGACGATTGACTCACAGGGTGAGACGTCCGTTTGGAGTGCCAAACGGTCATCTCAAGGGTTGAGATGGGCATTTGGAGAGATAGGCTGATTTGAATTGAGATTGGCTATTGGTTGAACTGACAGGCTCAGCTCAGCTCACCAGACGACCATCTAGGTGAGTGAGACAACTATCTCGCATGGACGGGATGGCTCAGTTGGGCCAAGGGAAGGTTCTAGATACTTTCTCATATTTGTTTAGATTGCACATTACTTGTAGTATAAGGAATACATATTTAGCATTAATGAGAAACAAATTGCCAATTTCGTATGCAATTGGGAAACTGTGAAAAGATCATCTCACAATATACGACAACCATCTCACATGCCAGATGACCGTCTGGGATTCTAGACAACAATTGGGATTTTTACAAGTTGTAAAAATTCAAGATCTTTCGGTCCCTTCTACTCTCGCACTCTGGGAACCCTGGCCCAAACCCCGCCTATAAACAGAGGGGTACTGGGGGCTTTCTAGAGCATAATATAGATAATTGAGAATCAATTGCTCTAATAATTGTTGTCCTCTCTGGTTGTGGTAACCAAGAGATCCCAAGGAAGTCCTACCCCACTAGAGAGGGACAACTAAATAAGAGAACAACCTAGAATCATTGTTGTGGGAGAGCAAGTTGGTGACTAGTAAACCGACGGGAGGGACAACTCCTTCCTATCCATTCTAGTAGGATGGAAGGAGTTCTACGAGGTCCATGTGGACTTCTCTAGAGGTGAGGTGGCCTTTTCCCATTGCTAAGGAGGACATCATCAACCAACAATCCTTGACGAGAGGAGCTACTACAGACAATGACATTTGAGGCTACAGTCTGTGGGTGCAGGCCAGGAGGTGCAGTAGTCAGATGACTCCCAATGCAACTAAAAGATAGTTGTTCATCTATGACAATGAGGAGATGTCACTGGACTTTCTCCAGGACCAAGTATATCCTCAAAACCATCCTTTTCATATTATAGTTGTCGATGCAATCCACTAGTTATAGGAATATGGTAGATAAAAATTTTATTTCCACTGCCATCTCTATAGCTACATTTCTCTTCATTATCATTAAGAATTACCATTATACTTTATCTTTCATTAAATCAATGAATTATGAATCATTACTATATGCTTTCTCTCTATAACTACCCACCTGTGGCACACAAGCTCGGAAAGCCCATCATTTCTAGGAAGCCTAGAATGACCATAAAGGTCCATCATTGTGAGAAACATATAATAAGTTACTTAATTCTATTATCATCATTGTTCTTATATTTCCATCAATGTAAATTGTCCACATCCAATAATTGCACCAAGCGCTCATCATGCCAGTTTAGGCTCATCTTAGTTGCACCAAAGTACTCATCAATGCCATAAAGACAAAATAGCATCAAGAGGACCAATTGACATCTTAAGTACATTATCTTAATCATCATGGGATTTCTCCCTCTTATACTGAAATTAAAATACATGATCTACATGATTCTTTATTCAATATCTTAATCATTACATGATTATATCATTAAACTAACAAGCATCAATGATAACCATAAAACTTTAGCAATATAACAAACAACATGCAATAATCTAATCTGAGGCATCATTATTATCTTATTTTCATTAACTTGGAATTTAAGTCATAATAATAAACCATAAATAACAAGAAATTCATCCAAAGTATATATGCACAGTGGCATGACCCCCTAACCTAGAGCAACACATTTAGTCCTTTTTGATCTTGGTCAAACCCTAAGTCCCTGAAATTACTTGATTTATATTAATTATTTTCTTAAGTAAAATTCTAAACCCTAATTATACAAATATTTAAATCCTTGTAAAACCAAAGCCAAAACATGTCTTGAAACATGTACTATTATCTAGATCTCAAAAACTAAATAAAAATTATATAAGGTTCAAACCCAATCCGATCTATAAATTACTTGCTACGAATTATTGAAGGTTGACCAATTAGAATCTGAGAAAAATCCACATAAGTAACTTTATCCAAAAGGAGCGGTGGGCCTTACTCTGAGATGGCCCTATCCCCATCACCCATGTGGTGGGGGTCCCCTCCAACAAAAACTCACAATCAAACAATCTTGGGGTGACTAAATCAATAATATGCCCATGGTGTCACGACATAACATCAACTCTAATCAGGGTCAAAATTGAAAAACCCATAGCTAGGATCTTCGTTCTCAAAGAAATGATGGAGAGCCAACCCTCTGAGCAACCCAAAAACCAAAACGCGATTCCACTCCTTGTTGTCATATACCAAGGTGCTAGACACCTTCCTCAGGGTCGGGCAAACTTGACGAGCTAACACTCATAATCTGTAACGATCAGAAGGCCAAGCAAAGGATTGTTGCCATGCCTAAAAGAGGGGAAAGGAGCTTGGTGCTCGACACAAAAAATCTGGGAGTGAAGAGTCTGAATAGAACTAGGAAAACCTCACAGGGACCTCTCGGTATCAAACCAAGTGAAAATTGGGGTCAGGAAGCCATTAGCTCGATCTAGCGATGATTACTAGTGAGACCCAGACTACGAACTACCGATTATGATGACCGGGGCACACACAAGACAAATAGAGAAGAAGGAAATAAAGGTGTAGGTCCAAAGATTCTTACCTAATGACAAATTGAGTTGAGGGAGGTGGATGCTCCTATGAGAAGATGATGATATTCGGAAAGCAAACCATATAGGCGGTGCTAACTCAGAGAGTTTCCAACCAAATTGATGAGTAGGGGTGAAGCATAGGGTCAGGCAGTGCTTAAGGCACCCGTACATATACACGAAAGATTCAATGAGTTTGTTTGTAATCTAAGGGTGGCGAGGAGAGACCCAGCCCGATTGTGTGTTTATATGTTAGGGTGGGAAGTCCTATAAAAATTGGGATGGAGAAGATTGGGAGGATGAGATAGATCTAAGTTTGAATTCTCTAGAAATCAGGATGCATCCCAGAGAGAGATCGGGATGGATGAATTGTGGCCAGTGTAGAGTCCAACATGGATAGGGAAACTGGGCGTGGGAGATGCTTAAGAGGTGTCTGATCAGTCCCTGTGAGGCTGGACTCAAAAGCTGCCATCTAATCATCTTGGAAAAGCAGAAAAAGATAAAATGTTGATATGGAGTGATAAATGATGAGACTTAGGTCAGTTGATATAAATGGTAGATATTTTAATGAGCAACCATATAAATCCTTTTTAATTAATTTAAGTGATCAAATAAAGCCCATATGACCTCAAATTTGAACCATGGGTTAAACAAGATATTAAAAGCTTCCTGTCTGGTTAGATTTAGGTTTTATTTACCTTTTGTTCATCAAAATCACAAATGCCATTATCATAATGCAAATATTATCAAAAGACGACATTAAGGGAATTATCCTTTCCTAAGTGAGTTGATTGAGCTAAAATTGCAGTTTAAGAGAATAATTCATTATATTTAGATTTAAAGGTGACATTAGGTTCAATGAAATCTTAAATTTGCTTATTAGGTTTTCCTATTAAGGATCATTGATAAGTTTAAATTTTGAGGATTTTACAAATATAGTCCAGATAAAGAACGGGCTATGGGGCTACTCCCCACGCCCAATAGAGAAACAACTCAGAAATTACTGAAATGAATAGAAGGAACTAGCACAAAGGGTGCACTGGGGATATACAATTAGATTCCCTTGTGCATGGACTCACCCTCATTTTTTGGTGGGGAATGGTGGTGAAAACCCTAGAAAAGGCTATTGGCGGAGGTTGGCCGGCTTGATTCAGGATGTCAGTTGATTGACTAGGGATCCAGTTAGTCGACCAACATAAACACTTTCTTTGACTCAAAGGCAAACTTAACTGTAATAATGACCTTCCCATTTTGGAGTTTGATTAAGTATTGATAGCCTTCACATTTTGGAGTTTGATTAAGTCTTGATAGCCAGTCGATTGTCTGTGGTGCTAGTCAATTGATTACCTCTAAATGTTTACTTTGAACTAATCATTTTGTCTGAAGTGATGAGATTTCTCAAATCCAAATTTGATTGAGTCTTTACAACTGATTCAATCGACTAAGTATCCAGTTGATAGATTAAATTGTTGAAAAATATGACATTTCAAAAATTATGGTCATTGTTGAAATGGTTGAATTTTAAGAAAACAAGAATGAAAAAAAGAGTAAGAAAAATAAATAAAAAAATTCACATGAATATATAAACAAATTGCAACCATGTATGAGAAATTACACTAGAATATATGATCATGTCGATCGTTCTGGCCATTAATGTTTTATTTTAGGGAATATTTTTGGGGTGCATATGTGTAGCACCATATGTGATTGTAAAATAGAAAAAACAGGTATATTAATTGAATGTGGAACATGTGGAAGTGGAGAATGAAATGATTTAAGATATAGATAACCAAGGAGAAATCAAAGCACAAAAAAGAACAATCATCAGTTGACCAAGCGTGAGAAATAGTAAATGACAGTTAAAAAAAGTAGGTAACATGGGAAGATGAAAAGGTAGAGATCCAATGGAACAAAATAAGCACGAAATAATTATGATCAAGTTTAGTGTGATTGGGAGAAAGAGATGTAAATAGAAAAGGTGTGCAGTCAATCAAAAGAGAATTTCAATTAAACATGATAATAAAAATAATAATAATCTAAAATAGGCAGAAGACAAGTGTTACATCTATTTTTTAAAATTTAACATTGATAAGAATAGAATATCTTTTCTATATGTTCTCTATTTTCTTTGTGTGTGTGTCTATATATATATATATATATATATATATATATATATATATATATATATATGTATATATATGTATATATATGTATATATATGTATATATATATATCTCCATGATTTATGGACAAGTCATTCTCACATGAATATTGTATTTTAAAATACAAATGGTAAAATTAAAAAATATTTTTTTGCAACTACATCCCACAGGACCACAAAAAGGAAACAAAGAGTAGAAGACGACAAAGTTACTAATTTACTTAATAGCTAATTTCATTGCCTGATCAGGTAATTATGCAACATTATCCTAATATAACACCTTATAACGTCCTATTTTATTTGTATATATTAAATGTAAGCCATATAATCTGTTAGACACATAATTTTTCTACTTTATGTTAACAAATTAATACAAAATCCTATATAATATAGTAGTAATCCTAGAACATTTTTTTTACACTTCCCCTCCACTATAAATTTCTAAATCCACCATTGGCTTGTAACATACACCTAAAGTATAAATGCCACCCACCTTCAATCACTAGTACATAACCCACCTTTAGTGACTGTTATTTAAGTCCTTTAGTGTTAGTTTCAATGCGACACCTATGTGGGCACCGCTAAAAGGCAAACTATTAGGTGTCAATTTCCAAACCGACGCCAGAAACATTCGTGCACCACGGAAAACACACCAACAGGGGGTATAAGCATCGGTTATTACTACGGAAATCGATGTCATACACCTTCGCGCTATAGAAAGGGCGCCATCCAGGACACCATCAGCTTCAGTTTATTATTGATAACCGACGCCATACTTACAGCTGTCACAGTCGTGCTGGCCAACACGGCTGTGGTGTCTAACCTCATTAGGCATCAGTTTTAGCTATTATCCGACGTTGTAAGTATTTGTCGTCGGTTTTTTCAAATAACCGACGCCTATTGTATGTTTTTTTTAATCAGTCTGTAGGCCTGCTGTGGCTGGTCGCAGGATGAGAAACCTACAGTTCAGTTATGAACTGCGGATTTTATGACATCCATTGATTTCAGCCAACAATATGCCACAAACCTACAAAATTAACAACATTAATTTTCACACATTTAGCAACCTGCAGTTCCATTTGATTTTCACACATGTAGAAACATTCATGTAGCGATATGTAGTTCCATTCATTTTTACATTCACACATGTAGAAACATTCATATAGCAACCAACAGTTTCATTCATTTTCACATTCACACATGTATAAACATTCAGACACATGTTGAAACATTCAGACATGTAGAAACATTCACACATATTACAATTCATAACTTCATTTACAAAATATCATTCTTTAGTCATTATTCTCTATCAACATCCCAATTATATTTTAAAAACCCCCACTACTTGTATGGATTTTGCCCATTCTTCTCTTACATCATTTAATTCTTCCGTCGTATAGGGAGCATGTACATCTAGTAAGGCCTTTCCTGTAGTGGGGTCAGTTTTAAACACATGCAAAGAGAATGATGTATATATATAATTAATAATATATAAATAAGATTGATATATTTCATATTATCTAATGAGACTATATATAATACCTCAGGAATGGTATCGATGTCCATTGCGGCATATTTGATAATCATGTGCATAAATCACATCACATAGTATGCACATGCCCATCTGTTATCTTGTGTAGCACACTATAAATTGAAACATATAAAATATTAAAAAATACAACTAATTAAACATTGTTCACATAAATAATATATACATTAGAGTCGGGAACTTACTTCCACGTTCTTCCAAATTATTGGCTGGTTCTTTTTCCTGGGGACCTTTCCTGCAGCCTTTTTGAACTCATCTAAACCCCTACATGTTAATGTAATACAGTACATTGCATAATTAAATAGTAATGTAATAACATATGTTAACAGATATGAAAATCAAATATTTCTCACCAGAATAATGCCATTTTCATTGTGTGTCCATATTTTGAATTCAATTTAGTCCCCTTAGGATCTAGATAATAGACAGTGAACGTCTCGGGGACAATAACTAGTAACTCCCAATGCATACCCCTAGAGGTAAAAAAGTTAAAAATTAATAACTCAAAATCCATAATAAAAATGTAATTTTCTTAAGTCCAAATTATAAGCAAAGTAAACTTACCCCACATTTGAAGTGTGGAATTCTGAAATCTATGTAGTCAAACTCCCATATGTCTTCAATGACACCGTAATATGACATTTTAGCTTCATGTGGACTCTTATCCTTTGCACTTGCAAAAAACATAGTCGACGCTTGAAGGGTGACCCCACAATTTTGGATAACACTCTTATCATCTTGGCACTTTGTGTAATATGTGAATCTATTAATGTCATACCCTTAATAAGACATAACATTCAATTTTGGTTTAAAGGCAAGGCATTTGATAGTTTCAATAATATCATCTGGTGTTTGAGATAGTTGATGTAAGACTTTATCTTCAAACCACTTAGTAAATGTCTTGTTATGCTCTCTAGCAAGCCACATTGTATTTTCTCGAGGATATTGTCTCTTGATGAAATTGGTATGTTCCTCGATATAAACACTCACTTCGTCCATGTTGTGTAAAATATACAAGTGACCTTGTTCCAACTGCTCACGGCTGATTACTTTCACCCGTGATCCCCAAATTGCTCCCCAATATTCTTGTCATTACCAGGAGTGTCATTACCACTAAGAAAGTCATTGCAAAAATCCATAACCTCTCTCGCCACATAACCCTCAATAATACTCCCTTCAGACCGATAACAGTTTTGAACATCACTTTTAAAAACGCTCATGTATCGTTCAAGGGGATACATCTAATGCAAGAAAACTGGTCCCAACATTTTCACTTCCCTAGTCAAGTGGACAACAAGGTGTACCATGATATCAAAGAACGAAGGAGGGAAATACATCTCAAGATGACATAGGGTAACAATCTCTTTTCTTTGCAAATTATCGAGAGTATCAGGGTCAATAACTTTGCTGCATAGACTGTTGAAAAAGAAACAAAGTCTGGTGATTGCAAACCTTACATGCTTCGGCAATATAGATTGAATTGCCACAGGCAATATTTGTTGCATTAGAGTGTGACAATCATGAGATTTAAGACCTATCAACTTTAGATCTTTCATTGATACCAATCTACGGATGTTGGATGAGTAACCCTGTGGCACCTTAACATTTACCAAACATTCACAAAAAGCCTTCTTCTCCTTTCTAGACAATGTGTAACAAGCGGGAGGTAAGTATGCTCTCCGATTTCCCATTTCACATAATTCTGTTAATTCTGACCTTATTCCCATTTCACATAGGTCCAGTCTGGATTTTATCCCATCTTTAGTCTTACCTGGTATATTCAACAAAGTACCAATGACACTATCACAGACATTTTTCTCAACATGCATGACATCGATACAATGCCTGACTGTCAAATAACTCCAATAAGGAAGATCCCAAAATATTGACTTCTTCTTGAATAAAGATTTGTCACTCCGTGTGGCCATAGTACATTGTGATCTCTTACCAGATTCATTGACAAAGTCTTTTACTCTTTCATAAACAACCTCCCCTGGTATAGGTTTAGGTGCACTCCGTTCCTCATTCAATCCATTGAATGCTTTGCACTTCCTGGTAAGAAACCTTCAATGACCGAGATATAGGGTCTTACCGCCATGTTTTAATCTTGTTGAATCAGTGTTCTCTTCACATATTGGACACGCTTTAGCTCCTTTGACACTATATCCAGACAAATTCCCATATGCTGGAAAGTCATTAATAGTGCAAAACAACATAGCATGCAAACAAAATATCTCTCTTCATGAAGCATCATAGGTCATCACACCTTCACCCCAGAGTTTCTTTAAGTCATCAATCAAAGGTTCAAGATAAATATCGATATCATTTCCAGGTTGTTTAGGGCCTGATATCAACAACGACAACATTACATACTTATTTTTCATACACAACCAGGGAGGAAGATTGTATATAACAAGCATGACTGGCCAAGTGCTATGTTGGCTGCTCAATGTCCCGTATGGATTCATCCCATTTGTACAAAACCCAAGTCTTAGATTCCTGACTTCTTCACCAAATTTATGGTACAATAGATCAATCTTCTTCCACTGTGGGGAATCAGACGCATGTCGTAGGATCCCATCATTATTTTTCTTAACATCTGCTTGCCACCTCAAATTCTTCGCATCTATCAGATTGGCAAACAAGCGTTGAAACTGTGATATTATAGTTAGATACCACATCACCTTGGTAGGAGAACCAGTTTTGGACTCCCCCGAAGTCGTCAATTTAACCATGACGCACCACATTTTGGACAATCTTTCAAATCCACATAGTCCTTTTGAAATAAAACACAATCATTCAGGCATGTGTGTATATTCTTGGCCTCCATTCCCATTGGGCAAAACAATTTCTTTACCTGGTATGTTGAGATTGGCAGCTCGTTTCCTTCAGGAAGCATTTCTTTCAACAAAGACAACAATGACGTGAAGCTTTTGTCGCTCCATCTATTGGTAGCTTTCAGTTTATACAATCTCAACACGTCTCTAAGCTTCGTAAACTTAGTACAACCTGTGTATAATGGTATCTCAGCATCATACACAATGTTTCTAAACATGGGAGGTGGATCGGTGTGCTCTACCCCACAACTATCCAACATCACATCAACGATGTCTACTGGAACTGGTTCATTCACATCTTCGTCATCAGTGGCAATTTCTTCTTCCACACAAGCACTTCTATCGACATCCACTGGTTTTGAGTTTGAAATCTCTCCATGCCAGTGCCATTCTGTATAGCCTTGTACAATCTCGTTGCACATGACATGACTTTTGATTTCATCACTAGTTTTGACTTTCAAGTTGGTACCGCGATACCTACATGGATAGTAGAACCTATCTCTAGGTTGTTTCCTATGTTCCTCGACAAATCTAATAAACTGGTCAAGACCAGAAATAAACTCTGGGGGGTAGCGATCGCAAATGGACATCCATGATTTATCCATTCTATGATCAAAGAAAAAATAAGTATATATTACAATAAGATTAGGGTCTAGGGTTAACAAATACATGTGATGTCATTCTTATATATAATAAATGTGTACAACCTATCCCATCCTTGAACACCTAATCTCACTAGTAAGTGTATAATGTGTATTGGGTTTTTAAGAAAAATTTGACAACATTTTCTCGCTGTTCTCTAAGTACATATGTACTTAGAGAACAAATGGGAAAATGCTACCAAAATTTTCTCGAAAACCCAATACACATTATACACTTACATCCTAAGTGAGATTAGGTGTCCAAGAACAGTCCCAAACCGGGGACTATCCAAGATTTACTCCTAATGAGTAAATCTTGGACGGGTTTCTAGGCCAATAAATACATGTGATGTCATTCTTATATATAATAAATGTGTACCACCTATCCCATTCTTGAACACCTAATCTCACTAGTAAGTGTATAATGTGTATTGAGTTTTCAAGAAATTTCAGCAACATTTCCCTATTGTTCTCTAAGTACATATGTACTTAGAGAACAAACGTAGAAATGCTACTAAAATTTTCTCGAAAACCCAATATGACCGGCCTAAATCGTGCATCCAAAAGGAGAGGATTTGAAGTTGTCGGACTTTTAAATTACCTGACTCTTAGACCCCCGCAATGATGACGGGGTCCGAAGTAGCAATCGGGGTCAAACCACAGGGACAAGGGTGGTAGTCTTAAGATCACAGAATCAACACTTTACACTCCGATAAGGGTAAGGTGAGGATAAAGTTCCCAAAGGGAACAATAGGCAAAAGATCGATAAAATAAAAGAAAACTATCCCCAACTGGAGTTACAAGGAAGATTAAGGTTTTTGGCATTTAACAGTTTTTAGGGTTTTAGCGCAACAAAAATAGAGGAGATAACACTATTGCCTTAGTAAGGAACAAAGGAGGAAAACTTCGATAAAACAAGCAGAAGTAGGAACATCCAGTACCCCTTCTCTCAAACAAGGTACCTCTAACTAAGAACCAACACCTCTCTCAAGGTTGCTGGACTTGGGTTAGAGTGGAAAGATAACTGAAGCGACTCCGATCCTAGGTACACTCATACTCCCTGATCGAACCAAACTCTAGAGCCACAACTCCTCTCTCGAGGGAGTTGCAGTGGGAAACACGATTCAATAGCAAGTCAAAACATGATCCAAGCATACAAGCTAGAGTTCGGATGCTAGACAAAGTAATCATCCCACAAAAAGAAACCAAACATAAAGCAACATATATTTCAAACCATCTCATTCCATTAGCATAATCATTATCAAAAAGGGTTCGGTTACATTGCGTAAGTAAAGAAAGTAAATGACTGAAAAAGAAAAGATAGGTATCGCCTCCTTGATCTAGGAGATCGACAAGTAGCAGCAGATCCCTAAGGTGTCTCTAGCCTGATACCAAGTGGGAGCCTCGCCCGATACACCTGTGTCGGGTGGCATCCCCTATCGGGCGACACGCCATGACGGGCTGACGGATCGTTCAAGGCGCTCATGCCCGATACGGCCGTGTCGGGATGCCACCCTCTCGGGCGACACACCGTAACGGTTGATTCGTATCGGGCTCAGTATCGTGTCAGGCTAGAGACCACTTAGAGTACCAGTTCCTCGTATCGGGTGGCCGTTTTGGTCGATATCAGGCTGCTGTGGTGACCGGGACGGATTCTAAGTGAACCATTCCCGCCCTCCTGGGTCAGAGAAGTGCTCACCTAGTATCGCCTGGTACACCTCTGGGACACAACACGCTAGCTCCAGGTGCTTTCCAAAGTTAGCTTTCATGAAATTCCGACCCGTCCCATCGGAGTCATGTAGCTGTTATTTATAGGCAGCGGTTGGAAGAGGTTGCGGTTCTCCGGGCGCCACATGTCCTCCATCGGTTCTATTGGCGTGGCTTCAGGGATGCTCGACGTGCGTGTCACCCATCACAACGGGTGTCGATTAGCAAGCATATCGGGTATCGTGTCAGGTTGGCGCCTATCGGTGGGTGGCTTGTATCACACGTCATGTTTCAGTAGTCGTGGCGAGTACAACTCCTTGTCAGGTAAGTGGTGTGTCGCCCGTTAGATCCTTCTTGTACGGCATACCCATGTCGTGCAACATCTGTATCGGGTTGTTGCATGATGGGGAGTGAGTGTGTCGGCCGACAGGTAGGAAGGCCGATGCAGGTAAAATGCGTTCATGGGTCGGGACAGGCTTTTTGCTGATAAAAGAGTGGAAAAATGAGGAAAACCCTGCAAAAGATGGTAAAAATGGGATAAGAGCGTAGCATGGCCTGTTTATTCAAAAACATGACAAAAAGGAGAGGAAAACAGTTTAAAAGGGCAGTTTTGACAATGAAATATGGGCCATAAACATCACAAAATTTGGTGTTATCAACTCCCCCAAACTTAGCATTTTGATTGTCCTCAATCAATTTTAAAACTTTGTTTGTGATGCTTCTTCTTAACCGATATAGTTTTAAGACAAAGGGTTTGAGCGAGTATTGACATGTCTTAAGGAGAATACTGCCCGACCACGAACAACAGACTTTACTTTTCCTGCCTTATTTAAGCAAAAATTTTCTCCATAGCTTCGGTGAGATTTGGGTGCATGATTTCGAAGTTAGCTTTCACACCAAATAGCTTTTGGGAGCAGAAAGTTGTGTGTTTGGGTAGGCTTAAGGCTTTTTGGGTTTTTCTTATTTCCCATCAGTCCATCCAGGTACGGGTCCGTTAGCGAGTGAGTGGTCCCTACAGTCCAAGCCAATTGGCTTTAGAGCAGTGATTTCACATCCTACGTACCACTGCCCCGGATCTACCATGCCTAAAGATGGGTACTTTTGGAAAACAAGTGTGTGTATATATATTTTTTTCTTTTTTCTTTTCTTTTCATTTGGAACAACTCTCATTCTTTTATTCACTCTCATAAGGCTATTCTCTCTTTCTGGGGTTTTGTTGGGTAAGGGAAAATAAGAGAAATTTTTGTTGTTTGGGCAGCTTTTTCCTTCTGCATACACGTCTCTTAGCTATTGTGAGATTATTTTTCAAAATTTTTGGCATGGAAAGTCATAATCTTTTGTTGTTTGAGGCTGCATTTTTGAAAAGACATAGCAAAACATGCACCTCTTTGGACACTGACAAAACAAACTGGCAGGAAGTCACATCAGGTTTTTACTATAAAGTGTCTTTGTTAATATGTATAAAGACAAAATAAGCAAAATTTTTGTATGAGGCATGTATATGTATATGTACACATGTTATATAAAAAGGAACAAAAAGAACAAAAGAGGTGAAGTTTGAAGGACTTTTAGTACCTCCCTCACTGGTACGTAGAATCCCCCCAAACTTACTCCACACTCTATCCCAGAGTTGTGAAGTAGATGAGGTAGGGTAATGTTTACTCAGTGAGGGTTAGCTAGTGAGTGCGCCTTTGCCAGATAGAAGCTTCCACACATATTCTCCACATTTGTTGTGGTAGTCGATGTGGTGGAGCTGGTCAAACGTCTCTTTATTTGATATCCATTCCAGCATGAAGATGTCGCAGTCGTTGAATAAAGGAATTTGTTGTGACTGTGGTGGCAGAACTGAGGCTCGTGCCATTTGCTAGCTGATGTCTCTAGGAATGGTTGTATCAGCGCTGCTACCTCGTCATAGTATTTTCATACTAAGCGCTCGAGGGATGTCAACGATGTCGATGTACACTGTACCTGATGATCTTTTTTGTTGTCCGAGCTGTTGTAGAAAATTCCTTCTCGTTGTCGAGTGTATATCGCCAGGAGCATCCAGTGGTTGTAGTACATGATAGGTAGGAAGATGATGCGTGTAACTCTACACTGCAACTCTGCCAGAAAGGATTGCTTCGCTCCTGATTCATCGGCAAGGCAAATTTCGTTGAACAGCATTGGATGGGCTATGCATGTGTGTTCAAACTTCTTCTATATTGTCTAGATGTAGGTGTCCACCACAGATATCGCCAGACATCCTCCTTCTTTTACCATGTCCCTCAAATCGTCGACTGGGACTATGACACTACCTGCCTCGTAGATGACGTCTGTGGGGGTAGAGTCTGCTAACTTTAGAAGAACTTCATTGACTTGTTCTTGTGTGAGCGTAGAACACGAGAAACGGTCGAAGTTGTTGATCATTTGTTCTGAAGTGTCGGGCGAAGCGGGGTCTTCCATTCTGCATACTTCTCGCAAGGTTTCTAACCGCTTGCCCGCCCCGTAGGCATCTGCTTCTGTCTCGACTTCTACTTCTGGAGTGCTGCTGGGTTGTGATGATTTGTCTGCATTGTCGCTATCCAGCAGCTTGTGTGGTACCCCTGCGTCTTGGAAGTAGCGCTTGTCTTTGATCAACAGTAGAGAGTAGATGCTCCTGAGTTGAAAGAAGTCTTGGCCCTAGAGGTTCCTTATATTTCCAAATATTTTGAGCATCTCCATGGTGCGCAAGACGACAAGTGCACTATTTCCACTCTCTGATTCTGCTTGGACGGGGAAGTCTCTTATAGAGAAGAAGTTCCAAACGCCACTGTGACGTTGGACTCCTTGCTTGATAGCTCGGAGAAGACGCATCGGTAGAAGCCTGAGATGTTTATCTTCTGGGCGACTGAAGATAAGTCCTGAGCGTGGCACCTCCTCGTTGCAACAGCTGAACAGTTGGACATCATGGTTCCGGAGGTCCGCCACGCATAGGAACCAGTTGTTACGGTGCTTGTATGGGGCCAACACGAGGTTCATGTTGTGTTCTTCAATATGCCGCAGCATGTTGGCCACCGCGATGGAGTCTGATACTCCCATCATCAATCTTCTCGCCAAGGTTGGGGTGGCATTGTATATCGTCTGCCGACCTATCGCGGTGTTGATGTTCTCGATGATTGCACCCTCCAAGACCCTAAATGGCTTTTTCCCAACGACAGCTGGGGAGCGGAATAATCTTCTGAGTGTTCCCCGTTGTACTGAAAAGTAGTCATCGCTCCAGATTTCTTCTTCTTCGTTAGCCTGCGACCTCAGGACCTTATTCAGCAGCTTTTGGTCCCTGATCGTCAGGTATCTGATGGCTCTTCTGTCAAAGTCCGCCATCTTAAAGGAATGTATCTGTGACGGCACAGAGAATTCATCTGCCGTAGAGCTTTTTCCTCTAGGGGGGTGTCTTTGGTTGGAAGCTTCAATGCCCCCATCTCCCTCTGATTCATATGAAGAATCCTCCCTAATGCTGACTGATTCATCATTATCTTCAGATTCATCAAGGGAGGTGGAGCGAGCAAAGTCATCTATGGTGCGGGATCTCTCCTATCCTCCTTGAGACCCGTTGGCAGACCTGTGGGGCATCCCTTTGTTAGGCATTGTAGAAGGCCCACTTGAAGAAGACGACGCACCAGAGGTTGAGGGTGCGGATGAGGAGGGTGCAGAGCCTAAGCCTTGGGGGTGACGGAGACCTTCTCGGCTGCCTTGGGTGCGGATGGTCATCCCCCCAGTTCAACCTCTCCTCAATCACGTCAAGGTGTTAGAGGGCCTCTAGTTGGTCGGGAAGACCGACTAGAGTCAGCAGCTGCCACTGCTGGCTGTTTAGTCTTTGCTGGAAGATAGAAAACTTGCAGGTTAGTGAAGTAACAGTACCAGAGTGGCTTTCTATTACCTCACGCAAGTTATCAAGTTCTTGCCCCAGCATTTGTCTGAGTGACGGAGGGGCTCCTACAGATCTCCCTCTCATCCTCACGACACTCCTCCCGCATGAAAATCTACCTGACGAGTGTGCCGCCTCACTCGGGATAGTGTCAATCTGGACTGTTCATGAGGTAGATGCTTCTGGGTGAGGCGTCAGCACTTTTGTGGTTGTCTCTGCCTCGCCTACTTGTGGTGGTGGAGGGGGTCGCGGTGTGGGTGGATGCTACTCCACCTCTGTGTTTTCGGCGACCTCCTCTGTAGCTGCCACAAGAGACACCGGTGGTGGCGTCGGTGTAGGGTGTGTAGCTCCTAGCTCCATCTCGAGGATCTCAACGAACGCCCCTTTACTGGTGCTTGGATGTGCTTCTTCTTCTGCCACTAAGGGCACCACAAAATACTCTGGAGCTATGGCTGTCTCTTCCGCGACAACTTCCATCGGGGCTAGCATGCTTGTCTTAGCCCTGGTTGTCTCGGAGACCTCCACGATCGCTGGTATTTCTTCAGCCGTGGCAAATGTTGTAGTGGTTGCGGCTGGTATTGTAGAAGCGACGACAGCTCTATTAATTGTTGTAGTCGGCGGCTCTGGAGTAGTGGGCGGCTCAGCAGGAGTTGTGGAAGATTTGTCCTGCCGAGTGTCAAGAGGAATTGGTTCTCCTCTTGCAGCCGCCCTCTCTTGTATATTGGTGGTGGCGGCATAGGCGGCTTTGAATGCCACCGCTTCAATTTCTACGGTGGTGAAGACCAGCTTTTCTGCGTCATAGTTGGCACAACTAGGGAGCGGAAGGAGGGTGTTTGTTCTTCCGAATTTGTAGAAATAGTTCTGCCCCTCCTTTTTGATGATGCTAGACCTCATGAGGAACTTGAGGTCAATCTTCTCATCACCCCGTGTCCTCGAAAGACTGCGCGGTTCCCTTGGGTACCCTAACCCGACCGCAATCAGATTGATGATGCCACCCATGCAGTACTCCTTGGTGGCATCCGTTATGGGGTGCAGCCTATTCAGCAAGAAGCGCCCCAGGTTGATCACCCTACCCTCCATCATGTGCCACATGAGATGGAGTTCTTCGGTGTAGACGTTGCTTGATTCATTCTAGTTGAAGAGCAGGCACGCCATGAACTTGTGTACTATTCTCCAGAAGTAAGAGTGCACCGCCGCCACCTTCCTTCTCGGCTTGAATGATGACTCACCGATCAGCTTCCTCCATAGCTCCACAGGGTTGAACCCGTCTCCTTCGGTGATCTTTGCACCATTGTTGAGCAGTTCCTTCTCTTCCTCACTGGAAAGAAAAGATCTCATTGAGAAACTTCTCAGAGATGGCGTGCTCAGCATTGTATAGCTACCCCTGCAGTCTTTCTGCTCCGCCATATTCTTCGATTTCCTTGGGTTTATTCTGCACCTGGTGGAGAGACAACATGAACTCCCTGGTGAGTTCAGTGTAGGAGGCGGAGTGGTTGAAGCAGATCTTCCTCAGCCCTACTACAGCTAGGACATTTTCCAGCCTATCAAAAATGCCTAGTTGAAGGAAGGATGACTGGTGGCAGAATCTGCTCAACCTGTAGATTTTTGTTGCCAGTTCTGAGTATCGACGCTCGTGCTCATTATCTTTGGGTACGAACCTACCGGGTGTGTGATCCAGAGGTTCTTCCGCTACAGTTGAAGTTGTTGTTGGAGTCGTTACTTCTTCCGTCCTTGGTCTCTTTTTGGCCATGGATGGCCCAGCTGCCTCGGGGTTTGGGCATTTCTGCCCGACCATCGTAGCTCCTGCTGAGGCCTCGGTGTCAATCCTCCGACCGTGTTCGTCAACTTGAACGACAGTTTGCTTAGTACGAGCCATTTCTGTTATCATAAGGCAAGTTTATTAAGCATTTGAATGTTCCACTTTACCTGATATCAGGTAGGTAAAACTTAAAGTCGGTATCAGTGTCTAAAAGGAAAATGGATTGCACGATAAGCTAAGTTCAACCTGATATAAAAGCTAGCCGACACCACCATATCGGGCTTCAAAACTAAGCGATATGATGCTTGCCCGATACGCCTGCGTCAGGAAATATGAAGTTCGGCTCAAAATCGCCATAAGTTCATCGTGAGACACCGGGCGTCACTGTGAATGGATTTAATGCCTGATACGATCACCCTTAAAAAGGGGGTGTCACCTGTTAGGTGAGGCGATTCAAGACTCGGCGACACGGGCATTTCCCAACATAAGGTATCGGGCAATCACGCGTTATAGATGTGTCACGCGACACGCTTAAAAGGTAACTCTATCAACACAATTGGGTGTCGGGCGATACTAGGAAACCAACTAAGGCCATAAGTCTGATAGAAAAAATGCACGACATGAGGGTTGTGTCAGGCAAGCCAAACGATACGGCTGTCAGGTTATACCTTCGTGATCCGAAGATAGCTTGCGCGACACAGGAGCGGATGCTTGGTGGCCGATACTAGAGCGAAAAGAGAAATTACTACATGATACTGGAGTAATTGAAAAGTAAATGCAGTTGCCCAACATAGTTTAACCTCAGCTAGTATATATAACAATCCAGGTTGGGGGTAAAATGGGTAAAATAGGGGCACGTGTCGTCCGAGGAGACAAATCATTCCCGATACGGGCAGTAAAATCAGTCTCATCCGTCAAATCAAGGGTCATTACTCATGCTGCCTGATACGGCTAATCGCTGCTTGGCATATCGCCCGATACAACGTCGCCTGATATGGGCGTTATCTGCGATGCGCTTGGGTTCTTGCCAAATATCGGCCAGGGAGTGATGCATCTTTGCCCAATACAAGGCTTCAGGACCAGATAATTTGATGAAAAACTAAAAATAAGGCAAAGGAAAAAGCAATTGATGGGTAAAACATCATTGGCCTAAGGTGAAGTTCCCGGCCTCAGATAGAATTACTCATCAATGCTCATAAAACTGAGCGGTGGCCCATAGAATAGAAGAGTCAGAGCATGTGACGCATGCGCTGACTCGGGCCTTATTACAATCATAATGTTCATAATATTTTTCTTGCAGGAAATGAAATAACGCCCTATTCTAGGAAAAGTAAAAACTCAGGCTGCCTCCCAAGGAGCACTGTAGTTAGCGTCGGCAGCTCAGCTCGACAGCTTTAGGCCCTTTACATTGCGTCTTTAGTTGTTTCCGCATCTTGCAAACTTATCTCTGTCCTTCTCACGAACGCTTCATCTTCATAGAATCTTTTTACTCTGTGCATGTTCATTGGAAAAACTTTGGATGGATCTTCTTTATCATACAGCTCCATCATTCCTAATGGGTATATATTTGCTATGGTGAAGGATCCAGACCACCTTGTTTGCAGCTTACCTGGAAAAACATGAATGGAAGATTTAAATAATAAAACTTTGTCACCTTCACTAACATCCTTCTTCCTCAGGTGGGCATCATGCCACACCTTGGTCCTCTGCTTATAGATCCTTACATTCTCGTAGGCATGCATTCTCAACTCTTTGAGTTCCTGTAACAGTAGATATCTTTTCTCCCCTGCCTTTTCCAGATCCATATTCAGGAACTTAATCGCCCAAAGAGCCTTGTGTTCAAGCTCTAAGGGTAGATGATAGGATTTCCCATAAATCAATTTGTAAGGGGTAGTTCCAATGGGTGCTTTATATGTAGTTCTGTAGGCCCAAAGGGCGTCATCAAGCTTCATTGACCAATCTTTCCTCGTGCGGCTGACAGTCTTCTCTAAAATCTGCTTGATCTGTCTATTCGAAACCTCCACCTACCCAGAAATTTGTGGGTGGTAGGGCATAGCGACCTTATGTTTAACCCCATGCTTTCACAGGAGCGCTTCAAACTATTTTTCCCCGAAATGCGATCCATCATCGCTTATTACAGTACGAGGCACTCCGAAGCGAGGGAAGATAGTCTTCTCAAATAACTTGATCACTGATTTGGAGTCGCAAGTCTATGTGGCAACAACTTCCACCCATTTAGACACATAATCTACCGCGACTAAGATGTATTGATATCCTTTTGATGGGGGAAATGGACCCATGTAGTCAATTCCCCATACATCAAAGATCTCAACTTCGACCTAATTGGCCATATGCATCTCATTTCTTCTTCCAATGTTTCCTGTCGATTGACATTCTTTACAAACTTTTACATAATTTGCAGCATCCTTGAACAAAGAGGGCCAGTAAAAACCCGATTGCAACACCTTGGTGGCGGTCCTTTCGCTCCCCATGTGTCCTCCATATGAAGAGGCATGGCATTCTTTCAAGATGTTTGGGACTTCTTCGGGTATACATCTTCTGTACAGGTTATCTGTGCATCTTCTAAAGAGGAGAGGATCGTCCCAGTAGTAGTTTTTTACATCCAAAAAGAGTTTCTTCTTCTGATTGTACGTTATATCAGGAGGCAACTCCCCGCAGGCAAGATAATTACAAATATCTGCAAACCAAGGAAAATTCTCATCTTTGGTTTCAACCATCAGCAAGGCTTCATCAACATAGTTGTCGTTAATAGGTGGCTCCTTCTGATTTTCAACTGTGATCCTTGATAAGTGGTCGACGACCACATTTTCCACACCCTTCTTATCAACGATCTCGTGGTCGAACTCCTAGAGTAACAGAGCCCACCTTAGTAGCCTGGGCTTGGTATCCTTCTTCTGCATAAGATATCTTATTGCCCCATGGTCTGTGTAGACCTTTACCTTTGTTCTGATAAGATAGGATCTGAACTTGTCGAAAGTAAAAACTATCACGAGCATCTCCTTTTTCATAATTGTATAATTTACCTGAGCCTCATCCAGAGTGTGACTAGCATAGCAAATGACGTGGTCCCTTTTGTCCCTTTTCTGTCCCAGGACTGCTCCTACAGAATGGTCACTGGCGTCACACATAAGCTCGAATGGTAGCTCCCAATCTGGAGCTTGAAGTATAGGCGGCGAGATAAGAGCATCTTTTAAGGCCTCAAACCTTCAGGAAGTTGTTTCAACTCTAGTTTAGCCTTGGGTACCTTTTCTTCTGGTGCCTCCTCTAGAGAGGCAAACTTAACTATTTCTATTACCTCTTCCTTGTCGCTCAGGTCTTCATCAAACCAATTAAGATAGTTGAGAAAATCAACAACTTCTGGATCTTCAGAATCTTCAGCATCAGAATCTTGATTGCTTAACGCTCTCACGAGCGGATCTACCATTACGATATCTTCCTCCATCTCTTCACAAAACTAGTTGTAGCTTTATACAAAGTAAGCGGATTCTAGTAGGGATGGTCCCTTCATAGCATCCTTTACTTTGAAATCTAAGTGGTCATTTCCGACCCTCACAGTGATTATTCCTTCGGCAACATCTATCAACACTCTTCCTGTAGCCAAGAAGGGGTGTCCAAAGATGATAGGACAGTTAGGATCCTCCACAGTGTCAATGATCACAACGTCGCAAGGAATGAATAAACTTCCCACACGAATTGGTACATCCTCAACAACTCCTACGGGTCTTTTAAAAGAATGGTCGGCCAATTCAATCCTCATGTTGGTCTTGACCATATCAGTCAAACCCAAACGATGCACCAGGCTTAGGGGCATAAGGCTGGTGCTAGCCCCTAAATCAGCAAGACCTTTCCACTTGATGTTATCTCCAACGGAAAAAGGAATGGTGAAAGCCCCTGGATCCTTCTTCTTGTTAGGTAAATCCACTTTGACAAAAGCATAAGACATACTAGCTAGATGCATGGTCTCAATCCTTCTGCCTCTTTTCTTCTTGGTGATCAGATCTTTGAAAAACTTTGCGTAGGTCGACATTTCCTCTAAAGCATCCAGAAAAGGTACTTCGAGGTGAAGCTTCTTTACTGACTCCATAAACTTCTCGTAACGCTTTTTAAGATGCACCTTTATCAATTTGTAAGGGAAAGGCAACTTAGGAGAGTAAGGACTTCTTTTACCAAATAGTTCCTCCATAGATCTGGGTTCTAGCTCCCTGTCATGAGCTTGTTGGTTGTCTTCCTCTGTGGGATTCTCTGTCACAGCCCTTGATTCAGGTTCTTTGGGTCTGACTTCTTCAAGACGTTATACTATCTTCCGTGATCTCAATACCACCATTTTAGCAGATTCAGTGTTGGAAGGTATCTTACCCGAGGGATTCTTTATTAACTCAGCCATCTGGGCCAACTGCTGATCTATTTGGCGCGGGTGTGTCTGCATGTCCGCCATATGAACTTGCATCGTGTTTAGAACTCCTAAATTTGACAGCGCGCTTTGCGCCAGCTGGTTGTTGATAGTATCCTTTCTCTTGACAAAATCAAACAATTGACCCACCAAATCTGGTTGGTTCAAGTTCTTGTCCTGACTTTTCTCCTTAGCTTGACCCTGGCTTTGATTAGGGTTAGCTTCTTGGCGAATTTGGTACTTTCCTTGCCCTTGGAAGTTTGCCTTGTTCGATTGGAAAGTGGTAGTTCTAGTGAACTGACATTGTCCCCCCTTTTCTCAAAACCTTGGGGTTGCTTGGTGGGGTTATTCAGCTGATGTGAGTTTTCGGCCGCATCCTTGTTGCCATAGTTAAAACCAGGGTGATCCGATCTCTTGAAGTTGATAAAAGAGACATTCTCAGCTTCCTCTGCTTCGGATTCACTTTCAGTTGACTCGTCAGGTCAGGTGTAAATGCAGTTATCAACCCCGTGTCCACCTTCTCCGCAAGTGACACATTTCATGACTTTCTCAACATGTTTCTTCCCTTTTCCACCTGATTCTTTTAATTGTCTGACGTCAGTGGCTATTTTCTGGATCTGAGTGGTAATATCTTCCAGAGCTTTGGATTCGACGGAGGGCCCTTCACTAGCGGCCTTCTTAGCATGTCCTTTATCAGACCTATCGTAGTCGGTGCCGACCTGCAACTCGGCCATATTTTCTATGATCTTTTTGGATATACTGGGCTTCTTCCCCAGAAAGTTGTTGCCTGCAGCTGCATTTAGTGATACCCTTTCTTCAGGGGTTAGACCATTGTAGAAGGTGGTTATCATAAAACCCTTATTGTAGTTGTGATGGGGGCAATCCCTCTGATATTCTTGATATCTTTCCCAGGCTTCATGAAGATTCTCATTTGGTTTCTGCATGAACGACATGATCCTTTGTCTATTCCTGACAGTTTTCTCCGTAGGGTAAAACTTGTTCACAAAAGTGTCTGCTAGTGCATTCCATCTGTTCAGAGCTTGGTGTGGTAGCCCGAGGTACCAGGATAGATCCTTATCCTCTAAAGAAAAGATAACACCCTTACAGTATATGACTTCTTGAGGGACTCCCCGCATTTTAATGGTATCACAGATATTCTTAAAAGCATCTAGATGATGGTAAGGGTTATTATTTTTTGAATTCCCTCTGAAGCTCTTATTCTGGATCGTAGATATAACAGATGGTTTTAGCTCAAAGTTCGTTGCATTGAACCTTGGGATGACAACAAGATATCTTGAATTATTATCCTTTATGGCAGCCAACTCGCTAAGGGTTTTTTTTCTTCATTAGAGTCTTCACTGTCACTGTCCCCCTGGTTCTGCTCCTGATTATGTTGATTTCTTCTGCGTCTTCAATGGTTATGACGCCTCTTGTGGCGATGGTCATCCCCGAATTGTTCTGTTTCAGGTTCTTCATGTTGCTGGTTGTCGTCATAACGGTCATTGTTCCCATGCGGAGGTGAGTGAGGTCTAACTCTAACGTGTTGCTCACCCTATGAAAGAGGTGGTTCGATGCAAGGTGGCATGTCTAGTGGTGTCGATGCTCAAAATGAGCAGAATGCGTCCTTCCTGAGTACCTAAATAGAACATATAGTCAAGTTAGAAAACTTGTATCAATAAAACAAACTACTCTATACTCATTTCAGGTCATAAGATCAAAAAGGAAAAGGTGTTGCCAAGATCATTACTAAGCTTGAGGCACGGGAGTGTAGTTAGTGGATTCGGGTTCGTTAACAGTACCGTTTCACCTTGTCCCCAACAACAGTGCCAAAAAGTTGACCGGCCTAAATCGCGCGTCCAAAAGGAGCAGATTTGAAGTTGCCAGACTTTTAAATTACTCAACTCTTAGGCCCCCGCAATGATGACGGGGTCCAAAGTAACAATCGGGGTCGAACCACAGGGACAAGGGTGGTAGTGTTAAGATCACGGAATCAACACTTTACACTCCGGTAAGGGTAAGGTTATGATAAAGTTCCCAAAGGGAACAATAGGAGAAAGATCGATAAAACAAAAGAAAACTATCCCCAACTGGAGTTACAAGGAAGATTAAGGTTTTTGGCATTTAACAATTTTTAGGGTTTTAGCACAACAGAAATAGAGGAGATAACACTATTGCCTTAGTAAGGAACGAAGGAGGAAAACTTTGGTAAAACAAGCGGCACTAGGAACATCCAGTACCCCTTCTCTCAAAGAGGTACCTCTAACTAAGCACCAACACCTCTCTCAAGGTTGCTGGACTTGGGTTAGAGTGGAAAGATAACTGAAGCGACTCCGATCCTGGGTACTCTCGTACTCCCTGATTGGACCAAACACTAGAGCCACAACTCCTCTCTTGAGGGATTTGCAGCGGGAAACATGATTCGATAGCTAGTCAAAACATGATCCAAGCATACAAGCTAGAGTTTGGATGCTAGATGAAGTAATCATCCCACAAAAAGAAACCAAACATAAAGCAATAGATATTTCAAACCATCTCATTCCATTAGCATAATCATTATCAAAAAGGGTTCAGTTACATTGCGTAAGTAAAGAAAGTAAATGACTGAAAAAGAAAATATAGGTATCGCCTCCTTGATCTAGGAGATCGAAAAGTAGCAGCAGATCCCTAAGGTCTCTCTAGCCCGATACCGGGCGGGAGCCTCGCCCGATACACATGTGTTGGGTGGCGTCCCCTATCGAGCGACACGCCATGATGGGCTGACGTATCGTTCAAGGCGCTCATGCCCGATATGACCATTTCGGGATGCCACCCTCTCGGGCGACACACCGTAACAGTTGATTCGTATCGGGCTCGGTATCGTGTCAGGCTAGAGACCACTTAGAGTACGGGTTCCTCATATCGGGTGGCCGTTTTGGTCGATATCAGGCTGCTGTGGTGACCGGGATGGATTCTAAGTGAACCATTCCCGCCCTCTTAGGTCGGAGAAGTGCTCACCTAGTATCGCCTGGTACACCTCTGGGACACAACATGCTAGCTCCAAGTGCTTTCCAAAGTTAGCTTTCATGAAATTCCGACCCGTCCCATCGGAGTCATGTAGCTATTATTTATAGGCAGCAGTTGGAAGAGGTTGCGGTTCTCCGGGCGCCACGTGTCCTCCATCGGTTCTATTGGCGTGGCTTCAGGGATGCTCGACGTGCGTGTCGCCCATCACAACGGGTGTCGATTAGCAAGCATATCAGGTATTGTGTCGGGTTGGCGCCTATCGATGGGTGGCTTGTATCACACGACATGTTTCAGTAGTCGTGGCGAGTACAACTCCTTGTCAGGTAAGTGGTGTGTCGCCCGTTAGATCCTTCTTGTACGGCATACCCATGTCGTGCAACATCTGTATCGGGTTGTTGCATGATGGGGAGTGAGTGTGTCAGCCGACAGGTAGGAAGGCCGATGCAGGTAAAATGCGTTCATGGGCCGGGACAGGCTTTTTGTTGATAAAAGAGTGGAAAAATGAGGAAAACCCTGCAAAAGATGGTAAAAATGGGATAAGAGCGTAGCATGGCCTGTTTATTCAAAAACATGACAAAAAGGAGAGGAAAACAGTTTAAAAGGGCAGTTTTGACAATGAAATATGGGCCATAAACATCACAAAATTTGGTGTTATCAACTCCCCCAAACTTAGCATTTTGATTGTCCTCAATCAATTTTAAAACTTTGTTTGTGATGCTTCTTCTTAACCGATATAGTTTTAAGACAAAGGGTTAACAATACCGTTTCACCTTATCCCCAGCAACAGTGCCAAAAAGTTGACCGGCCTAAATCGCGCGTCCAAAAGGAGCAGATTTGAAGTTGCCAGACTTTTAAATTACTCGACTATTAGGCCCCCGCAATGATGACGGGGTCCAAAGTAACAATCGGGGTCGAACCACAGGGACAAGGGTGGTAGTGTTAAGATCACGGAATCAACACTTTACACTCTGGTAAGGGTAAGGTTATGATACAGTTCCCAAAGGGAACAATAGGAGAAAGATCGATAAAATAAAAGAAAACTATCCCCAACTGGAGTTACAAAGAAGATTAAGGTTTTTGGCATTTAACAGTTTTTAGGGTTTTAGCACAACAGAAATAGAGGAGATAACACTATTGCCTTAGTAAGGAACGAAGGAGGAAAACTTCGGTAAAACAAGCGGCAGTAGGAACATGCAGTACCCCTTCTCTCAAAGAGGTACCTCTAACTAAGCACCAACACCTCTCTCAAGGTTGCTGGACTTGGGTTAGAGTGGAAAGATAACTGAAGCGACTCCGATCCTAGGTACTCTCGTACTCCCTGATTGGACCAAACACTAGAGCCACAACTCCTCTCTTGAGGGAGTTGCAGCGGGAAACACGATTCGATAGCTAGTCAAAACATGATCCAAGCATACAAGCTAGAGTTCGGATGCTAGACGAAGTAATCATCCCACAAAAAGAAACCAAACATAAAGCAATAGATATTTCAAACCATCTCATTCCATTAGCATAATCATTATCAAAAAGGGTTCAGTTACATTGCGTAAGTAAAGAAAGTAAATGACTGAAAAAGAAAATATAGGTATCGCCTCCTTGATCTAGGAGATCGAAAAGTAGCAGCAGATCCCTAAGGTCTCTCTAGCCCGATACCGGGCGGGAGCCTCGCCCGATACGCATGTGTCGGGTGGCGTCCCCTATCGAGCGACACGCCATGATGGGCTGACGTATCGTTCAAGGTGCTCATGCCCGATATGACCATTTCGGGATGCCACCCTCTCGGGCGACACACCGTAACAGTTGATTCGTATCGGGCTCGGTATCGTGTCAGGCTAGAGACCACTTAGAGTACGGGTTCCTCATATCGGGTGGCCGTTTTGGTCGATATCAGGCTGCTGTGGTGACCGGGACGGATTCTAAGTGAACCATTCCCGCCCTCTTAGGTCGGAGAAGTGCTCACCTAGTATCGCCTGGTACACCTCTGGGACACAACATGCTAGCTCCAAGTGCTTTCCAAAGTTAGCTTTCATGAAATTCCGACCCGTCCCATCGGAGTCATGTAGCTATTATTTATAGGCAGCAGTTGGAAGAGGTTGCGGTTCTCCGGGCGCCACGTGTCCTCCATCGGTTCTATTGGCGTTGCTTCAGGGATGCTCGACGTGCGTGTCGCCCATCACAACGGGTGTCGATTAGCAAGCATATCGGGTATTGTGTCGGGTTGGCGCCTATCGATGGGTGGCTTGTATCACACGACATGTTTCAGTAGTCGTGGCGAGTACAACTCCTTGTCAGGTAAGTGGTGTGTCGCCCGTTAGATCCTTCTTGTACGGCATACCCATGTCATGCAACATCTGTATCGGGTTGTTGCATGATGGGGAGTGAGTGTGTCAGCCGACAGGTAGGAAGGCCGATGCAGGTAAAATGCGTTCATGGGCCGGGACAGGCTTTTTGTTGATAAAAGAGTGGAAAAATGAGGAAAACCCTGCAAAAGATGGTAAAAATGGGATAAGAGCGTAGCATGGCCTGTTTATTCAAAAACATGACAAAAAGGAGAGGAAAACAGTTTAAAAGGGCAGTTTTGACAATGAAATATGGGCCATAAACATCACAAAATTTGGTGTTATCAACTCCCCCAAACTTAGCATTTTGATTGTCCTCAATCAATTTTAAAACTTTGTTTGTGATGCTTCTTCTTAACCGATATAGTTTTAAGACAAAGGGTTAACAATACCGTTTCACCTTGTCCCTAGCAACAGTGCCAAAAAGTTGACCGGCCTAAATCGCGCGTCCAAAAGGAGCAGATTTGAAGTTGCCATACTTTTAAATTACTCGACTATTAGGCCCCCGCAATGATGACGGGGTCCAAAGTAACAATCGGGGTCGAACCACAGGGACAAGGGTGGTAGTGTTAAGATCACGGAATCAACACTTTACACTCCGGTAAGGGTAAGGTTATGATACAGTTCCCAAAGGGAACAATAGGAGAAAGATCGATAAAATAAAAGAAAACTATCCCCAACTGGAGTTACAAGGAAGATTAAGGTTTTTGGCATTTAACAGTTTTTAGGGTTTTAGCACAACAGAAATAGAGGAGATAACACTATTGCCTTAGTAAGGAACGAAGGAGGAAAACTTCGGTAAAACAAGCGGCAGTAGGAACATGCAGTACCCCTTCTCTCAAAGAGGTACCTCTAACTAAGCACCAACACCTCTCTCAAGGTTGCTGGACTTGGGTTAGAGTGGAAAGATAACTGAAGCGACTCCGATCCTGGGTACTCTCGTACTCCCTGATTGGACCAAACACTAGAGCCACAACTCCTCTCTTGAGGGAGTTGCAGCGGGAAACACGATTCGATAGCTAGTCAAAACATGATCCAAGCATACAAGCTAGAGTTCGGATGCTAGACGAAGTAATCATCCCACAAAAAGAAACCAAACATAAAGCAATAGATATTTCAAACCATCTCATTCCATTAGCATAATCATTATCAAAAAGGGTTCAGTTACATTGCGTAAGTAAAGAAAGTAAATGACTGAAAAAGAAAAGATAGGTATCGCCTCCTTGATCTAGGAGATCAAAAAGTAGCAGCAGATCCCTAAGGTCTCTCTAGCCCGATATCGGGCGGGAGCCTCGCCCGATACGCCTGTGTCGGGTGGCGTCCCCTATCGAGCGACACATCATGATGGGCTGACGTATCGTTCAAGGCGCTCATGCCCGATATGACCGTTTCGGGATGCCACCCTCTCGGGCGACACACCATAACGGTTGATTCGTATCGGGCTCAGTATCATGTCGGGCTAGAGACCACTTAGAGTATCGGGTTCCTTGTATCGGCTGGCCGTTCTGGTCGATATCGGGCTGCTACGGTGACAGGGATGGATTCTAAGTGAACCATTCCTGCCCTCTCGGGTCGAAGAAGTGCTCACCTAGTATCGCCCGATACACCTCTAGGACACGACATGCTAGCTCCAGGTGCTTTCCAAAGTTAGCTTTCACAAAATTTAGATCCATCCCATCAGAGTCCTGTAGCTTCTATTTATAGGCAGCAGTTGGAAGAGGTTGCGGTTCTCCGGGCACCACATGTCCTCCATCAGTTCTATTGGCGTAGCTTCAGGGACGCTCGACGTGCGTGTCGCCCGTCACAATGGGTGTCGGTGAGCAAGCATATCGGGTATCATGTCGAGTTGGCGCCTGCCGGTGGGTGGCTTGTATCGCATGACACGTTTCAGTAGTCGTGGCGAGTACAACTCCGTATCGAGTAAGTGGTGTGTCACCCGTCAGAGCCTTCTTGCGCGACATACCTGTGTCGTGCAGCATCCGTATCGGGTTGCTGCATGATGGGGAGTGAGTGTGTCGACCGACAGGCAGGAAGGCCGATGCAGGTAAAATGCGTTCATGGGCCGGGATGGGCTTTTTGCTGATAAAAGAGTGGAAAAATGAGGAAAACCCTGCAAAAGATGGTAAAAATGGGATAAGAGCGTAACGTGGCCTGTTTATTCAAAAACATGACAAAAGGAGAGGAAAACAGTTTAAAAGGGTAGTTTTGACAACGAAATATGGGCCATAAACATCACAAAATTTGATGTTATCACAATACACATTATACACTTACATCCTAAGTGAGATTAGGTGTTCAAGAATAGTCCCAAATTGGGGACTATCCAAGATTTACTCCTAATTAGTAAATCTTGGACGGGTTTCTAGGCCAACAAACACAATGATAGATATGTACATGTTAGGGTTTCATCACAATTGATGTTAGGGTTTCATCACAATTGATGTTAGGGTTTCATCAAATCAAATTAGGATGCTAGAATGGAAAAGTTTAAATCTTATTTCAACATGCATCAAAATTTGCTGAATTAGGTCAAGCATTAGGATTAGAAACACAAATATATGCAAGCAAAATATTTGTTCATATCCTAGGTTGATTTACAATAGCAACATCTAAATAAATAAACTCAAAGCATTAGATAAATAAATATAATCATTAGATAAACAAATACAAATCAATAGATAAAAAATAAACAAATAATATACCCTCTTTTTTTCCTTCTCCCTCCTTACCAACAGCAAGCACGACCGTGGCTGTATTGGTCGACCACGACCGTGCTGCCTAGCACGGCCGTGGTCGGTCACGGTCGTGGTCGGCCAACATAACCACGACCATGCTTGCTGTTGGTAATGAGGGAGAAGGAAGAAGAAGAGGGGCATGGAGGAAGAAGAAGATGGCTATCTGTCGAGCAGCTAGCAGCGTGGAGAAGAGTAGCGGTGGTGTGAGTAGCAATGATGTCCGTGTGAGTAGCAGAAACGACGAGCAGAGAAGGAGGTGGCGGCGAGCAGAGAAGGAGGTGGCGTCGAGCAGAGTGGCAACAAGAGAAGGAGGCGGCAGCGGCAAGCAGAGGCACCAACAATAGTAGGCGACAACGACGCAATAGGAAGCAGGGGAGTCGTCGGGAGTCGGTCGGCTAGTTGTTCGCGATAAAATAGAAGAAAGGGGAAGAGTCGGTTGTTCGGGGGTCTATTAAGTTAGTAAACGACGTCGGTTATCTAAAGAACTGACACCTAAACGTATTAAGCATCGGTTGATAGGAAACAACTGACGTCCAATTGGATAATCTCTACCCTAATTTTTTGGCGGGAACCCTTATCAGCGTCGGTTATCTAAGGAAAACCGACACCGATATTGGAGCTTTTCACACAAACTTTATCCTCGTCCGGCGTTGGTTATTAGATAAAAAATCGACGCTGTATGTGACACTTTGGGGGCAATTTTTTTCACTCGAAAATTGGATTTCGCGGGCTATTTTAGGCGTCAGTTTCTTTTATCTAGCCGACGCTGGATACAAAGCGATACCCGTGTCTGGCCAGTCCTCGAATATAGATGTCAGTCTTACTTAATAGTCGACATTTAATGTTATCAACGTCAGTTTTACTAAACAACCGACGCCCATAAAAGCGACGTTGAATGTTGTTTCTGTAGTAGTGAATCCTAACCATCCAACCTGCGACCCCCTCCCCCCCTGCACACTCAAATTTGTTACTATATAAAGTTGTTATATATCATTCTAACTAGGGTTGTCAATGGGGATGGTATGGGGTGGGTAAGGGCTTACCCTTATCCTTACCCACTTAGTGTGGTGGGTAAGTGTATGGGTAATTCTCCACTCTACCACTATCCTTACCCTCCCATTACCCTTACCCTCTTACTCACAGGGTAAATGGGGAGGGTAAAGGTGAAGTGGGGAATTCATATGCCTTTCAAAAAATTATACTAGTTGAAACAATAATGGCATGTCTAATACATTTATACATTTAATTAAAATATGAATCTGCTCCAAAATGAATATTAACTATTCAAAATATTCAGAAATATTGTTTTACAACATTATACACGATTTTTATTGTAAAAACTATAAAATCTAATTATTCCCTACATGTGTGTCTTACACCTCCAAAATGGTGTTGTATACACAACCAAATTAGCTACATAAGAAGCAGATAAAAAATATGTATTGTATTATATAATGACCATATAATGTTGAATAATTTGTTGATTCTAACAACATAAGAACTATTTTTTAATATATTATACATAAGAATTAGCGGGTAGCAGGTTAGAGTGTATGAGTACTGGCTTACTCTTATCGTTACCCACTAAGGTAGCGGGTAGGTGGGTAAATGGTAAGAAAATTCTTTACCTTTACTCTTCCCCTACATGGTATGGATAAAGAGTAAACATGTTTATCTTTACCCATTGATAGCCCTAATTCTAACCTTACATTTATACCAAAATCTAATCTCTACAAAAATAAAAGGACATTTAGCGATATATATACTATTTGTAACGCAACGGAACAATGTGTTCGGAACACCAAATCTGAACAACCTGATTAAAGAGAATTTTATGTGTTGGCGTGACCACCCATTCCTTGCATTTCTTACTTCGATCATTTAAGCAAACTGGTTCGCGTGGCTACTACTTTAGATTCCGGGTTGGAGTGAAACATACTCGGTTAGCGGTCATGAAATCTATCCTTACATCTTATCATTTCAAATTCTGCTTTTCATGATTGGAGTGAAACGAACTGGATTTAAAGGGTTGCTCTCTCTCTCTCTCTCTCTCTCTCTGCTTTTCAGACCCTCCCCCGAAAAGTTGGCCATCTAAGCTAGTTGGTACCTTGGTGGTTGCGTCCGGTAACTAACATCACACGGCGATGCATGAGGATGAGCACATGAGCGTGCGTAGCTACCAATCAGCAGCAGCAGCATAGTAGCAGGGCTGTCTTTTCTTGTTCCTTGTGTCCGCAAAGAGCATCTTCATCACTGTTTCTCTTTACGCAATACATATGCGAACGGACAGACGTCGGTTGGGATGTAGCCATCAAGCTCAAATATCACCATTTTTTCATTCCAAATGGAACAAGAAAGGAAACGCGGGTAGATTTAAAAGAAAAAAGAAACGCGGTTGGGTTTGGGGAGGAGGAGTTAACCTGGGAGCACGGTGCTGGCGTCGACTGTGGTCGGATGCCCAGCAGCCCAGCAGCAGCTTGGCACGATTATTGGGATTCTTTTTCTTTGATATTTTATGCATACACAGTAATCCACATGGTTCAAATGATCAAACATCGAAATTTCCTAACAAAAAGACCTGAGCTTTGATTTCTAGTAGCTGTCTTGAATTTACCACTAACCCAGACATTCGACTTTTTTCACAAATTTGGCCGAGAGGGGAGATTAATCTTGGAGTTTGCTATAGGAACAAAAAAAGAGATAAAATTGAGACTTTTTTTATTCTTACATATGCATAACAGTAAAATAGAAGAAAAAAAATATGAGATGTTGCTACCAATGAGTTGTCATATCAAGTTCGTGATGTAACTAGGAGATGAACCGTGGACCAGCCATGCCGAACGGCAATTGTCCACAAGCTTATCAATGGCAGTATTAATTCACGAAGTTGACAGTGATTGATTACATCACGTACTCAGGTTGGCAGCTAGTTGGAAGCTAGTCGGAAGTAAAATTGAGCATCCGATTGATCGGTTAATTCGGTTCACACTAATCTATTAATTTTTATCCATATTTTAACTATTAAGCTGGTTTAAATAAAATCTGTTGATTCAAATATGGTTATCAGTCAATAGTTATTCAGTCAGTTAATTTAGTTAAGAGACATAACAATATAGGATGCACATATTCATAAGATTATGGTTAAATATCACATTATAGTAGTATAATATAACACTATAAAATTCACGATAATTTTGATATCCCTATACCAAAGGGAGTTGCTGTGACTCTGTTCATCGGCCAGCATGTCTGTCTGCTCTGGTTGCTTTTTGTATTTTTTTTTCTGGCCATCGATAGCGGTTTGTTGGTAAAAAGATCATGGGTGGTATCAAAAACTCTATATGACATACGACTACTTGTGTAAATGCTTCATTTTCGAACCATCTTTTCGGAGGTTGGTCATGATGTGAGAAACTTAAATTGCCCATCGAGAAAAGTAGATTACACATGTCTCTATATATTAATTCACAACCTAAATGCCTAATTGAATATTTCTAGGAAAATTACTTTTCTTGATGTACGACTTGCACATGGCAGGGAAGGTCAGGTTATGTTTTCTCATAATGTCTTGAATACAATTTGGGGCCTCTGGGTTTAGATCGTGCAATCTTTTTGTGTGTTTACTTGCTAACAGTTTTTTTGTAGCAATTGTAATTTTGTAGTCACACAGTTTAGTTCGGACGGAGTCAACTGGTAGGTCATGGAGTTATATTTCTTGTACTGGTTTGTATCTAAATTGTTCTGAGATGAATTATATATTAGTCAACATGCACATGCCCAATATATAAGGGAAACACATGTTATGCACTGAAGTTAGAAAAAAAATGAGATATACTACATATGTAAACACATGTTGTGTTGAATCCCTAGACTTCATGCAACCAATGGATCTCAACAAGTGTCATAAATAACATTCACAATGAGTATTGATCAATGTGGTTTGCAGTTAGAACTTTAAATGAATGGAAAGATCGATGCCAATTGATATTTGAGAACATCAGGATGAATTGGGAAGAACTATTCGAATAATACATAGTGAGGTTGTCAAATGCAATAATGCATTAAGTACGAATAGGCTGACACATGTAAGAAAATATTTACAATCCATGAACTGGTTCCCAACAGTCCAAGATGAAATGAAGATGAACGTCAATGCATCACTTCTCACGAGGAAAAATGAAATGGCAACAAGCTTTGTACTAAGGAACTCAGAGGGAGGGTGGATTTTAGGGGGTATCTAGAAAAATCAAGGTTCTGATGTCATAGAAGGAGAACTATGGGCGATCTTGAGGTGAACGAGAATGCAGAGAGATCAACACCACTACCACCCCAGTCATTATTTGTCAAGTAGCATCGAAGATGTTATCTAGAACTATAGAGGTTCCTCCAAACTATAAGGCTATCTGCAAGAAAATAACCAGAGATTTAAACCAAGATACAATAGTCAAAATTATGTTGAACAATAGAAAATGTAACAAGGTTGTTGATACACTTGACAAATGGGTAATCAGATAAGATTTAGAATCATGTAGATAGATACGATGCCCTGAGCTCTTGTCCAAGGTGTTGGAACAAGAATCATCATCGGTCCATAGAAATGCAAGATCTTCCTTTAGCCTATGTCTAGGAGAACATGGTGAATAGAAATCTCATGTTGGTTTTCAAAAGAAAAAAGAAAAGAACATGTTATTTTGGTAATGACATACTACATGTTGGAGGCAGTCAGCTAACAATTAATCGAGTTATTATCTTTTAATGAGAATGTAATTGTTGTGAACTAATTATATATTAGTGTTGATAGGCACATGCCCAAGAAGGAGAACACATATATATAATTTTCATAGTAACACATTATAGATTTTAGGTAGTCAGTTGGTAGTAAATTGAAATGCTCTCATTTAGCAGGTTGTATGTCAATTATTGTGAGTATTAATTAGATATTAATTGTCAATAGGCAAACATTTTAAAAGAGAGATGTGCTTTTAGTAATGACACACTATAGGTTGAAGTGAGTCAATTGAAATTTAATTAACTTGTTCTTTTTTAGCGAGTTGTATAAATTTTTCTAGTCAGTATATAGTTTACTATCCTATATAAAAGGATTGATTGTTGTATGTGTGTATTTTTTTTTGGAGTAAGGTAAATATATTAAACCAAAAGAGGGTATAGTTTGGGCAAACTATACAGTACAAAACGAGGCACCATAAACCAGGGTCCTACAAAAACTAAAAGTGGGGATTACATACAAAAACCCCAATAAGTACGAGTGTTAGCATTCAGCCTATACAAAATATCCTTCCTGTTCTTCATATGCCACTTGAGCTCATCAGCAAAGTATTTAATGAAGGCTCGTTGGCTGGTCTCCTTCTTCTCATGACTTCTCTTGTTCTTCTCTTTCCACACATAATAACTGAGACCCGTAATACAAAGGAGGGCGTAGCTTTTCACGTATTTGTCATTTTTGTAAACATTTTCAGCCCACTTGATAGCTTCATACAGGTTGTTGGGTACATTCTGTCCCCAACCGTTTCTGAGGCACATCACACTCCAGACTTGCTTGGACCACGTATGCTGAATAAAAGGTGTGTGTTCGTCTCATTTACACTCATGCAAAGAAGACAAGTCTCATCCATCGGGATACCCCAAGCAACCATCCTGTCATAAGTAGGGAGTCTATTGAGAATGGCCCTATAGCAGAAAACGCTCCATTTGGGGTAGTGAGCGTGGCCCCAAAGAGAAGTAGAGATAACCAACCATGTAGAGGGGCCTGCTGCAATGTTGATCGTTGGTGGCTGGTTATAGGACCAAACACCATTCACATCAACACTAAACAGATGAAGGTTGGCTTCCACATACGCGCACATCAGTCGCCAGGTGCGAGAGGGTTTGCTCCTAAGAACACAGACAAGATTGGAGCAGTACCTATATTTCATCCAAACTGACCAGCAGTTCAAAGGTTGGTTGATGAATTTGAGAACCCGGCTAGCACTGCTTTGCTGCATAAGGACCTCAGTATCTATTATTTGCAGCCCACCTTCAAGAAAAGGTTTAGCATTTTTTTCCCAAGAAATGGAATGATTCTTCCCATCCCAATTTTTTCATACAATGCCACTTGCTAGGTTTTTCAACCATGTTTATTATGATCACCATGCCAAAAATATTTATTTTATTTAAATTTCAACAACTCAGTGTTCGTTTGGTATGGTTTTCTTAGCCGTTCTTTGTATTTTGAATCTTAATAATTTCATAGTTTTCACCAACTTATTCTAGTCATTTATTTGTTTATTGAATAATCTTTTTTTGTGTTTGTTTTCCTTCCTACTGCTAGTCTGAATTTGTTTTGTGTTTTTAAATTCCACCATCTACCGTGTTTGTTTGGCATACTTTCTTAGCTTTTTGTGTATGTTGATCTTAATAATATAATAGTTGCGAGCAACTTGTTGGTTGGTTCTGATAGTTAGTTATTTTTTAGAGAAAATATTTTCACATGTGATTTGTGCATGTATTTTTCTTCCAGTCATATCTCAAAGTAAAATTAAATGTAGAACAATTGAGTTCGATCAATTATATCACACAAATCTATTTAGTATTCATGTATCAGATTCAATCAATTGTGTAACACATGCTTAGTATGTGTCTTTCACTAGTAGTACATGAATGGTTATGTTTATTGAAAAAAATACAACTATGTAGGTATGAATACATACACGGTAGTTTTCCATGAATAAAGAGTTCTTTTAGATTAATTTGGTTAAAAAAGTAGAATATATTCTTAACCGACTAATTATACATGTACCCAGTTAACTGAAATGTTATAACCAAATTGTTCGAATGAAATTAACCATAATGGAATCATCCATTTGATTAATGGGTTATATACAAATTCTTCTCACTCCTAAACAGAACATAACATTGTAAGTTGGTTGGAGATGTAGTAGTTCATGCAGATGACACTCAAAGATGAATGACACACATCGCTAGTAAAGATGCATGAATGACCCATTCATAGCATATCCATTACCATGTTTCTCCACCTTTTCAAATCATTTTGGTCAATGATAATGCTATTTGACAAGATTATTAGTAGCCACTCTGACATGGCACATTTACTTTACATGCACGTTTATTTCACATTAAAAACCCTTCTTTGCATATTCATATCATCATATGCGCACACCATCAAATATCAAAACAACTTGCCGGTCGATGCACCTTTGTGTCAGGTACCCACCAGTTTCTCCTTCATTTGTCTTCAACTTTACAAATTATTTTCAATCAGCAGCAACAACAACAAGGATGCTAGTTAGAGTTCCTTTATTAGATCTTTTTACCAACTCTGGCATAATGCTTACTTTGAAAAAAAGGGTACATGAACTAGTCTCGGGTCCCAAAATCAAACCCATAAAATGAACTGCATCTATAGTTGGTTGTAGAACAACATCAGAGATTTAGACGGGAGGTTGGAATCATACAAACATAGTGCTAACGATTAACTTTTCAAACTAGTAAGTTTGTCATTGACAAAAATGTGAAGATGTCCAATCGCTTGTTTATCTCTAGTAAGCTACTCCATCCTATAGGGCTGCAACCTATCTTCCTATGCAACCTTTTCCATTTGTTTCCTTCTCTGAATGGGACAATAACATCAATCCAATCATCTACCACACCTAGAAACTCAATCACCTACCTCACCTAGATATTTACTTAATCTTTTACTGTTATGACTATACTACAATGAGCCTTGCACCCTATCCTAGCTCCCTTCACTCCCTTTCTTCATCTCAAGTATAGTTCAAAGGCTCATGACATTGAATGGCTACCAATCCATACTATCTTAGGCTCCCACTAGGTTGACATATTCAATACTTTTGTAGGATAAATACTATAGGTTGTTGACTTTGTGAGTCCTACATGAACTTTTTCCTAACCCCCGATCTTCTTAGAGAATTTGGAAACAACAAAGTACAACCACGAGTGTGGAAAATTAGATGGGAGACTAGTGGAATGTTTTCTTATTGATAGAAGGCACACTTCTTTCCTTTATATTGGAAAGGAGAAAAGTACAAGGGAAACAAATTAACCCTAATGATACAAGACAAATAGACTCATATGACATAAAAAACTAAATACAAATAATACTAACACTCTCCCTCAAGATTGAGTATGGGTGAAACACATATCCAACTTGCACTCAAAATACTTAATTAGACAATATGACAAATAAAAAATAAAAGTGTACCTCTCCATACAATATTTTCACTCCCCTTAAACACGACTCTCCAAAAAATAATTTTATGAAGCCAACTTTGAGTAGTATTCTATATGTTGAATTACTCAAGATTTGGAGAAGGTCTTTTGAAGTGCATATTAGATGAAGGACATTTGATAAATGGAATCCAAAAGTCATAGAAAACACTCCCCACCATCAATTTGGACCAGATGATGAAAACACCATGAATATGCAAACCTTTTAAAATGAAATGTGGATTGGAATAAACACAATCAACATATCCAAATACACAACAAGAATGTATAAGCACCATGTTGAATTAGTAGCATAGGTAAGTTCAAATCATTTGATAAGTGTAGTCAACTAGAATTAGCAAAGAAAACTACATACATGCATAATGTTACATGAACATGAACTGGACAAGGTGTGGAGGATTGCAACTGGATCCGTCTAGAGTGTGACTCTTAAGGACTTGATGGGAATGAAAGGCATCATAAAGGAAATCCCAAGTAGATCACTAGAAGAACCATCTTGGCAGATGTATCATTGAGAAGACATGAACAAAGTAGCTTGGTGAAAATAAAATCTGGATGAAACATCAAACTTGTAGATATAGAATTAGTAGACTAGAAATTGATGAGCTTTGAGAAGTCTAATGTGAATAAGCAACCATCGATATCATGAGAATGTAGAAAGTATGATCAACTAAAATATATTAATACCAAAGGAAATAAGAAGGAAAAAGCACAAAACGCTCTTTCTTAACGTACATTATGTGGTATGAACGTGAAAATCTTGATGTCAATACTAAAATTGAGATCCTTCAATGCATGAAGAGGTGCCAACTAGAATAAGAGTAGATAGGAAACCTATGCACATATCATGGCATGAACACAAAGAAGCATAATACAATTGGGAAAGATACACTAACAATGCACTGGAAGCACAAAGAAGCATAGTGTCACTAGCAAAGATACACGAATGATGTTGTGAAAGCATGATTCTTTGTGGAAATGAAGGGACACAAACACATTGGAGAGATAGATATGTTGAATGCCAAGACGCTCCATGACGATCTGAATATCTTGGACTTATACATATAACTTCTCATACTCTTTTTCTTGATACTCTCTCTCCCTTATCCCCACATACACCAAATAATGAAGTGATAGAGTAGTTGGTGTGCCAAAAAACAATACCCTCCTGGATGTGGAAATTGATGAGCACATGAGAGGCGATAGGGAAAGGATTTTTCAATGGATAGGAAGAAGAAAGAAATAAAAAGTAAGTGCAATGCCCCTTCTCTTCTTTTATTATTTATAAACTATCATAGGGTCTTTTGTTTGACAACATGTTGTAGATATAACTGATAATGTGAGTAAATGTGCTACATGAACTGATTAGAAAAATTTGAATAAAAAGTAAATGAATCTTTGTGTGACCCAAATCTGAGAGGTGAGAGGGTAGAGCCCCTATGGTATGGATTAGGTTACATAATAAATTTGATAACAGATCCAATTAGTAATAGAATATTATGTATGGGGACAACAATAGAGTTTAGGGCCGGTGGTTAACGATCCATTTTTACACTGATGAGGGTGTTAGGGTTTTTTCTAATCTAGTGTAGGAAGCATTGATTGGTGGCTAGGTAGCATTGGAGAAAAGGTCATCTTGGAAATGATGACATTGCTTGAACAAGTCATTGTAGGTAAAACCCATCCGATCTCCAAGTAGTATCAACGGTCGTCATTGAAGAAGAGGCTTATAATATTTACATGTCAATATTAGCTTCTATTGATTTTTGACGAGCATTAGTGGAGTACTAGATGTGGATGAGTGTGCACATTTGGAAAAAAGAAAGTGAAGAGGAGACAAACAACTTAATGGATGTTGAAATTGTTGATCACAACAAGTGCATGCATTGAGTAGTAGTAGTCATCATTGCTGGGGAAGCGGAAAAATAGGAGCTTCTATGAGAACCTCATGTGGACCACAACTAAATATGATGTTGTTGTGTCAGATTTGGAAGGTGCCAACCACCATTTTGCACCAAAGGAACCATGCAAGCAACATCTTATATAAGATGGCCGTCAGTGAGAAACTTGCTTAGCTGGGAGAGCCGTAAGACAACAGTAGTGTGGAAGGGATCTCATGAGAGTCAGTGAAGGGGAGGAATCAAAAGGATGAATAGCTAGATAAGACTCAAAGGAGGTAGATAAATGTAGATAATGGTATGTAGGAAGGAGAACAATGGAAAAAAGATTCTATTTTTATTACAAAAGAAGAGAGGAAAATTACCAAGGAGTCTGAATGATGCCTGGAGATCGACCATGCCAAGAAGAGACGGAGACCACTCGTACGAAGAGGGTTTCTTTTGTACTCCCTAGGTTAGGATCAATGCATTGATACCAAGTGGAAAACAAGATGGGAGACTAATGAGGAATTTTCTTATTAATACAAGGCACACTCCTCTCCTTTATATAGGAAAAGAGACAAGTACAATGGAAGTAAACTTAACCCTAATGGGTGAAGATAAATAGGCCCATGTGACATAATAAACTAACTAACAATAATTCTAGCAATCATAATGAGTGGACTTATCTTGAGCCATGACTCACTCTCTACTAACAATCCTTTCATGCTAAGGAACTTAAAATTCCCACCATCCACTCCAAACATATGCACAACACCTCACATATAAATAGGACCAGACATCCATTAATTTCTTCTTCAAAACCACAACTCCAATCAAATCCATCAACCTCACTAAAGAAATTAGTTATGGCTTGAGGTGACTCCCTCATCTTCTCAACACCTCACTCTCCATCGACACTGGAAGTACCTCCTGCTGGATGTTACTCCTAGATGAATCACCTTGATCCTTGTAAGTCACACTTTTATGAACTTTGTTAACTCAAAAATTAAAAGTGCCTCAACTCAATCTAGGGAGAAACACACTTGTTAGTGAACTTGGCCTTCTGATGGATGGTTTATGAAATTACATCCCTTTGAGAACAATGCAATCTACCTACACATCCTCAATGAAATGGCATATCCACTACCCCTCCCTCCCATGTTTGTATAGACTCCATACTCTACCATCCTTTTGTTGATCCCACAACACACAACCTCCACATACAAAAAATACCTACAATTTCTATGTCCAATGGAAATTATTCTTTCACCATTAATAAGTATTACTCAAAACCATATATCAACAACACCATCCAAAACCCTAGTAGTCATAGGAACATGGATACCATTAACCAAGAGGGTTCTTTTCTAGATCCTGATAATGCTTATATATTCTCTCAATAATAGATGCCTCCCACTCAGGAAATGACATTCGATGCTGAACGACACAACATTGAACAAGTTGATAAAAATACTAGTATAATCATCAATCCCATTTAACAAGATAGACTTAGTTACTAATACATCTTTTATCTACATCAAACACAAAATGATTATTTTTAAACTCCTCTTCATGACAAAATTTATTAGAAAAAGGAAAACATAATAATTTAGGTTTTTGTGATGTCCTCATTGTAATAACCTTGGCCATAAACAATACAATTTCCAAAGACCCAAATTTTTCTATGCACGTCGACAAGATTGATATTTCTATAAAAAAACTTTAATCCACTACCATATTATGTAACAAAATTTCTTTCAACTTCAATAATGCAATAAGACTACTCACTCCTCACACTTATCTTTCCCATGCAAAAGAAAATATTAAGTTCCCTAGTTGCAAACAAAACTAGGGAAACTTGCAATCCTCCATGCACAACTCCTTCGCATTATTGACAATACCAATAATTTACCACCAATACAAGCGTCATCACAACTAAAATAAAAAAATAGCCAATCACCTACATCATCTAAAAAGGGATACCAACAAACACTCTCCCCTCTATATCTACCAAGCATAATTCATAGACTCCACATTACCTGTAAGACCTTTCACTTCCCCCAAAACTTCTACTACTCATTAGTCTAGCCTAACTACATCTCCCTATTGTATTCACTACATGGAGAACTCTAATCCTACTCTCTATGAAGAACATGTGGATGTTCTTCCTATAAACTCCATGAGACTTATCAAGGTGTTGATAGGTACTAGTATTCTCATCATTTGAAACAACCATGATAATATTCATGTCTAAATCCTTGATGTCACAAGAATAGTAGGCTTCCTCATCCTATTCCACAATCCATTGACCAAAAATCCTCTCTTCTTCCCATCCCATCTACTCCTTACATTATGGAATAGAAAATTGAACATCTAGGGAGTATCACCATTACCATCACATATGGAGAGATCTTTGCCCAAGCAAATATCCCTAGATGGACTCTATTCAGAGGTTATACTCACACATCTAGTTATGGAGCCAGATGGGTATCTATGTCCAATCTTCCTCATCACCTAAGGGATGAGGAACTCTTCAATAGTATAGTCATTGGTGTCGGAGTCACTTATTAGTCCAACATGTCTAAACCCTATATCCCACAAATTACATAAATCCTTTTGTGTGTTTATGTCACACTTGAACCTCAACTCCCAGAAACCCTAAAATATATTTTTGTGAGTTCTTATATACCATTAAAGTTAAAGGATAAGACCCACATATACTTCCCAACGTCTTCAACAAACTCACTTACCATCATGTCACCTAAAATTGTCCTAAAGATACACACAAGAGTCTGATCCAAGATGCAACACTTATTGTTCTACCCATCAAGGGCGTTGATTGGGTCTGAAAGGACAAAACCACACAAAATCTTATACAATATGATAATACCTAAAAGAATTCCTAGAAATTATTACCCATATCCCATACAAATAGAAATGACATGAATCCTCTTAGCCACTTAACCTTGCCAATGTCAACCCTAGGTATAATGGGATACAATAATACTCTATCTCATGTCCTTTGAACATAAAAATAACAACTCCACTACTCGACCATGAGAACCATTTCCAGACAACCCTAAAGGATGTCAAAAACATGACAACACTACTCAAAGGCCTAACTAATCAAGGAACTGAGCATGAAGATTAAAAAACTACACCTAAAGAATCTACCACCACCACTACATCTACCACCTAATGCAGCTCCTACAGTCAATACATTCTCACATACACTTGAGAAACTATAGAAGAAAATTTTCTATTCTGAAGACAATTTAGGTAACACCTATAACCCTCATAATTCTTTATTTGAATAGTCATATCCTACTTTTGATAATATCACAATATTAACATCATGGGATAATGTTTCTACATTCATTTCTTTTACTAAACCTTTTCAAATAAAATTCAATTCTAACATGGACATATTCTATCTCTCTTTAAACTTGAGACAAATCTCGATTGAGAAAATAAAAAACCACTAGTTTTGGCTATTGAACATCATGAGCGTCAATCTATCTAATCCCATCTTTTTAGTACCAACTTATATGTTATTCCAGATGATTGTTGCTTTATAGAATGTATATAATTCAGCCATTCCTGGATATAGACACAAAATTGGGCAATTAACCTGATTACACAAACTAAACATTGTCAAAATCCAAGAAACCAAAACCACTCTCTCAACACCATAGATAGAAACAACGTCACCCAACAAATCCAAATACCATCACACAGTCTTAGTGAAGGACTCCTCATTTGATGTAATTTCAACATATATAATCATAATGATCATAATTTGGGTACACACTACATTTCTATTAAATCCTATAACAAAGATGACAACACATAATGGACAACCCCAGGTGTGTACAAAAAGCCTAGGAATGACAACGAATTCTTTCAAGAACTATAAACTCTAGCAAATTTTTACAAATATTCCCCATTGGAATGTATGTTGTGAATTCAACTTTAAAGGAAACTAAACATGAGAGGAACACCTCTCCATAAAATTCATATCAACAATAACAACATATTTGACAAATTCATTCTTGAAATCACTTGATCAATCATTCTTCTACGAATAATAAATTCACAAGGAATGGAGGGGATTCCTAGGCCAAATTGGACTGCTTTCCTTTATATTAACGGGATAACATATATCCATCAACATATGTCATTTTTTCCCCTTGACCCATCTCAAATCACTTTTCTATAATTCTCAACATAATTTGTGAAACTTGGGGACATAAAGCCTTCCAATTTGAACAACTTTGGACATCCCACTGGACTTTGGACACATTATTTCTTCCAATTGATCAGGGCCACCTCTTTGACACCAAACCACGTTATCATATTCATATCAACCAAAAAAATATTATATAAAATCTTATTGCATGGATCAAAAACACCTTTGGGAAAACTAACAAAAAAATCAAACTCTTATATGAGGAACTTATAGGTTAAGAATTCCCACTTCACTAATTCTGCCAAAACTCTGGTTATTTATATTGAACATACTACCCTAAATAATATTCTAGAGGGTGCACTTTCCAACTAGCTCAGTTGGTCAAGCCTGCTGCTTGTGAAGCGCATGTTGCGGGTTTGAATCTCAGCGAACTAGTTGGGGCACTACAGGAAGGGAATATAGCCCTCGACGTAGCTGATGGTGTTCTCTCTCTCCTACTACCTTGGACAAGGGGTGAAATTCCCCACTTCCAAAAAAAAATCTAGAGGGTATATGGAAATAAACAACAAAGATCCATTGACTATGTGAAGGTGACAAAAACATATTCTCTCTTTTCTTAAAATGTGCAACAAGAAGAGAAACTCCCTCATCCATGATATCAATATTAACAATGTTATGACTATAAATAAACATAAATGATTAATCCATTCAAAAATTCTTCACCATCCTTTTCGACAATGAATGGCCATACTCTGATCTAGTCAAATTTTAATCAGATCATTATCTAACCAAACAAGATCTTTAACCCCCACAAGCCTGACCTAATGAATAATTTACATTTCTATTTAAAACCATGGTGTTGGCATATCCCTTGGCCAAAATGGTTTTAGTTTGACTTCTATCACCATCAATGGGATATAATGAAAAATCATGATCACTTCTCCTATACATAACCACGATTATATCACTGTACAAATTGGCATATTCAATCAAACATATATAACTCTCATCTAAAAATATGAGACCCTAATATGTGTGGTTCACATTGTGATAGAAAAGTTGTGAACAAGGTGAACTTTATAGAAAACAATATATAGGTATAGAAGTTCAGGATGTATTATATGAGTGGCAAGTATGAGGTCATTTCTATAAGGAGAGATGAAAACACTAGATATGTGTCTATTTTCTAGGTTCCTGATTTAGATTTTAGAGCTTTGAGGGTTTAATTGGGGTTTGAGTGATTGTACTAGGTGAAAATGCAATAAGGAAAGGAAAGAAATGAATCTAAGTTAAACTAGCAATTAAATCTAACTAAAAATCTAAGAGGACAATTAACACTAAGTCAAGAAATATTAATCCTAATGCCAAACCAAAAAAGACTTAATATAAACTCCCCACACCTCTATCTGGTTCTTTGGTGACTCAACAAGTGACTTAGGGATACCCTCACTACTAGAGCTTCCGACTAGGTGGTTCCTTCTCCCCTCGCAAAAGCCTCTCTCCCACCAATGGGGAATGATATTGCACTAATATGTAGAGCCCTATCGATCAACAAATAGGATAATGTTGTTGATTTCATGGATGGAAGAATTGAAATCCCTAGAAATTGTGTCGGTGGCACCAAGATGGCGTGATGACTTTTTATTGCCTCTCTATTGCGATTTTGGTGGCACCGAGATATAGGGTCAGTGGCACCAAGATTTCTTTGCACACTTAGCACCTAAAAAGCATATAAAATTGTGCATAAGCCGTGGGATTAATATAAAATGTCATAAATATGATAAAATAGGCAAGATTTGATGTAAAAGAACGTATACTGTCCATTAGAAGTGATCCATGCAATAATAATCAAGAAAATGGTGAAAACTGCATAAAATAACCCTAAACTAGGCTTGTAAAATCGACTCCAAATGCATGCATCACCTATCAATCAACAAATAGGATAATGCGGTTGATTTCATGGATGGAAAAATTGAAATCCCTAGAAATTGTGTGGAGGTAGCAGTGTAGGGTCTCTTATCGACCAAGAAAGGTTACAACTTTTCTACTATTCGATGTGCTATGGAGCAGATGAGGAGACTAAGAAGGAGGGTGTCAATTAATATGATAGACCACAATTCAATCATAATCCAATTCTCCCATCAAAAAGATAAGGAGAGAGTGCTTGAAGGAGAACACTATAATTTTTAGAATTTGTTACTCCTACCAAAAGAACTGAGAGTTGGCGTTCAAACAGTCAACAATATAGATAACAATTATCCCTTTATGGGTTAGTTCATATAATCTACCATTGGGATGTAGGAATGGAAAAGTAGTGCGGAAAATTGTTGGGCACATTGGGGAAGTGACAGAGGTAGTGCATGTATAGGATGGATGGTCCAAATCTAGAAGAGTGTGTATCAAACCCAACATCGAGCAACATCTAAAAACAACATAGAAAATGAAGAGCTTCAAATGATTGGTAGCTGAGATCAATGTTTTAACAACTGGACCGGTGGTCAGACCGATGTTGACTCAAACTGGGTTGAGCCAGGTTCAAGTGGAGTGGTTGAGCCGGTTGGACTAGAAATGATGTCAGCATGACGTCCCAAAATTATTGAACCAAAAAAACCAAACTGGTCACCATAGTATAAGGCAATTAGCAGTCAGACCAGTCGAACCAATTGAACTGGGAACACTATATATACATATACATATATGTGTGTATATATATATTCATGTACATATTTACACATATATATTATATGTATACATATATATACATATTTATATATATATGAATATATATACTTATTTATACAGATATATGTATATATACACACATATATATACATATATTTGTATATATGTGTATATATATCTATGCATATAGATATATACATATATTCATATGAATATACATGAAGACATATATACATATATATACATATATATATACACCCCCATATATATATGTGTGTGTATTTATATTATCACATAGTTCGCCCTCCAACTAAGAAGATAAAGAATATTTTTTTCTTTAATGTGATAAGAGTATGGTATCAGTTGTGTTGGTCACAAGTTTCACTAGTATAGAATTGACCTTTAGTGTCGGTTATTTAAGGCCTTTGGCGTTAGTTTCAAAGTGACACCCAAGTGGGCACCGCTAAAAGTCAAAACTTTCAGTGTCGGTTTTAACACCGACACCATAACCCTTCCCGCCACTAAAAACATGCCAGCAAGGGCATTATAGGCATCGATTATTTAATAAAACCGACACTATATCCAGGTCAAAGACGTCGGCGTTTCACAAAAACCGACACTATATAACCCTTCCCACCACCAATAAAATGCGTCAGCAAGGGCACCATCGACATCAGTTTTTATATATAACCGACACCATATCCCACCACGGCCGTGCTTCCTAGCACAACTGTGTCACCTAGCCACATAGACGTTAGTTTTTTGCTAATAACTGACACTATATGTCTTTGTTGTTAGTTTTATACTAACAGCGGACGCCTATTTTATGATTTTTTTTCTTATCAGTTCGTAGGCCTGTTGTATGGCTGGTCAGCAGGATGCAGAACCTATAGTTCAATTCTGAATTGTAGGTTTACAACATCCATTGATATCAGACAACAACAAGCCACAAACCTGCAAAATTAACAAGATAGACAACAATTTATGATCACACACATGTATAAGCACATTTAATTCATATTATTTTTCAACACACACATGTAGAAACCAGTAGTTCCATTTCGAATTTCCTCCATTTTCACACACATTTAGAAAACTGCAGTTCCATTCATTTCATCTCTTTTTACATTCAGACACATGTAGAAATATTCATGTATTGATCATCTTCACATTCACACATATGACAATTCAGAAAAATTCATTCACATTCACACAAAAATAATTATGAGAACAAAGTTTAGAAATATCATTCTTTATTCATCATCGTCATTATCGCCATCACTATCTCAATCATATTTAAAAATTCCCACTACTTGTAGCACTTTTGTCCATTCTTCTCTTACATCATCTAATTCTTCCCTCGTATAGGGAGTATGTACTTCTAATAACTTTCCACCTGTAGTCAAGTTAGTTTTGAACACCTGCAAAGAGAATGATGTATATATATAATTAATAATACATAATAAGATTGATATATTTCATATTATCTAATGAGACTATATATAATACCTTAGGTATGATATCAATTTCCATTACGACATGTTTGATGATTAGGTCCATAAATTGCATCACATAGTATGCACATACCCAACCATTTTCTTGTGTAGCACACTATAAATTGAAACATACAAAATATTCAAAAATACAAATAGGCACAGTTCACTTAAATAATATATACATTAGAATTGGGAAATTACTTTCACATTCTCCCAAATTAGTGGATGATTCTTTTTCTTGGGGACCTTTCCTCTAGATCTTTTGAACTCATGTAAAGCCCTACATGTTAATGTAACACATTAAATTGCATATTAAATAGTAATGTAATAACAGATGTTAACATATATAAAAATATGAAATATTTCTAACGGAAATAATGTCTTTTTCATTGTGTCTCCATATAATGTATTCAATTCATTCCCCGTAGGATCTAGATAATAGACAATGAACGTCTTGGGGACAATAACTAGTAACTCCCAATGGCTACCACTACAGGTAAGAAATTAAAAATTAATAACTTAAAATCCACAATAAAAATGTAATTTTCTTAAGTCCAAATTATAAGCAAAGTAAACTTACTCGACATTGAATGGAGCTATTATCACTATCTTCTTTTTTTTGCCAAAATATTTAAAAGCAGCACAACAATATGAAGTAGTTGAATAAGGGTCTTTATCTACAAGACTAATCAAAGATGGAACCAAAAATTCCACATGGGAAAATGAAAAATCTGTACATATCATGTGTAAGTGGCTGCAAAACATGTATTACGTATGCATTAATATATAAGAAACCAGATCAGTGTATATAAAACAAGGTATATGGATGTATAAATAAGATCTCACTATATCCATAGCTCTATCATAGATGTATTTAGCCAATCATAATAAAACAACTCCAAAATATCTTGTATAAATAGCTTGTTATCGTATGATTGACCTGCAACATCCTCCGGAATAGAAACATTTATAGGAAAATTTGGATCATCTTCGCCTATTCATACTGCCATACCCCTACAATTAGGACCTCAGGGCGTGTAGGTCTCTTGGAAGCCAACTTGGTACTTCAGGAGGTGGAGGTAGAGGCTGAGATGTAGCGGGTGTCTTCCTTTTGACCTGTATATATAATTTCAGATCAATTGACTCATATATACACACTAACAAATTAACGTAATGTAAATTTACCATACAATATTAGTATATACGACATCCTCTTTGGGCCACATTATCACTCCGCCTTCTGCCTCACCAAGCATTTCAGAATCTGAGTGGGCATATGACAATGGACGATCCCTCCAATTGGGGAGTACATGTATCGGGCTCACACGAACCACACCAGCTGGTACTGGAGTCCCATTAAATATGTCCCCTGGAAGGGTTAGGTAAGCCTATGACTCTATAACGATATATTATTGACTTTTTAGACAGTATGGCTTCAACCCCTATAAATTTACGTAAAGAATATTATATACATATATACATAAATATATCATCTTGAAAAGACTAGCTACTATATATGTCATAAAAATACTTACAGCAGACGTGCTAGGTGGTGGGTCTACATGATTACTCCCAACCACCTCTACAGTAGGAGAAGAGTGGCACACCACAAGTACTGTCTGAGTGGCAGGCTGAGATGCCTGCCACTTGCTAATTGCTTCATTGAGTCTCTTATCAAGTGCTTCCTCGACTCTCCTATCAAGTGCTTCCTTGACTCTCCTATTAATTAACTCATCTACCTATACATGGACAAAAGAAACACTAGCTTTTGATTATTTAATTCCCTTTTGCAATAACATTCTAAAAAAAGAACAGGTTACCTCAAAATTTGATAGTCCCGCTTTTGGGACATATTTGCGGTGTGATGGCCCAAAGAATGCTTTTATGCCCACACCAATGCCTACACCCCTAACACGTCCAGGATGCTCTAGATTACCAAGAGAAACTATCAATTCATCCCTTGTGCCCTCAGGGATGAACTTGCCTTCCTTCCTCTCCTCATGAAGCTCCCGCTAACCGCCATCAACAAAAATTGGTAAGTAAATATAACAATAATTAATATCGATTGGTCTAAGAGTTGAATTTTACAATTTTTGCAGCCGTCTCAGTAGCTGCGGGCTTCATTATATCTCCCTTATTGTTTTGCCTCCCAGCGATCCACATAACATGGCAAGGCAGAGGTGTGGGACCAATAGTAGAGGACTCTACAGTCTCCTGAGTAGCAGTAGACTGAGCAGTAGACTCAGCCTGTAGTCTTTGGCGAATGCCTGCATAACCTCTTGGATCAGCCATTGTATGGTCATGCACATTCAGTGCATGCCTTGCACTTTGAGCATCAGTGATAGACTTGTTAGTAAGCACATTGATTTGGTTAGTAACACTAAAGGTTAATCATAAATTGGTGAATACATAAGAACATATATTAATTAAATTGGGAGTGGCGCTTAACACCTTGAATTCATCCATTTTTCTTTGGGTAACAAACTCCTCCCAGTCTTTGGGGTCCAGGTAGTTCCATTGCTGAGTGGCTGCCTTCTTCCTAAATTTATTTTTAAAGAGAATACAAACAAAAATTATTAGTGTAGAGTTTGTCAAAAAGTGATCAATGTCTAGAATTGGAAATCAATCAAGAACCTCTTCTCAGCATCGCGTATGTAATCTCGGGTGAGATTTGTCCTATAGTTCCTTAGGACCCTCCCACAGTGTTGTATCACACATTTATGATGCAACTTTTCATCCAGATCAAATATACTCTACAAAATAGAATTGCTATTAACTAGTATCCTAAAAATTAGTAATCTACAAAAATAGAATTGCAAATAATAATAACTCACACATAGTTCCTTCCATACTAAGTCTTTCTTCCCCTTAGGAACTTTATGCCAAGATTCAAAATTAGGACTACAATGGCTACGAGTAAGAACCCCAAGATATGAAATAAATGAGTTGCGGTTCACTCCAACTGGATTTCCTGCATGAACACAATCCACAGCTAATTTGGGTCCATTACCCCTTTGTTGTAGTAACTTGTTCATCATAGTGATGCCCCTCACTTTTTCAAAAATTTTTGTTGCTTATCAAGTGCCCCAAGTTCTTCAGGGGGTACATCATCAACCTAAAATTTGACAAAATAAACACACTTATAGGATATTACTATAAATAGACATATAGATAGAAATATAGGATATATTTTTAAAACATACATTGTGAGGTGGAGCATTGAAATCCTCACCCTCATGGTAAGCATCATCATGGTCATCATGCTCACGCTCAACCATATGAAAGTGTCATTAAAAAATCAAACATTTAGCATTTGACATAACTAGAAGATAATAAAACATTACAAAGTTCACATTTAGAAAAATAAAACATATAAAAAATATAAACATGCATGCCTCTAATATTATGATCTTTTATCAATTAACAATCCTTCATTGTGATCTCCGCGCACATACAAGTCATCATTAGCTTCAATATTTGGTGGTGTTGGCAACCCAACTGAGAATGGACTGGAGTCATCATACTTATCATAATACTCTTCTTCATCTATAGGATCTTCAATTAACTATCTTTTACCATGAAGAACAACTGACCATTTATCATTTACATGATCATCGATATAAAATACTTATTTTTCCTGTGATGCCAATATGAATGGTTTACCCTTCTTGCCAATCTTTTCAAAGTTCACTAATGTGAAACCCAATTCATCTACTATAACTCCTTTGGTGTTATCAACCCAATTACATTTAAAGAGCAGAATTCTAAAATCTACATAGTCAAACTCCCATATATCTACAATGACACCGTAATATGACATTTTAACTTCATGTGGACTCTTATCCTTTGCACTTGCAAAAAACAATGAAGATGCTTGAAGGGTGATTCCACTATTTTGGACGACACTCTTATCATCTTGACACTTTGTGTAATATGAGAATCCATTTATGTCAAACCCTTCATAAGACATACATTCAATTTTGGTTTAAAGGCGAGACATTTGATAGTTTTAGTAAGATTATTTGGTGTTTGAGATAGTTGAAGTAAGACTTTATCTTCAAACCACTTAATAAATGTCTTGTTATGCTCTCTAGCAAGCCACATTGAATTGGCTCAAGGATATTGTCTCTTGATGAAATTGGTATGTTCCCCGATATAAACACTCACTTCGTCGATGGTGTGTAAAATATACAAGTGACCTTGTTCCAACTGCTCATGGCTGATTACTTTCATCCGTGATCCCAAAATTCCTTTGCCAAAATGCTCCTCAATATTCTTGTCATTAACATGAGCGTCATTACCACTCAGAAAGTCATTGAAAAAATCCATAACTTCTCTCGCCACATAACCCTCAATAATACTCCCTTTAGGACGATAATGGTTTCGAACATCACCTTTAAAAATGCTCATGTATCGTTCAAAGGGATACATCCAATGCAAGAAAATGGGTCCCAATATTTTCACTTCCCTAGTCAAGTGGACAACAAGATGTACCATGATATCAAAGAAAGAAGGAGGAAAATACATATCAAGCTGACATAGGGTAACAACCACTTCTCTTTGCAATATATCAAGAGTATCAGGGTCAATAACTTTTCTGCACAAACTGTTGAAAAAGAAACAAAGTCTGGTGATTGCAAACCTTACATGCTTTGACAATATAGATCGAATTTCCACGAGAAATATTTGTTGCATTAGAGTGTGAAAATAATGAGATTTAAGACCTATCAACTTCAGATCTTTTATTGATACCAATCTATGGATGTTGGATGAGTAACCCTATGGCACCTTAACATTTACCAAGCATTCACAAAAAGCTTTCTTCTCCTTTCTAGACAACATGTAACAAGTGGGAGGTAAGTATGTTCTCCAATCGCTACTAACTACTTCTGTTAATTTTGTTCTTATTCCCATTTCACGTAGGTCCATTCTGGATTTTATCCCATCTTTAGTCTTACCTGGTATATTCAACAGAGTACCATTGACGCTATTACAGACATTTTTCTCAACATGCATGACATCGATACAATGCCTGACTGCCAAAGAACTCCAATAAGGAAGATCCCAAAATATTGACTTCTTCTTGAATAAAGATTTGTCACTCTGTGTATCCATGGTACATTGTGATCTCTTACCAAATTCATTGGCAAAGTATTTTACTCTCTCATAAACAACCTCCCCTGGTATAGGTTTAGGTGCACTCCGTTCCTCATTGCATCCATTGAATGCTTTACACAACCTATGATACAGATGGAATTTTGGAAGAAACCTTCGATGACCAAGATATACAGTCTTGTCACCATGTTTTAGTCATATTGAATCAGTGTTCTCTTCACTATAGGACACACTTTAGATCCTTTGACACTATATCCATACAAATTCCCATATGCTGGAAAGTCATTAACAGTGCAAAACAACATAGCGTGCAAACAAAATGTCTCTCTTCGTGAAGCATCATATGTCATCACACCTTCACCTCTGAGTTTCATTAATTCATCAATCAGAGGTTTAAGATAAACGTCGATATCATTTCTAGGTTGTCTAGGGACTGATATCAACAACGACAGCATAACATACTTATTTTTCATACACAATCAGGGAGGAAGATTGTATATAACAAGCATAACTAGCCAAGTGCTATGTTGGCTACTCAATGTCCCATACGGATTCATCCCATTTGTACAAAGCCCAAGTCTTAGATTCCTGACTTCTTCACCAAATTTAGGGTACAATAAATCAATCTTCTTCCACTGTGGAGAATCAGACGCATGTTGTAGGATCCCATCATTATTTTTCTTAACATCTACATGCCACCTCAAATTCTTTGCATCTATCGGATTGGAAAACAAGCGTTGAAATCATGATATTATAGGTAGATACCACATCACCTTGGCAGGAGAACCAGTTTTGGACTCCCCCGAAGTCGTCAATTTATACCTTGACGCACCACATTTTGGACAATCTTTCAAATCCAAATAGTCCTTTTTAAATAATACACAATCATTCGGGCATGCATGTATCTTCTTGGACCCCATTCCCATTGGGCACAACAATTTCTATAACTGGTATGTTGAGACTGGCAGCTCGTTTCCTTCAGGAAGAATTTCATTCAACAAAAACAACAATGACGTGAAGCTTTTATCGCTGCATCTATTGTTGTCTTTCATCTTATAAAATCTCAACACAACGCTAAGTTTCGTAAACTTACAACCTGTGTATAACGGTATCTCAGCATCATGGACAATGTTTCTAAACATGGGAGGTGGATCGGTGTGTTGTACCCCACAACTATCCAGCATCGCATCAACGATGTCTACTGGAACTGGTTCATTCACATCTACGTCATCAGAGGCAATTTCTTCTTCCACACAAGCACTGCTATCGACATCCACTGATTTCAGGTTTGAAATCTCTCCATACCAGTGCCATTCTGTATAGCCTTGTACAATCCCGTTGCACATGACATGACTTTTGATTTTGTCACCAGTGCTGACTTTCAAGTTGTTATCTCAATGCCTATATGGACAGTAGAACCTATCTCCAAGTTGTTTCCTATGCTCCTCGACAAATCTAATAAATTGATCAAGACCATAAATAAACTTTGGGGTGCAACGATTTGGAATGGACATCCATGATCTATCCATTCTATGATCAAAGAGAAAACAAGTATATATTAGAACAAGATTAGAGTCTAGGGTTAAAATATTAGGGTTTATGGGTTAAAGTATAGGGTTTAAGGTCTTATATATAATAAATGTGTACCACCTATCCCATTCTTTTTTTTGGTCGGTAAAAACTCACCACCTATCCCATTCTTGAATACCTAATCTCACTAGTAAGTGTATAATGTGTATTGAGTTTTCAAGAAAATTTCAATAACATTTCCCGACTGTTCTCCAAGTACATATGTACTTAGAGAACAAACGAGGAAATTCTATCGAAATTTTCTTGAAAACCCAATACACATTATACATTTACATCCTAAGTGAGATTAAGTGTTCAAGAACAGTCCCTAACTGGGGACTATCCAGGATTTACTCCTAATGAGTAAATCTTAGACGGGTTTCTAGGCCAACAAATATAAGTATGTTGTCATTCTTATACCTACAATCCTAGTTTCATCATTCATATCCTATTTCTTCAAGTTAGGGTGATTATTGATGTCTTTAGCAGCATGATTGGCAATCTAGGGAAAAGTTCATCATTTACATTCCAAGCATATCACATGAGTGCATTAGAGTTCATCATTAAGCAAGAAGGGTGATTAGGATTCTCAATATACTCAACAAGGAAACAAGTTACCATTTTCATAGTTAGGAGGGTAGAGATACCCTAAGATCTAGATCTAATGGTTCATAATGAGCATATGATAAAATATTGACCTTGACACACTACCTAAAGATGGAACTTAGTCCAATATGATTTAGATCTACGACATCATCATCTAATTAGGTTTATTTGTCTATGCTTATTCACTTTTTTCCCTGCTATTATTACATGTATGGAGGGTTAATTACCCGATTTACTTCAAATTTGGTAGATTTTCTAATTGGACTATGAAGAACACAAAATTATAATTAGATTCTAGGTTTGAGCTAGGGGATTATGTGATTCATAATATTAGATACCTAGGGTGATTAATGAATTAATAATTATTTGAGAGAAGTTAGATTACCAAATTGTATAGGAGTCTATAATATATCACTACATATTCATATGCGAAGTAATGGAGAATAGATGAACACATATGGAGTAAATTGATATTTAGCCCACTTGTACAATATTGCATAACCATGACTAAGTTGTGTACATAATTAAGTTAATATGTAGTATGATATATGTTAAAATTAAATAGACACATTATTAATAACCAAGCCAATCATCAATTCTATTAAATAAACATTTCTATTGGAGGCTTTACCTCTAGCAGTGGAAATGACAATGATAGTGGTGAGTAGTAGTAGGAGACCATGAGCAATAGTAGGAGACGATAGTGGTGCTCTTTGGTTCCTGGATGCTACTACTGGTGCTGGCTATTGGCATTGGCTTGTGGTTGGAGGAGAGGACCGGCGAGAGGAGGACCGGATGGAGGAGAGAACCCGTGGAGGCACTCTGGATGGAGGAGAAGAGGAACCACGGCGATGCTCTGGCTGGAGGAGAATAGGACCCACGAAGAGGAGGATCGGCAGCAGAGAAGAGCGGCAGAGAAGAGCACCAGCGGCAGAGAAGAGCACCAGCGGCAGAGAAGAGCAACGACGGAGAGGAGGACCGATCTTGGAGAAGACCAGCAGCGGAGAAGAGCAGCCGTGGTGGAGAAGAGAAGCGGCAGAGAGGAATCACCAGACCTAGTGAAATCGGGAATGAAACCACGAAAGGGGAAGAGTCTGATTCGTGCGGGCGATATTAAGTTAACTATAGACGTCGGTTATTATAAAAATCCGACGCTTAACACAATTAGGTGTCAGTCACCACAATAAAACCGACACCTATGTTAAATCATAGTCGTCAGTTTTAACAAGAAAAACCGATGCCTATCTACATATGCTGAAAAAAAATGTTCTCAAATTACGACCATAGTCGTCGGTTTCCATCGAAAATCGACGCCAATTGGGCAATTTTGGTTGTAAAAATTTTTGCGGGGACAACGCGTGAACTCACATCGGCGTCGGTGATTGAATGAAAACTGACGACAAAAGTGGACCCAATTTCTGTCTCGCAAAACACCTTTAGTCGTCAGTTTCTTGGTCAAAAACCGATTTCGTATGTGAAATTTTAGAGGTAATTTTTTTGCACTGGAAAAATTGGATTTGGCGGGAAATTTTAGGCGTCAGTTACTTATTGCACAATCAACTCTAAATAAAAGCGGATACCTGTGTCTGGCCGGTCCTCACATATAGATGTCGGTTTGTGTATTCAGCCAACGTTGTAGGGTTTATGCGTCAGTTTCTTGGATACAACTGACGCCTGTAAATGTGACTTTATAAGCCATTTCTATACTAGTGTTTATTTTGTATTATGCCTTTTATTTTTTTCTTCTATTTGAACCGCTGGTTCGATCCAGTCTAGTCCAGTCAATTGTTTGGACCACTTGGATTGTGTTTCTGACCACTTGGACAAGAAAATAACACACAACTAGTTTTTTAGACTTTTGGGCCCGTCAGCCACCAGTTTACTAATTGACCGATCAGATCGGCTGGTCCGGTTCAGTTTTGAAACCAATGGTCAAGGTGGATATAATGTATGTATAACTTCTGAACTTTTGTTACCTCTATTGGAGAATGTAACTAATGTCTAGAGACTACTCTTAGGAGCAAGACGAACATGAGAACATCAAAGATAAATAGGGAACATGTTTATGTGCTTCCTCAAGGAATTTTTTTAAGAATAGAGAAATATCTTAGCTATGAAGGCATCAGGAAATGTATCTATGAGACAAGGAAGAGACCCCTAGCACAGATCAAATCAACTAATAAATGCAATGAGGCAATTGACATTGGTAAAGTTGTAGAATTGTGTGCTCCCATCATGGTCACGGGTAATGGAGGATGGAAGCTGGAAGATTTGTTGCTATAAGACAATCCAAAGCCATGTGAGGGAAGTCATAAAATGAAGGAATTTGGGTCATCGAACAGGGGCAAGAATGTTTTATCTCCTGCCAGGATCATAGGGGATACACTAACATGAATAAAACTAAACAAATAGCTCGATGGTAGTTGAATTCCAGATGTAGTTGAGAGAGATACAACTCCAATAATGTGTTATGGCCACGTCTGAGCTTATTTGGTAAACTAGGGTTTACCTAGATGATTACATACTTAGTTAGATTGATCATCACTTAAATATTATTAATGATAGTAGCTCATTTATGATGTCACAAAACTAATAAGAAACTCTAAGCATGCTTCTAATTTGAAGAATTAGGGTTTGAGAAATGTAAACCCCAATCGGCAAAAAATTAAGGTTTTGATAGTATATGAAAATGGAATTTGATCATTACAGTAGTGTAGTAAATGATATTTCATCTTTTATATACAACTCTGATATATATATGAAATATGGATATAACTTGGATAACTCCAACATAAGTGATATTGTAAAATACAAGAATATTTTGATGCGCGATGGACCTGTTGGTTGGCTGAGTTTCCTCAAGACAAACGCAACCGACGAGTCATTCTGACTATAATACCAGTGTAGTATTTGATTTTTATTTATTTTTTGGTAGCTTAGAATGATATGAAATTTTAACGGATCTCTAAAAGTAAATCATAGTCAACATGATAATTTTTCATAATTTTTGGAAGATCTATTACATATTTAGTAAATGAATAATAGTAACAGTTTTATGACAAAAAAATTCTACTGAAATAGAAGAAAGTATAAGGGTCAATTTGCAATTGACCCAAGAAACTCAATTGATATATATGATCAACCTAGCACACTAGGAGCTCTAGTAATTCATGGTTCTTTCCAGAGAAATGAAATCCTAGAGAGACAGGGAGGGTTAGGGTTTTAGAGGAGAAAGTGGTGGGATTGCTGATCTAGGCTTTCACCATCTGACAAATGATGAAATCAAGTAAGTTTGGCTTCTTTGCATATTCTTTCACGGTGAAACTTCTCTCACACATCAAGATTATGTGCCTCCTATAATTTGATTCAAAATGATATCAAATCCCTCCCTTTTTTCACTCTTTCTTCATAAATCTCCATTCTTAGGGTTTTTGAGTTGAAAGGAAGAAGAAAGTGGTGATTTTCTAGGGTTTGATGTGAGTTTTTGTATTTTAGATGTAGGTCTACGTTATTAAGGTGTTTTCACACCTTAGATGAGTGCGTACTTCCTTGAAACAATATATTGGACAAAATTGAATTAAATTTTCAATAATCTTCACTTCATTTGTATGTGGCTACAAACCCTAAATCTGCCTGTCAGTTTCAACTTATGAAAGATGATTTAGAAATGGATTATTTTCCTCTTATGATGAATTTCAGATACAAATCATCTAAAAAAGAATCCCTAAAGTAATTGCATAATTTATAAGAATGTACCAAAATCTAGGGATTTTGATTATGACTGAAATTGATGTCTAATTGAATAAAGAACTTTGTGTATTTGAGACTCCTTATTTATGAATGATTCTTTAATTTGAGTGCTTCGTACATATGTGTCAGATACTATCTTGGATTTCTTGTGATGCAATTAGTGTTTTCTTGATATCTAAGTAAAGAGGGTAAAACCCTAAATGAATGGAAATCTGGAAGTTTATGAATAGACATCATGAAATTCAACTGATGTGATTCTTTTATAATTGTATATTCATTTATTTAGGGTTATATATGGTACATGATATTTTAGTGAATGGTGTGGGAACCCTAGTTCAGTTCATCCAACGGTTTCATATATATGTTTGTTGTATGTGAATTGTTGAAAGAAGTCTTTTATCAGTGATGGATTATGATGCATATTGTCCATATGTGAATTGTATGATATGTGAATGAGGTGAATGAAACCCTACGGATAGGGTACTTAGTGAATCAAGTGTTTTCAATTCAGTGTTCTTCAGTATGATAAGTAATGTTGCATAGTTGTCTAGTTTATGATATAGATTGTCGATAATTTATGAAAGGGACTATTTAAGAAATATGAATTTGATGATTGAACAATGAATTAATGACTGAATTAGACTTTTAGATGCCTTGAACACTATAGAATCCTCACAGGAGGCCTGCTCTATGAGGAAGAAAAATGCTTCCTGACTGGAGGTCTCACATAGGTAGAGGTAATACAGAGTGCACTGGTGGGGTGTGAGGGGTCTAGGCTGGTGAGGTCAGACTTCTTAAATGATTGGTATCCAACACTAATCGGGGATGTAGGTGCTATCTGATTTATGAGTTGTGGCGATCAGTTGACATCTTCAGTAGGTCCACTGGAGCACAACAAGTCTGAGGGATTTTGACTCCTCGCCTGAGTACCTGAGTTGAGAGGAGGAGACTGAGATATCTGGTTGCTCCCATTATCCACCAAGAGCCAGATGTGGCGATGCTAGCTGCAAATGTGGTATTAAGATTATAGACTTAGGATCCTGATCATGCTTCTAAGTCTTATGTAGTGAGATCATAGCTTGTTATGATGCTTTCACATGTTGTGGTACATCTCGTGTGGGTTTAAGGCATAATAAGATGAATGAGAGATTAATCGAGTGATGATATGTAGCTTTGTTTCCTTAATAATAGAGAATGTATCTGATTATCATGTCATATGTACATGGAAGTGTGAGAATAGAATGGATGTTTAGATATGTATCTTTAATGTTGAGATTAAATTTGAGTAATCAAGTTTTGGTTTCCCTCACAAAGTTAGCTTACATGATTGAATGTGATAAATTGAAGAGTTTTGAAATTTAAAAAATTCAGGGTGATCTTTGTATTAAGTTTATTTCTCAACTTATTCCCTAATCTCATGATTAGTGGAAACTATGGGATGTGGGTGTAACAACATGCATACCTACTTCATTTAACACTACACCATAAAATTTAAAGTAGAAGGACAAGGGTGGAGTCCATGGTTCACACCAAGAGAAATAATAGTACAGTAATAGTGTTTGAGAAGATGCATGTGGGAGAGAGTCATGAGCTAGAAGTCAACATAAAGAAAAGTGGTAGGCATAAAAGGGTTACTGTAACATACCGAAACCTAGCAACTTGAATCTAGAAACCCTAATCCCATGATTAGGAGTTTGGTATCTTTGGTTCTTTAGATTAGACCAAACAAAGATGAAGTTATACCTTAATGTATATATTTTTTTGGAGATTATTAGTCTGAAACTAATTACATCAAGGATCTTCACTGGGAAGATACAAATAAAGAAACAAGCTTAAATCCTTTAAGTAAGTGGGAAGAACGGACAGAGGACATGTTTTCCATTCAATGTATACTTCTGTTTGCTTGAGGCAAAGCTTGGCCAACTGGCATATGAGTTTGTTCCACTTCCTATTGCAATGAACTACCTCCTTAATATCTGAAATCTTCCTTGTGTCTTGAATTTTCCTTACTAGAAGATGGTATTTATTATGCGGTTGTTCGAGATTATTAACCCATAAGACAACATTTCTGGAGTCAATGGCTAGTACAACTTTAGTTAGAGTCATATGCTTTGATAAAGAGATGCCCTAAGGACCACATAAAGCTCCCCTTCCATGGGGTCTGTGTCGGGAAGTAAGCTAGTCGAACCTATTATCCACTCGCCTTTGGTGTTTGTTGTGATCACATAAATGGAATTCTTATTCTCTTTGTATGATGCATCTATATCAACATGAACGATGGTTGATTTACAGTGAAGTGCATGGGGTTCTTACTCACTTGACTCATGGACAAGTGAACTAGGAGTGGACTTCAACTTTGTTGAGATAATGGATTTCACTTTAGCTAACATATGACTACCAAGACCCTTGGAGGAATGTATTTATGATAAAAAAATGAGTGAATTCCTATTCCTCCACAGTAGACAACACGTCACAGAAAAGGTGGTATTCCACCCATCTAATTGATTCAGTTGTTTTAGGTTGTATCCAAACCAATCCTTGGGTTCATCAAAAATGAAGAAATTGATTGTGTCATTTGGGATCAGATCGGACCCGGTAGATCTTGCTTCAACACAAACTCTAAGTGTGTGAAGCCAGTTGTAACATCCCAGGATTTTAGGCCTCAGATAAAATGATCTTAAAAGGAATGATTGGACTATCCATATCACCAAGGTGCACCTCCTTTTTCGGGAGCCCATCACTAAAGAACTCCACAGTTAAGCATTCTCAACTTGGAGTAGTATTAGGATGGGTGACCAGTCGGGAAGTTGACCCCAACTTGTATGTGAGTGAGGAAAAAGCACACAGTTAAGGCTAGTAGTGGTTTGTCAGGCTAGTCGTCATTCCTGAAACTCTACTAGAGCCTTGGGTAGTAGGCTCGATCATTGTAATGGTATCAGAGCCATGACCCCTCCAGTAGTTGGGGCCCTCATGGGAATGTGGCATGCCAGTCTTGAGTCATGCAGTCTAAACAAGTTGGAAAGGGCTATCCATGGTGATGTAGCCACCCTTGTGCTGGTATTCTATGATCAGGAGTTGGGTGTCCATGGGCCATTCTGGGTCTGCACTGAAATGGGACAATATTATGAGGCCATATAGTTGAGCCTTGACGATGATGTCAAGAGTCTAAGTGAGAGATTGTAACATCTCATGAATTGAGGCCTTGGATAAAATGATCTTAAAAGGAATGATTGGACTACTCATATCACCAAGGTGCACCTCCTTTTTGGAGAGCCCATAACTAATGAACTCCATAGTTAAGCGTGCTTAACTTGGAGTAGTACTAGGATGAGTGACCAGTTGGGAAGTTGACCCTAGCTTGCGCATGAGTGAGGAAAAAGCGTGCAATAAAGGCTAGTGGTGTTTTTTGGGGCCAATCGCCATTCCTAAAACTCTACTAGAGCCTTGGGAAGTGGGCCTGATCGTTATACTAGTCTTCTTCATGTGACTTGCATCTTAGAAAGGTTGATTCAAGTATCATTTTCTTTTCGAGAAAAAGATATATAGTTTGTCAATAGGAAGATTTTGTAGAGAAACCAAAGGTGTATCTTCAACCTGTGAGGTATGTACATGGACAATATATCATAAAAGTGTTCAAGAGTACTGTCCTCACTATGGGTAATTAGTCGATAGAGTGAGTTGGAAGTGACGACACCATTAGGGGTGTGATTCATATATGAGTATCTCCTCTATATCTACAATTGGGGGTAGGCATTTTCCTAATGGAATTGATTGTTTTTGTGGTGAACCAGTTATTTAGAAAACCCACATCCTGGGAGCCATCTTCTAGAACTAGGCATGATACTTTAAGATCTAGAAGGTCCTCGGGGACAAAAAGATGAGACATTAGAGAAGGGTAGATACCCTCCCCAATCCATGCACCATTCCATGCAATCATGTCTTTTCTAGATATGGTCACCCTCCTTGAGTTATTCGTCAACATTGTAATGGAACTTTTTGTACTCCTCTAGATGTGGAATCCAGTAGAGTTTAGTGTGCCTTTATTCACATTCTAGGCTTCCATGAGTTTGACCCAAGGCAAAGGTTGACATTGGAGGAACTTCCATGCTAACTTCACGAACAATGCATGATTGAAGTCTTTGACCTTCTTAATTCCCAAACCACCTTTATGGTTAGGCTTGGTGAGCTTTTTCCAAGCAATTAAATTTAATCACCTGTTGGTTGATCCTATGTTCCAGATGAAATTTTTAACGATTTGACCTATCTTGTAAAAGAGGAATTTTGGGCGCTGGATGGCTTGCATTGTGTAGCAAAATTGAGAAAGGAGGATGGACTTATCTAGGGCAACCCGACCTTCCAAGGAGAGTAGATTTTTCTGCCACTTGATGATTTGATGGTGAAAATTTTCCAATAAGTAATGGAAATGCTATTTTCCTTTGTTGCGGTGGATGATAGGGATCCCAACATGTTTGCCTAGAGTATGAATTTTGTTTATATTGAGTCTTCTAAAAATATGAGCTCTGGTGGTATGAGGAATGTTGGTAGAGAAGAAAATGGAAGATTTCTCATGTGATAGGAATAGTCTAGAGGTCGAATTGAAGACGTAGAGATAATGTTTCATCGTGTTGGCCTATTGTAGGGAAGCCTCTCCAAAGAGGATGATATCATTAGCAAAACTACTATAAATATAGGGGTCGTAGAGGCTTTCTAAAACAAAATAATAAGCTTTGACAATTTTTGTTTTCCCAAAGTTGTGGTAACATGAGAATCTGAGAAAGTCTTAACCATAAAAGGAAGAGACAACAAAGGAGAGAAAATCAATGGTAGCACGTTGACTAGAAGGGACAAATCCTTCTTGTGTATTTTAAAAGAACAAAAGGAGTTCCTAGTTGTCTGCATGGACTATGTATAGCTGGGGAAGTACTTGTCACTTGCTAGGAGGACGTCGCCAACCAGTGTTCGTGGTGATAGACCAAGAGGCCCCCGTTGATAGCTGTCTAGGTGAAACTTGAGAAAGAAACATGTTGCATCAAGAATAGTCACTAGACTTGCTCCAGGACCAGGTATATACCTTGAAACCTTCCTTCCTAATTCATAGTTGTTGATGCAATTGTTTGTATAAGGGGAATATGACAAGTAAAGTTTTGTCTTTTCTGCCATATCTGATGTCATATTTCTCAACACTAGGGGGAGTTCACCCAAAGAGATATCTCAAATTCTATCTCATTGCAACAAAGCACAGAGCTAAGAGAGGAGGAGACAAAGGAGATATCAACATACCAAAAGTTCTAGGAACTTCTGAGAGTTATATTCACAGCTGAAACTATGGCAACACATCCCACTATCACATAGACAATGAGGTGTTACATGAAAATGTGCGGAAAACACCATAACCACAGATTACCAAAACATGGGTTAATTAAAACCAATTGCGGAAAGCGGATAAACTGAGAAACCATAACATATAGGTCCTCGTCCTGCAAGAAAACATATTATATAAATATATACAAGGCTTGATACGTGTCCACAGCTTAGGAGACCAGCTGTTCTGTCATCTCATGAGTCCATCACCTGTTATATATATACACATAAAGGTCCACATCCGGCCAGCAGTAGGATATACAAAGGAACAACAGCCATACATCGTGAAACAATGCCAAAATGCTCCCAAGGACCTGAGAGTACATGGATAACTCTAGACTCTACTACAAAATGCCAAAACAACAGCATATCCATCTCTTGCCTTCTACTGCTCGTCTTGCTGCTCGGACGCAACTCCACGACCACTACCACGTCTAGCTCGAACACCTAAGAACCAACGGGGTGAGACAATTGAACATTGTCCCAGCGAGAAACATAACTCCTCGTCAAAACTATAAAATCAGAAGGATAAAGCAACAACAACAGATAACTGATACGAAGTATAACAAGAGCAGTTTATAAAGTAAAGATGTTCATACCGTCAAGCTTAACAGATATACGAAAGGCATATACTTCAAGTATTTCTTTATGGAACATGATTAACAAGATAAGATATACTGTCACATAACATGAGGAACATATAAATAACTGCAAGATATCACAAGATTGTCTACACAAGCAAGGCCTCAACCAATGTCCCGTGTTTTCCCTTAAGTAGTAAATACTATTCGGCTGGATTACATATTATTATGCCCTGAGGAAGTGAGCCGTACCACTCAAATCGAACCTTCGGTTGCAAAACCCAAAGCCGGTGCCATACAAGGTCAAATGGAAGAGCCAGACTCCACAACCTTCCACCTCGTAGTCAGTGTACGAGTACAACGCAAGTAGGACCGCAATCTCATGTTGAAGTGGCCTCAACCACAGGGTCAGCTCCATTGGCTACCCATCCTCTAGCCCACCTCGGTACAGGTCTCGGCGCTAGTATATCTGAGCCATGGGCCTACTCACCGTGCTCTGAGCCATGAACGCATTCATGCTCCTCATATCACATATCCGGAGCCATGGGCCTGTTCACCATGCTCTATTCATATCCCGAGTCTGCAACCGTAGCTGCACTTGAATCCTCACTATTTTAGGCTAGGAGAAACCTCGCATATTCAACAATATGCGCTCCAGGTTAACCCACATGAGAACCCGTTTCACCATCACCAGCTCCTGACGATGATGGATCTATGGCCAGGGCAACTACATAATATATTTCACTGTGATTAATTAGTATCTTTTATATGGATTGCAAGATTCAACCAAGTTATATAACATGTAAACTATAACAAAATAAACAGTATGAAACTCAACAATATGCTTTCATTGTAGTCAACATTATCTTGATCCATCACAAGGATCCCGCATTACATGCTATCACTTGGCTTCTTGCCAATCATCCAGATCCATCTCAAGGATCATCACATTGCCGTGGGATCTCAATCCCTCATCACATAGTACCACTGTCTCTCAAGACTTACATCATCAACATGGGATAGCAATCCCAAGCACTTTAGTCAACTACATCATACAAGTTATATCATCATCAAGAGTACCCATCACAACAAGGTTACTCAACATATATTCCTCATAGCCCTTAACCTGGCTATACATCTGTATGAGACATGCATGGTTAGTGTACACAATAATCATAGGCTTAACAGAAAGACCATGCTATCAATATAGGGTGACATTGATAATTATAGGCTTTATCAATCATGCATCAACATATGGTCATGAGTATAAGGCATATCATTAAGCAAACCATATTTCATGCTTATTATTTCCCTTATTATATGGGAGATTCAAGATGATCACATACATGGGTAGAGACATGTACATTACATAAGCAAGCTTTACCATAACAATTACCATTAAGAAAATCAAAAGCCACCATCACGACTAACCAGATACATGCACACGACTTAGCATCGATGTGGTCTACTATATCGTGCACATCCAAGGTTACTACCAAAACCAATCGTGATGCAAGATCAGCATATTGATTCTATAAAAGGTCAGGATCCTCACCAAAAGCACCCAATACCCTCACCAAAGGTGATATCGGGAAGGGCATCATCATCTATCGTCCAACCACTAAGGATAACAGGCAGCACTTGGGTATAATGCACAACACTACATTGTGCTCTACATGTATCTCGGTAATGTTGTGTCGTGCAGGGTGTAACACGCTCTCATGCATGTTGGGCATCCACCTGTATCGGGCATCAAGGTATCGTGCAACAGGAGACAACATGCAACACTGGGCTGCCAAAGCAAGGGCTGGGGTGACGCCCGTCACCAGGTCACATAACGGGCTAGCAACCTCCACACCTCGTCAACACCAAGCTATACATAAGACAGGTGTGTCGGGAAGGGTACTTCACAAGAAGCAACACCTAAAGATGTAACTCAAATAGCCAGTAGCCAACCTATCTATGGTCTGACGGCCGTCACAGAGCAAGGACTGTGATGTGATGCCCGTCACATGGACTAAGAGGTATCGTCCTCCACAACTACCATATCAGGCAAGGTATAACTCCCCAAGGTCGTCACCATCCCCAAGCACAAGAGCACCAAACCCTAATGGGTCAAGAAGATGGCTCACCTCTCAACAACTAGGAGAGAGGGGTCTTGCACATCTCTTACCCCCAAACGGGCCACACAAGGAACAACCCTAGCAAGGTTCATAACCACCACAAATCTCACTCTTCAAGTCCATGGTGAGAGGAGGGTGTTGATCAAGCTACTAGATCACAAGCTCACCTCTCAACTTAAACGAGAGAGGAGTGTTGCTCATGATGCTAGGACTCAAGCTCACTGCTCAAGACCTAGGAGAGAAGAGAGTATTGCTCACCAAGAAACCCTAAAACTCATGGTTCGGTCAACAAGAACAACTAAGAAAGAGACAAAGCTAGCAAGATATAAGAACATGAAAGTATAGTTAGGGTTAGGAGTTATGCAACCCGCCTTAAGCAAGCTCCAAGCTCCAAGGAAGAAGAAAGTTCCAAGGCAGGATCGGCCACCAAGCTAGCTCCTCTAAGGGTATCAGCCACCAACTTGCAAAAGAAGGAGTGTGTCATGCACCAAGGTGGAGAAGAGACTAAGGAACCAAAGGAATCCTTAGCAAGGGAAATGAAACACCTATATAGAAGCGAAGGGAGGAAAAAACAAGGTAGATCCAAGCAAGGTGTCGCCCACCTAGGGACACTTGTCCTTGTGCACGAGCCACCACTCTAGCAAGCCCTAAACACATGTCTAAGGTCATTGCTACATGCAAGCATCAAGCACCAAGTGTCCACTAGTGGTGACACAAATGAGGTCAAAGCTTGGTCAAAGAATCTTGGGCGAAACACTACCACTCCTCCAGGCCGACACACCCCCACATTGGGCGACACACCACCCTGGGCGACACTCCCAGGCCGATACAAGCACTCCTGGCCGACACAAGGGTCCAACCAAACAAAGGCAAGGCACTACAAGGCCCAACAAACTCAACCAAACCCAAGGGGACTCAGGAAACAAGCCCAACACTTCCTCTCAACACTAAAGGAAGCAAGGAGAGAGAGAGGAACACCTCACAAGGTGACAAACTTGTCCACAAACCCTAGACTTGGGTTATTTGCAAGTAGCACCCTTCAACTCTCAACAAAGAACAACCAAACCCTAATCACCACTAAAGGTGATTAGAAAGCAACAAAGCATCAGGGTTAAGCAAAGAAAACAGGGTAAACCCTAAATGGAGGTCAGGGTCCTTACAAACTAACCCTCTACAAAGGGATTTCGTCCCCAAAATCTGAAGAGAAAAGCGAGGGATACTTTCTCCTCAACTCTTCCTCAAGCTCCCACGTGGCTTCCTCAATGCCACGATGATGCCAAAGAACCTTCACTAGAACCAGGTCCTTCCTCTTCAACTTCTTAACTCTTCTGTCAAGGATCGCCACATGACCTTCCTCGTAGGTCACATCTTCATCAAGATCAACTTTGACTGGTTGTATCACTGTTCCTGTATCTGGTTGACTTTTCTTCAGCATACTAACACAGAACACTGGATGTAACCTATGCAACTCTGGCGACAGCTCTAACTCATAAGCTACTTTGCCAATGCGTGATATGACCAGGTATGGCCCCATATATCTGGGTTCTAGATTACCCTTCCGAGCAAACCTTAACACACCTTTCCACGGCGAGACTTTAAGATACACTTTGTCTCCTTCCTGGAACTCCAGAGGTCATCGACGATTGTCTGCATAAGACTTCTTCCTCTCCTATGCTGCTTTCAACTGTTGTTGTATCACTTTGATCTTTTCTGTTGTCTGCTGTACTAACTCAAGACCCAAAAGTTGATATTCACCAGACTCGTACCAACACAAAGGAGATTTGCACTTCCTGCCAGACAAGGCCTCATAAGGAGCCATGTCAATGCTTCGCTGGTAACTGTTGTTGTAGGCAAACTCTATCAAACTGAGATGTACATCCCAACTGCCTAGGAAATGCAAAACACAAGCTCGATGGAGATCTTCCAAAGTCTGAATAGTCCTTTCAGACTGTCCAACTGTCTGTGGGTGGAAGGTGGTACTGAACCTCAACTGCGTTCCCAACTCTTTGTGCAACTGTTCCCAGAAACGACTCATGAACTGTGGACCTCTGTCGGAAACTATTGTTACTGGCACACCATGCAACCACACTATCTCATCCACATACACTCGAGCGAGCTTCTCGGCTGTATACATTGTCTTTACAGGTATGAAATGGGCATACTTCGTCAATCTGTCCACTACTACCCAAATGGAATCATGATTCCTAGTTGTCCTGGGCAGGCCAACTACGAAATCCATGGTTATATGATCCCATTTCCATTGCGGTATTGGCAAAGGTTGCAACATTCCTGCCGACTTTTGATGCTCAACCTTGACTTGTTGACAAACTGCACACCTAGCTACAAACTCAGCCACATCTCTCTTCAAGCCGGGCCACCAATACAAGTCCTTTAGACTATGATACATCTTGGTGACACCTGGATGCATAGCATACATTGCCGTGTGTGCTTCCTCGAGTAATAACTTTCTCAGATCATCAGCATCGGGGACCACCATCCTATCATGATAGCAAACTAGTCCATCCTTGGACTCATGGAACCCATCACACTTTTTAATGCTGAACTCTGATCTGATCAACTGTACTGCATTATCTGTTTGCTGTGCATCTTTAATCTATTGTCTTAGTGTATGCTTGACTTGCATCTGTGCTAAAAGTCCAGCTAACGAGAAAACTTCAATCTGCACATTCAGCTGCCGCAAGGAAACAAACATATCCCGTCTATAGCATACCAGGGAACTCAACTATGCCTTTTTCTTTGTAGAAAGAGAAGAAGACTTTTGGCTAAGTACATCAGCTACCACATTTGCCTTACCAAGATGATACTCGATGGTGCAATCGTAATCATTGATCAACTCCATCATGTTCAAATCTTGTTGCGAAAAGATGTACTTCAGATTCTTATGATCCGTAAATATCTGACACACTTCCCCATACAGATAATGTCTCCAAATCTTTAGCGCATGAACCACTGCTGCCAACTCCAAGTCATGAGTTGGATAGTTTTCCTTGTGTTTTTTAAGCTGTCGCGAAGCAAAAGAAACCACATGATCTTCCTGCATCAGCACACAACCTAAACCTTTCTTGGAAGCATCGCAGAAAATAACATAGCCCTTTCCAGGCTCTGGCAGGACTAACACTAGAGCACTATTCAACTTCTCCTTCAAACTCTGGAAAGCTTGCTGGAAACGATCATCCCAGACAAAAGATACATCCTTCCTAGTCAACTTCGTCATCGGAAATGCAATCGCACTGAAGTCCTTGATAAACCTCCGGTAGTAACCTGCTAAACCTAGGAAACTACGAACTTCTGTCGGCCTCTTCGGCTGTTCCCATTCTGCAATGGACACCACCTTTCTTGGGTCCACTTTGACTCCTTCTGGAGATATCACATGACCCAAGAAAGTCACTTCTTCCAACCAAAACTCACACTTACTAAACTTGGCATACAACTAATGTTGGTGAAGAAGAGTCAACACTCATCGAAGATGTCGCTCATGCTCTTGCTTGTCCCGACTATAGATCAAGATGTCATCTATAAAGACTAGAACAAACTGATCTAAGAACGTACGGGACACTCTGTTCATCAGGTCCATGAAAGCAGCAGGTGCATTGGTTAGCCCGAACGACATAACCACGAACTAGAAGTGACCATACCTCGTCCTAAAAGATGACTTTAGTATGTCATATGCCTTAATCCTCAAATGATGATATCCAGATCGTAGATCGATCTTCGAAAACACTGTAGCACCACGCAACTGATCAAATAGATCGTCTATCCTCAGTAACGGGTACTTGTTCTTGATCATGACCTTGTTCAGCTGTCGGTAATCTATGCATAACCACATCGATCCGTCCTTCTTCTTGACGAACAACACTGGAGCACCCCAAAGCGACGTACTCGGTCGGATGAAACCTTTCTCCAACAACTCTTGCAACTGCTTTTTAAGCTCTGTTATCTCAACTGGAGCCATCCTATACGGTGTCTGTGCAACTGATTGTGTACCTGGGACCAGATTGATCTCAAAATCAATCTCTCGGGGTGGAGGAACACCAGGAAACTCATCAGGAAACACATCGACAAATTCTCGGACAATTGACACCTCCTCAAGACTAGGACCTTTCACCTTGGTAGCCACAACGGTATCCACAACATGAGCTAGAAATGCCTCACATCCTTGTCGTAGCAACTTCTCTGCCACCATGGCTGATACCAAACATGTTGGAAGAATCTTCCTATCTCCCTGGAAGATCAACTTTTCTCCCGCATCATCAAACACAGCCTGATTGGAACCATAGTCCAAAACAACCTTATACTTCTCTAAGGTATCCATCCCAAGGATAACATCGAAACCATGCATATCAAGTGGTATAAGATCCACTTGAATGTTGTGTCCCGAGAAAGACAAGACACAAGATGGACACTCTTCTCGAAGCATCGAGGAACTATCAAGAGGGGTTTCTAACAACAAGCTATTCTTCTTACAACTAACAGGTAAACGACAATTTTCAAGCATACTATAGGCGATAAAAGAGTGTGTAGCACCCGAGTCAACCAGAACAGATATAAAGCAAGAAGAAGATATATCAGAATGAAATAACTCCATATGACCTGTCACCACTCGCGGGTTGACTATCGCCTCCGGCTGAGTCATAGAGTAGAATCGAGCTGTTGCTTTCTGTCCACGTCCTTTGCTTCCATGAGAAGACGATCCAGCTAGCGATGCTTGACCGCATCCTCGCCCTCTACTACTACTAGGCTGCTGTCTATCTGATCCTTGTTGATCTGTCTTGACTGTTGCGTCACTTCAACATCTCTATTCGGGCAATGTAACTTGAGATGCCCAGTCTGACCACAAAGATAGCATTCCCTATCTTCAGACTGTGGCCTAGATGGTCCTGTCACTGCCACTGAAGCTGTACTATGTGCCATAGGCGGCGAAGAAACATATCCTCTTCCCTTACTCGGAGACCACTGCGATGATACACTGGAACCTCTCATCACAAAAGGTGTTGAAAACCTTGGCTTCTTGAAGGCACCAAACCTCTGTCCCTGGAACTGAGCAGGCCTCTTCTTAGACATGGATTCTCTTTTCTCCCTTACTGACCTTTCAATTCTTCGGACAGATTCCAAAAACATAGCAAACCACTCACGGTTCTCCAATGCAGAAATAGGTGTTGCCAATTCAGAACTCAGACCTTTCTCAAAGCGTCTGATCCGCTCCTCATCTGTTGCCGCCATGTGAGGACAAAACCTCAACAGATCTATGAACTTAGACTCATATTCGGTGATGTTCATCGTTCCTTGGCGCAAGTGCTCAAACTAACTGATCTTCTCATCTAGATATGTCTCCGGGAAGTATCTGCTGACGAACTCATGCCGGAAAACCTCCCAACCGATCACCTCACCAGGTCGCTTCTCTTCCTCAATGGTCCACCAGTGACCAGCTCTACCTTTCAGAAGGTAGACAGTGTGCTTTACTTTGTCAGCTTCGAGGATGTCAAGGATCCAGAAAGCTTTCTCAAGGCTTGTCAGCCACATATCTACATCCGTTGGATCAGCCGTTCCAGCATAATCTGAAGCTCCGACTCGGCGAAGCCGCTCAAAGGTCTTCCCAATACCCGACGTTTCACCATGGGGAGCCTGTGCTCTCGGTGGAGGCAATGGCAATCTTTCTACCATGAGATTCATCGTAGCCATCATCTGCCCCATAAGCTGTTGATAGGCAGGGTGTTCAAGAATGGTTGGGTCAGGTTGGGGGACCTCAGGCACCCGATCTCCATGTGTCTGTCCTTCGACTCCATCAACTGATGCAGCGTCGCTGTTCTCAGCAATGTGTTCTTCATGGTTTCTAGACATCTTGACTTCTCTTTTGCTGAGGGCAGAAGATGATCATAAGAAAATCTAGACAACTCATAAGAACAGACTCAACCTAGTCCTAAATCCATGTAGACTCAGTGAACCTAGGGCTCTGATACCAAAACTTGTGGCAACACATCTCACTATCACATAGACAACGAGGTGTTACGCGAAAACCTACGGAAAACACCATAACCACAGATTACCAAAACATGGGTTAATTAAAACCGATTGCGGAAAGCAGATAAACTGAGAAACCATAACATATAGGTCCTCATCCTGCAAGAAAACATGTTATATAAATATATACAAGGCTTGATACGTATCCACAACTTAGGAGACCAGCTATTCTGTCATCTCATGAGTCCATCACCTATTATATATATACACATAAAGGCCCACATCCGGCCAGCAGCAGGATATACAAAGGAACAACAGCCATACATCATGAAACAATGCCAAAATGCTCCCAAGGACCTGAGAGTATAGGGATGACTCTAGAGACTACTACAAAATGCAAAAACAACAGAATATCCTTCTCTTGCCTTCTACTGCTCATCTTGCTGCTCGGCCGCAACTCCACGACTACCACCACGTCTAGCTCAAACACCTAAGAACCAGTGGGGTGAGACAATTGAACAATGTCCCAGCAAGAAACATAACTCCTCGCCAAAACTATAAAATCAGAAGGATAAAGCAATAGCAGCAGATAACTGATACGAAGTATAACAAGAGCAGTTTATAAAGTAAAGTTGTTCATACCGTCAAGCTTAACAGATATACAGAAGGCATATACTTCAAGTATTTCTTTATGGAACATGATTAACAAGATAAGATATACTGTCACATAACATGAGGAACATATAAATAACTGCAAGATATCACAAGATTGTCTACACAAGCAAGGCCTCAACCAATGTTCTGTGTTTTGCCTTAAGTAGTAAATACCATTTGGCTAGATTATGTATTATTATGCCCTGAGGAAGTGAGCCGTACCGCTCAAATCCAACCTTTGGTTGCAAAACCCAAAGTCGGTGCCATACAAGGTCAAATGGAAGAGCCGGACTCCACGACCTCTCACCTCACGGTCAGTGTACGAGTACAACGCAAGTAGGACCACAGTCTCATGCTGAAGTGGCCTCAGCCACAGGGTCATCTCCATAGGCTACCCATCCTCTAGCCCACCTCGGTACAGGTCTCGGCGCTAGTATATCTGAGCCACGGGCCTACTCACTGTGCTCTGAGCCATGAACGCATTCATGCTCCTCATATCACATATCTGGAGCCATGGGCCTGTTCACCATGCTCTATTCATATCCCGAGTCTGCAACCGTAGCTGCACTTGAATCCTCACTATTTTAGGCTAGGAAAAACCTCACATATTCAACAATATGCGCTCCGGGTTAACCCGCAGGAGAACCCATTTCACCATCACCATCTCCTGACGATGATGGATCTATGGGTAGGGCAACTACATAATATATTTCACTGTTATTAATTAGTATCTTTTATATGGATTTCAAGATTCAACCAAGTTATATAACATGTAAACTATAACAAAATAAACAATATGAAACTCAACAGTATGCTTTCATTGTAGTCAACATTATCGTGATCCATCACAAGGATCCCGCATTACATGCTATCACTTGGCTTCTTGCCAATCATCCAGATCCATCTCAAGGATCATCACATTGCCATGGGATCTCAATCCCTCATCACATAGTGCCACTGTCTCTCAAGACTTACATCATCAACATGGGATAGGAATCCCAAGCACTTTAGTCAACTACATCATACAAGTTATATCATCATCAAGAGTACCCATCACAACAAGGTTACTCAACATATATTCCTCATAGCCCTTAACATGGCTATACATCTGTATGAGACCTGCATGGTTAGTGTACACAATAATCATAGGCTTAACAGAAAGACCATGCTATCAATATAGGGTGACATTGATAATTATAGGCTTTATCAATCATGCATCCACATATGGTCATGAGTATAAGGCATATCATTAAGCAAACCATATTTCATGCTTATTATTTCCCTTATTATATGGGAGATTCATGATGATCACATACATGGGTAGAGACATGTACGTTACATAAGCAAGCTTTACCATAACAATTACCATTAAGAAAATCAAAAGCCACCATCATGACTAACCAGATACATGCACATGACTTAGCATCGATGTGGTCTACTATATCGTGCACATCCAGGGTTACTACCAAAACCAGTCGTGATGCAAGATCAGCATATTGATTCTATAAAAGGTCAGGATCCTCACCAAAAGCACCCAATACCCTCACCACAGGTGATATCGGGCAGGGCATCCTCATCTATAGTCCAACCACTAAGGATAACGGGCAGCACTTGGGTATAACGCGCAACACTACGTCGTGCTCTACATGTATCTCAGTAACGTTGTGTCGTGCAGGGTGTAATGCGCTCTCATGCACGTCGGACATCCACCTGTATCGAGCACCAAGGTATCGTGCAACTAGAGACAACATGCAACGATGGGCTGCCAAAGCAAGGGCTGGGGTGACGCCCGTCACCAGGTCACATAATAGGCTAGCAACCTCCACACCTCATCAACACCAAGCTATACCTAAGACAGGTGTGTCGGGAAGGGTACTTCACAAGAAGCGACACCTAAAGATGTAACTCAAACAGCCAGCAGCCAACATATCTATGGTCTGACAGCCATCACAGAGTAAGGAATGTGATGTGATGCCCGTCACAGGGACCAAGAGGTATCGTCCTCCACAACCACCATATCGGGAAAGGTATAACTCCCCAAGGTCGTCACCATCCTCAAGCACAAGAGCACCAAACCCTAATGGGTCAAGAAGATGGCTCACCTCTCAACAACTAGGAGAGAGAGGTCTTGCACATCTCTTACCCCCAAATGGGCCACACAAGGAACAACCCTAGCAAGGTTCATAACCACCACAAAGCTCACTCTTCAAGTCCATGGTGAGAGGAGGGTGTTGCTCAAGCTACTAGATCACAAGCTCACCTCTCAACTTAAACGAGAGAGGAGTGTTGCTCATCAGGCTAGGACTCAAGATCACTCCTTAAGACCTAGGAGAGAAGAGAGTATTGCTCACTAAGAAACCCTAAAACTCATGGTTCGGTCAACAAGAACAACTAAGCAAGAGACAAAGCTAGAAACATATAAGAACATGAAAGTATAGTTAGGGTTAGGAGTTATGCAACCCGCCTTAAGCAAGCTCCAAGCTCCAAGGAAGAAGAAAGCTCCAAGGTAGGATCGGCCACCAAGATAGCTCCTCCAAGGGTATCGGCCACCAACTTGCAAAAGAAGGAGTGTGTCGTGTACCAAGGTGGAGAAGAGACTAAGGAATCAAAGGAATCCTTAGCAAGGGAAAGGAAACACCTACATAGAAGGGTAGGGAGGAGAAAACAAGGTAGATCCAAGCAAGGTGTCACCCACCTAGGGACACTTGTCCTTGTGCATGAGCCACCACTCTAGCAAGCCCTAAACACATGTCTAAGGTCATTGCTACATGCAAGCATCAAGCACCAAGTGTCCACTAGTGGTGACACAAATGAGGTCAAAGCTTGGTCAAAGACTCTTGGGCGACACACTACCACTCCTCCAGGCCGACACACCCCCACACTGGGCGACACACCACCCCGGGTGACACTCCCAGGCTAATACAAGCACTCCTGGCTGACACAAGGGTCCAACCAAACAAAGGCAAGGCACTACAAGGCCTAACAAACTCAACCAAACCCAAGGGGACTCAAGCAACGAGCCCAACCCTTCCTCTCAGCACTAAAGGAAGCAAGGAGAGAGAGGAACACCTCATAAGGTGACAAACTTGTCCATAAACCCTAGACTTGGGTTATTTGCAAGTAGCACCCTTCAACTCTCAACAAAGCACAACCAAACCCTAATCACCAGTAAAGGTGATTAGCAAGCAACAAATCATCAAGGTTAAGCAAAGAAAACAGGGTAAACCCTAAACGGAGGTCAGGGTCCTTACAAACTAACCCTCTATAAAGGGATTTTGTCCCCGAAATCCGAAGAGAAAAGTGAGGGATACTTTCTCCTCAACTCTTCCTCAAGCTCCCACATGGCTTCCTCAATGCCACGATGATGCCAAAGAACCTTCACTAGAACCAGGTCCTTTCTCTTCAGCTTCTTAACTCTTCTGTCAAGGATCGCCACAGGACCTTCCACTTAGGTCACATCTTCATCAAGCTCAACTTCGACTGGTTGTATCACTATTCCTGTATCCGAATGACTTTTCTTCAGCATACTGACACGGAACACTGGATGTAACATGTGCAACTCTGGCGGCAACTCTAACTCATAAGCTACTTTGCCAACGCGTGCTATGACTGGGTATGGCCCCATATATCTGGGTGCTAGCTTACCCTTCCGACCAAACCTTAGCACACCTTTCCACAACGAGACTTTAAGATACACTTTGTCTCCTTCCTGAAACTCCAGAGGTCATCGACGATTGTCTGCGTAAGAGTTCTGCCTATCCTGTGCTGCTTTCAACTGTTACTGTATCACTTTGATCTTTTCTATTGTCTTCTGTACTAACTCAGGACCCAAAAGTTGATATTCACCAGACTCGTACCAACACAAAGGAGATCTGCACTTCCTGCCATACAAGGCCTCATAAGGAGCCATGTCAATGCTCCGCTGGTAACTGTTGTTTTAGGAAAACTCTATCAAACTGAGATGTACATCCCAACTGCCTAGGAAATGCAAAACACAAGCTCGAAGGAGATCTTCCAAAGTCTGAATAGTCCTTTCAGACTGTCCATCTATCTGTGGGTGGAAGGCGGTACTGAACCTCAACTGCGTTACCAACTCTTTGTGCAACTGTTCCCAGAAACGACTCGTGAATTGGGGACCTCTGTCGGAAACTATGGTTATTGGCACACCATGCAACTACACTATCTCATCCACATACACTCGAGCGAGCTTCTCAACTGTATATGTTGTCTTTACCGGTATGAAATGGGCAGACTTCGTCAATCTGTCCACTACTACCCAAATGGAATCATGATTCCTAGTTGTCCTGGGCGGACCAACTATGAAATCCATGGTTATATGATCCCATTTCCACTGCGGTATCGGCAAAGGTTGCAACGTTCCTGCCGGCATTTGATACTCAGCCTTGACTTGTTGACAAACTGCACACCTAGCTACAAACTCAACCACATCTCTCTTCAAGCTGGGCCACCAATACAAGTCCTTCAGACTATGATACATCATGGTGACACCTGGATGCATAGCATACATTGACATGTGTGCTTCCTCGGGTACTAACTTTCTCAGATCATCAGCATCGGGGACCACCATCCTATCATGATAGCAAACTAGTCCATCCTTGGACTCATGGAACCCATCACGCTTTTTACTGCCAAACTCTGATCTGATCAACTGTACTACATTATCTGTTTGCTATGCATCTTTAATCTGTTGTCTTAGCGTAGGCTTGACTTGCATCTGTGCTAAAAGTCTAGCTAACAAGGAAACTTCCATCTGCACATTCAACTGTCGTAAGGAAACAAACATATCCCATCTATAGCATACCAGGGAACTCAACTGTGCCTTTTTCATTGTAGAAAGAGAAGAAGACTTTCGGCTAAGCACATCAGCTACCACATTTGCCTTACCAGGATGATACTCGATGGTGCAATTGTAATCATTGATTAACTCCATCCATCGACGATGTCGCATGTTCAACTCGTGTTGTGAAAAGATGTACTTCCGATTCTTATGATCCGTAAAGATCTGACACACTTCCCCATACAGATAATGTCTCCAAATCTTTAGCGCATGAACCACTGCTACCAACTCCAAGTCATGAGTTGGATAGTTTTCCTCGTGTTTCTTAAGCTGTCGCGAAGCAAAAAAACCACATGATCTTCCTGCATCAGCACACAACCTAAACCTTTCTTGGAAGCATCACAGAAAACAACATAGCCCTTTCCACGCTCTGGTAGGATTAACACTGGAGCACTAGTCAACTTCTCCTTCAAACTCTTTAAAGCTTGCCGGCAACGATCATCCCAGACAAAAGATACATCCTTCCTAGTCAACTTCGTCATCGGCAACGCAATCGCACTGAAGTCCTTGATAAACCTCCGGTAGTAACCTGCTAAACCCAGGAAACTATGAACTTCTATCGGCGTCTTCGGTTGTTCCCATTATACAACAGACTCCACCTTTCTTGGGTCCACTTTGACTCCTTCTGCAGATATCACATGACCCAAGAAAGTCACTTCTTCCAACCAAAACTCACACTTACTGAACTTGGCATACAACTGATGTTGGCGAAGAAGAGTCAACGCTCGTCGAAGATGTCACTCATGTTCTTGCTTGTCCCAACTATAGATCAAGATGTCATCTATAAAGACTACAACAAACTGATCTAGGAACAGATGGAACACTCTGTTCATCAGGTCCATAAAAGCAGCAGGTGCATTGGTTAGCCCAAACGGCATAACCACGAACTCAAAGTGACCATACCTCGTCCTAAAAGCTGACTTTGGTATGTCATCTGCCTTAATCCTCAAATGATGATATCCAGACCGTAGATCGATCTTCGAAAACACTGTAGCACCACGCAACTGATCAAACAGATCGTCTATCCTCAGTAACAGGTACTTGTTCTTGATCGTGACCTTGTTCAGCTGTCGGTAATCTATGCATAACCGCATTGATCCATCTTTCTTCTTGATGAACAACATTGGAGCACCCCAAGGCGACGTACTTGGTCGGATGAAACCTTTCTCCAACAACTCTTGCAACTGCTTTTTAAGCTCTACCATCTCAACTGGAGCCATCCTATACGGTGTATGTGCAACTGGCTGTGTACCTAGGACCATATTGATCTCAAAATCAATCTCTCATGGTGGAGGAACACCAGGAAACTCATCAGGAAACACATCGGAAAATTCTCAGACAACTGACACCTCCTCGAGACTAGGACATTTCACCTTGGTAGCCACAACGATATCCACAATATGAGCTAGAAACCCCTCACATCCTTGTCGTAGCAACTTCTCTGCCACCTTGGCTGATACCAAACATGTTGATAGAATCTTCCTATCTCCCTGGAAGATCCACTTCTCTCCCGCATCATCAAACACAGCCTGCTTGGAACCACAGTCCAAAACAACCTTATACTTCTCTAAGGTATCCATCCCAAGGATAACATCGAAACTATGCATATCAAGTGGTATAAGATCCACTTGAATGATGTGTCCCGAGAAAGACAAGACACAAGATGGACACTCTTCTCGAAGCATCGAGGAACTATCAAGAGGGGTTTCTAACAACAAGCTATCCTTCTTACAACTAACAGGTAAATGACAGTTTTCAAGCATATTATAGGCCATAAAAGAGTGTGTAGCACCCGAGTCAACCAGAACAGATATAAAGCCAGAAGAAGACATATCAAAATGAAATAACTCCATCTAACCTGTCACCACTCGCGGGTTGACTATCGCCTCTGGCTGATTCATAGCGTAGAATCGAGCTGTTGCTTGCTGTCCGCGTCATTTGCTTCCATGAGAAGACGATCCATCTAGCGACGCTTGACTGCGTCCTCGCCCTCTACTACTACTGGGCTGCTGTCTATCTGATCCTTGTTGATTCTATCTTGACTGCTATGTCACTTCAACATCTCTATTCGGGCAATGTAACTTGAGATGTCTGGTCTGACCACAAAGATAGCATGCCCTATCTTCAGACCGTGGCCTAGATGGTCATGTCACTACCACTGAAGATGTACTATGTGCCTTAGATGGTGAAGAAACATATCTTCTTCCCTTACTCGGAGACCACTGCGATGGTACACTGGAACCTCTCATCACAAAAGGTGTTGAAAACCTTGGCTTCTTGAAGCCACCAAACCTCTGTCCTTGGAACTGAGCAGGTCGCTTCTTAGACATGGATTCTCTTTTCTCCCTTACTGACCTTTCAATTCTCTGGACAGATTCTACAAACGTAGCAAACCGCTCATGGTTCTCCAACACAGAAACAAGTGTTTTCAATTCAGAACTCAGACCTTTCTCAAAGCGTCTGATCTGCTCCTCATATGTTGCCTCCATGTGAGGACAAAACCTCAACAGATCCATGAACTTAGCCTCATACTCGGTGATGTTCATCGTTCCTTGGCACAAGCGCTCGAACTGATTGATCTTCTCATCCAGATATGTCTTTGGGAAGTATCTGCTGATGAACTCGCACCGGAAAACCTCCCAACAGATCACCTCACCAGGTCACTTCTCTTCCTCGATGGTCCACCAGTGACCAACACTACCTTTCAGAAGGTAGACATCGTGCTTTACTTTGTCAGCTTTGGGGATGTCAAGGATCTGGAAAGCCTTCTCAAGACTTGTCAGCCACAGATCTGCATCCGCTGGATCATCCGTTCCACCATAATCCGAAGCTCTGACTCGGTGAAGTTGCTCAAAGGTATTCCCAATACCCGACGTTTCACCATGGGGAGCCTGTGCTCTCGGTGGAGGCACTGGCAATCTTTCTACCATGAGATTCATCATAGCCATCATCTGCCTCATAAGTTGTTGATAGGCAGGGTATTCAAGAATGGTTGGGTCAGGTTGGGGAACCTCAGGCACCCGATCTCCATGTTCCTGTCCTTCAGCTCCATCAACTGATGCAGCATCGCTGTTCTCAGCAGCATGTTCTTCATGGTTTCCAGACATCTTGACTTCTCTTCTGCTGAGGGCAGAAGACGATCGTAAGAAAATCTGGACAACTCACAAGAACATACTCAACCTAGTCCTAAATCCCTGTAGACTCAACGAACCTAGGGCTCTGATACCAAAAATTGTGGCAACACATCCCACTATCACATAGACAGCGAGGTGTTACGCGAAAACATGCGGAAAACACCATAACCACAGATTACCAAAAAATGGGTTAATTAAAACCGATTGCAGAAAGCAGATAAACTGAGAAACCATAACATATAGGTCATCGTCCTGCAAGAAAACATGTTATATAAATATATACAAGGCTTGATATGTGTCCACAGCTTAGGAGACCAGCTATTCTGTCATCTCATGAGTCCATCACCTGTTATATATATACACATAAAGGCCCACATCCGACCAACAATAGGATATACAAAGGAACAACAGCCACATATCATGAAACAATGCCAAAACACTCCCAAGGACCTGAGAGTACAGGGATGACTCTAGACTCTACTACAAAATGCCAAAACAGCAGCATATCCATCTCTTGCCTTCTACTGCTCATCTTGCTGCTCAGCCGCAACTCCGCGACCACCACCACGTCTAGCTCGAACACCTGAGAACCAGTGGGGTGAGACAATTGAACATTGTCCCAGCGAGAAACATAACTCCTCACCAAAACTATAAAATCAGAAGGATAAAGCAATAACAGCAGATAACTGATACAAAGTATAACAAGAGCAATTTATAAAGTAAAGTTGTTCATACCGTCAAGCTTAACAGATATACGAAAGGCATATACTTCAAGTATTTCTTTATGGAACATGATTAATAAGATAAGATATACTATCACATAACATGAGGAACATATAAATAACTACAAGATATCACAAGATTGTCTACACAAGCAAGGCCTCAACTAATGTTCCGTGTTTTTCCTTAAGCAGTAAATACTATTCAGCTAGATTACGTATTATTATGCCTTGAGGAAGTGAGCCGTACCGCTCAAATCCAACCTTTAGTTACGAAACCCAAAGCCAGTGCCATACAAGGTCAAATGGAAGAGCCGGACTCCACAACCTCCCACCTCATAGTCAGTGTACAAGTACAACACAAGCAGGACCGCAGTCTCATGTTGAAGTGGCCTCAACCACAGGGTTAGCTCCATAGGCTACCCATCCTCTAGCCCTCCTCGGTACAGGTCTCGACGCTAGTATATCTGAGCCACGGGCCTACTCACCGTGCTCTGAGCCATGAACGCATTCATGATCCTCATATCACATATCTAGAGCCATGGGCCTGTTCACCATGCTCTATTCATATCACGAGTCTGCAATCGTAGCTGCACTCAAATCCTCACTATTTTAGGCTAGGAGAAACCTCGCATATTCAACAATATGTGCTCCGGGTTAACCCGTAGGAGAACCCGTTTCACCATCACCAACTCCTGACGATGATGGATCTATGGCTAGGGAAACTACATAATATATTTCACTGTGATTAATTAGTATCTTTTATATGGATTGCAAGATTCAACCAAGTTATATAACATGTAAGCTATAACAAAATAAACGGTATGAAACTCAACAATATGCTTTCATTGTAGTCAACATTATCGTGATCCATCACAAGGATCTCGCATTACATGCTATCACTTGGCTTCTTACCAATCATCCAGATCCATCTCAAGGATCATCACATTGCCATGGGATCTCAATCCCTCAAGACATAGTGCCACAGTCTCTCAAGACTTACATCATCAACATGGGATAGCAATCCCAAGCACTTTAGTCAACTACATCATACAAGTTATATCATCATCAAGAGTACCCATCACAACAAGGTTACTGAACATATATTCCTCATAGCCCCTAACTTGGCTATACATCTGTATGAGACATGCATGGTTAGTGTACACAATAATCATAGGCTTAACAGAAAGACCATGCTATCAATATAGGGTGACATTGATAATTATAGGCTTTATCAATCATGCATCAGCATATGGTCATGAGTATAAGGCATATCATTAAGCAAACCATATTTCATGCTTATTATTTCCCTTATTATATGGGAGATTCAAGATGATCACATACATGGTTAGAGACATGTACGTTACATAAGCAAGCTTTACCATAACAATTACCATTAAGAAAATCAAAAGACACCATCATGACTAACCAGATACATGCACACGACTTAGCATCGATGTGGTCTACTATATCGTGCACATCCAAGGTTACTACCAAAACCAATCGTGATGTAAGATCAGCATATTGATTCTATAAAAGGTCAGGATCCTCACCAAAAGTACCCAATACCCTCACTGCAGGTGATATCGGGCAGGGATGGAGCTTCCACTTACGTGGAATTGCGTGCACCACTAAAAATCCTAAAGATGGTAAGTCTTTAAGTTTAGCCTTGCTTATACTAGATAGAGAAATCCACCCACGTATGCTAAGATACGTGGAAGTCTTATCGCAGTATAGTTAAGGGTCGAATCCACGGGACAAAGGTCTTGTTGGGAGCAACAAGATGGAAAACGTTAGGATTTCACTTTATGACTTGATAATTGGTATTTAGATCAAAAGGTTGATTTGGTTTTTTTAAGCTAAGTGCAAGTAAAGTAAAAGCAAGAAAGTAAGCTTAGGTTGTCAACAATGATAAGGGATCACTAGGATGTGATCGGTTTTCACCACCACTACACATGGATCAACACATGCAACATAAAAGCATAACCTACAATAAGAGTTAGATCAGTTAGTATTTTTGTAGACTTAGCTTCCTTTCGGATAACTAACTACGACGAGTGTGAGAATGTTATAACGCCAGCCATCCATGTAGGTATGGTCACTTACTTTACAACATTCCCTCCGCAAAGTGTGTTCTTCGACTCGTCAAGGTTGTACTTTCACACATCAACTGATTCCATTTCATAGCATGAAAGTACAATGATGGGAGTGAGTATACTCCACTTCTTGGAAGACGCCCCTAGATACCAAAACAGGTGCATAGTGGATACATGCACCAAGAACCAACATGCAAACGAGTTTCAAATCTAATAGTACAAACATAGACAATTCATACTAAAAGATAAAAGATAACACAAGTTGGTGATCAATCAACAAGAATTCATTAAACGTTTGATGTTGAACTGAAAAGATATAAACTCTATATTACAAACTATGGATTACATTTACATGATATGAAAGCATGGGTAGTGGTGCTACTCCCCGCACCCTAGTGAGAGAGACTACTCGCTCATAACTATGACAAAGAAGGAGGCAAGAAGAGAGAGAGAGGGTCATCCCCACAAAGGAGAGAGGAAAGTCAACCCCTTGGAGAGAGAGAAATGATCCACTAGCTTCACAGGTTGCTTGATGAAGAGATCTCCCTCTTCCCACCTTCTTTGGTAGAGAGAGAGAAAGCAGCTTCGAGATGGAGTGTGGGTCTCAGACCGGCAGCCCCTGGGCAGAGGATGGAGGTCGGATTTGCTCTAGAGTGATTGAGGCAGCCTTTGGACGTCTGAAACTTCCCCCTTGATGGAGGACCCTTGGGGTCTTATTTATAGTCCTTAAGTGAAGTCCAAATGGTTTGGAGACCGTTTGGACCTCAAGACCGTTTGGGTCTGAGACCGTTTGGATCTCAAGACCGTTTGGACCTTGAAATCGTTTGGCTCTCAAGACCGTTTGGACCTCAAGACTGTTTGGACCTTGAGACCGTTTGGACCTCAAGACCATTTGGACCTCAAGACCGTTTGGACCTTGAGACCGTTTGGACCTCAAGACCGTTTGGACCTCAAAGCCATTTGGTCCTCAAGACCGTTTGACTCCATGCGGTCCCGGGACCGGTTGGCTTCATGCGGTCTTGAGACCGTGTGACTCCATGCGGTCTCGGGACCGATTGGCTTCATGCGGTCTTGGGACCGTTTGACTCCATGCGGTCTTGAGACCGTGTGACTCCATGCGGTCTCCGGACCGATTGGCTTCATGCAGTCTTGAGACCGTGTGACTCCATGCGGTCTCGGGACCGATTGGCTTCATGCGGTCTTGGGACCGTTTGAGTCCATGCGGTCTCGGGACCGATTGGCTTCATGCGGTCTTGGGACCGTTTCAGTCCATGCGGTCTCGGGACCGATTGGCTTCATGGTTTTTTTGTGTCTTTTCTGCAAATATAAAGGGGAAAAGTTAGTCTAAAGATATATTTACAAAAAGAGGGACTATTTAGGGATTATGGCTGAATTTAATTGAGGAAAGAGTGTGGAAAACTAAAGAAAAGACTAAGATAATCATCCAAAATTGGAGGTTATCACCCCCCCTAACTTAGAGTCTAGCTTGTCCTCAAGTTAGATAGAGCTGAGGCATGTAATGGCGAGGCAATTTTATTTAGTTAGGATTTCCATAATCTTGCTTCAATTCTTAACTTGAGTTCTCCTAAGGTCATATCAGGTCTTATTGCTTGGGTCTCAGGTTCCTTCCATATCTCGTAGCTCGCATCGGGACCACCTTTATTCTGTGCATGTTGTTGACTCTAATCAGCTTTATACATCTCTGTAGGACCTACTGGAAGCTAGAGAGGGTACGAGGGTTGGCTCAAGGCTTGAAGTGTAACTCCCCCTTCAAGTGGGGGAGGGGTTGTCTATTCTTTTAGGATCTCACTACCGGGCATGCCACATCTGCCTTTGTGAGGGCAGCTGAATGTACCGGCCGGGCGAGTCCTTTATAAGCCTTTCATATATTTGGATACCTTAGGGTTTCACTACCAGGCACGACACATCTGCCTTTGTGAGAGTAGCTGAATGTGCCGGCCGGGTGAGGCCTTCATTGGTTCTTTATATAGGTCCTTATTCATGGCACAACTCTCATAATTTTATTCGACTCTTTGGCTTTTATTCGAAAACTCACAGGCTTGGGTTTTGGGGTTTTGATTGGGAAATTATTTTGGGCGGCCAAGCCTCTTTTTATTTTGACGAGAGGAAAGTTGTTCTAAGAGTTTTTCAACATGCACTTATTTGGTTTGTGGTCCACTTGCAGAATTTCTTGATTTGGAAGTTGCCTGATGCCCCTCTCATCCTTGAGAGCCTGGCTTATTTCTGGCTTGATATTGACCTGTGGAGAGTCAGATAAAGAAGTGGAGCAGAAGCATGAAAATCAATAGTGGAGGGACATTATTAGATCGCCATTAAATGTCTAAGTGCTATTTACTTTTGGGGACTAACATGATTCTAAAGTTAACTGAGGGTGACTTTATTCCAAAGATTTATTGCTGGGTGAGTTATTTGAAATGGAAGCTAAATGTGTAAAGGAAACTAAGAAAATTTGTTTGAAAATGAAGGAGAGGAGGGATATAGAAATAATACCTCGCCCTTGTCTAATGTACCCCCCCCATAACTTATCACTCACTCCGTCCTCAGAGTGTCAAAGTGATAGGTTGAGAAGTACGATGAAAAGGGCTGCAGGCTAAGTTAATTCTGAATTTGCCCCTGGTGATTGAAGTAGATTGGCTGCAAATTGTCCACGTAGAGCGTGATAATCCACGTCAGTCATATCCTCTACTGGTCTTTGGAGGACGATTATGGTGTACATCCAATAGAGGACGTGGAAGTTGCAGTCATTTGATTCTCAGATTTGTTGGGGACTTTTGTGACAGAAGGAAGGGCGATGAAAATGCACTTTGCCATAAGCCCTTGTGTGCTGACTGAGGAGGGCGATTAATTTGTCAGCGCATTCCTTCGCCACTACCTCTGTTGGCGTCCTTGGTGTCATGACATAGTTTTTCTGCCGTGGATTGTACTGGCTGTCAGAACTGTTGTAGATTGTTGTTGTTCCTTCTGGTAGTTTGTTGCCAGGAGCATCGAGTGCTCATGGTAAAGGAAGGGTAGCATGATGAACTTCGGCATTGTGTGCTATAGAAAGGAGATCGGTGCTTCAGTTGTTCCGAAGTTCTTTAGCTTTAAAAGATCATCCTTCATGTATGGGGACGCCATATATGTTGTGGGGTTATTTTGGCCGAGTAGAAACTGATAAGCGGCCATTAAGCTTACGGAGAGAGATCCTTTAAACTGTAAAGTCTCTCGAAGCGTGTCTGCCATTACTAGTATGTCACTAGACATGAATACAAGTTCATCCTTCTCGGCTGAGAGTCGCGACATAATGAGACGTAGTTCGATGTCAGAGAGACCTTTGCAAGCATTGTGATCGAAGTCAGGAAAAGCTGGTTCTATGGAAGACAAAGGATCGATGTCTCCTTTACTTTGCTCGGTAGCTAAGGTCGTCTCCTTTGATTTCTCCAACTCTTTCAGGGTTTGTCGGAAAGGTCACTTCTTTGGGCATCAGACAGCTGAAAAGAGGTAACGAGGGACATCATCTGGTGCCATTCTCGGGTCCTTGAAGAACCTTCTATCACATATGAGCTCCATGGCGTAACGCCCTCGCAAAGAGTGAAAATCTTCAGCAACTAGGTCAATGAAAGGGATTTCTTCGTTCAGCGCTTGGATGTGACGTATGGTGCAGAAAGCGCAATCCCCAGATCCTTTGACAGCTTGAACTTGAGGGTTAATTATTTTGAACCAGGGCTGGCTCCAGTCTTGGCGGAGAGACGGGCGTGCGGCCCAGATTAACTTAAGCAGTCAGAAGGGTATGCATCTTTCTTCACCTACTGCTTCACCAACGAAGTTTATTGTACCGGTGGGTAGCTCAGCGTCGCAAAAATTATAGACCTTGGCATCCCGAGCTTCGGTGTCGACGATCATGAATAGCCAATGATCCGAGATTTGAAAGGGCACTGTGAGAAAATGTGCCCATCGTGCTAAACCAGCACGCAGCTTCTCTATTGATTTTGCTCTTATGTCTTTGTATAAAAGGCCAATAGACAGAGAAGGCGAGGCGTTGAAAACTGGCTGTCTCCTCTTAGAACTTATATACATTTCTATACAGTTCGCGAGAAGGACACGGAAGATTGCCATCGACATCGTAGACCGAGGTCGCAGGATGTGGCGGAAGTCTTCTCGTGTCATCTTGCGTCTAGTTTTGGTGTTATTGTAGATGATGTCTTCCCCTGCCTTTGCATCGTCCACAATAGTGTTCAGTATAAAAATGTCCTGAGCATCTACTGTGGATATGGCCGCCATATCAAGATCATGCATTTTGTTTGGTAGAGGTGGTGGCGGGGGAAGTTCCTGCGGAGGGGGGGAAGAAGGTTGTTCTAGGACTTCTGCATAGTCCTGCATCTCGTCATCCGAATCCAAAATAGAATCGAGTTCCTCATCTGTATCTAAGCTTACTCATTCTGACTCGTCTGGGTTTTGGGGGGAAGGCACTGCTTTGTCAAGAGCGGAGGGAGGTTGAGCTGTTGTTGTTGGCGGGCTTGTGCTGGTTCCTAATATACATTGGTGTAACTCAGCGAAAGCCGCATCTTTGGCAGACTCCCCGATGGATCCCAAAGCAGAATAATCCAGGAATTGGTCCCCATATGACATGTTGACATTTTCATTGTGGGGGGACCTGGGGTCTTTATCGTCATGTTTTGATGCAGCTCCTCGGCTTGTGCCCTCCCCAGCATTGCCTGGGTCGCCAGATTTGTCCTCTGAGGAGGTTCTATTATTGGAATTAGCCGAGGAGTCAGAGTCCTCATCATTGTCTTCTTCATCCTCATCTTTGTCAGCCGCTGCCTTTTCTGCTGGATTCTTGTGTGTGGTCTGTGTACACCACCGATGGACGGCTTGCAACTCATCGAATGACACTTGTACATGCTCGTGTGTTTTGAGCAGTGCGTTGTGGGTTTCTTTGAGGTCGTTATATCGGCCTTCGACGGAGAGGAGACGTGCTGTAAGTTCTGTTACTTGAGCATGTAGTTGTTGTATTTCGTTATTAGTGGACTCCTCTTGGCGATTGTTTAGCTGTGTGAGGGTGCTACTGATGGTGTCCAAGCGCGTGCTAAGAGCTACTTGTTTCTGCTTGAGCTCGCGGAGAGTCTCGGGCAGAGGTTGGGTCTGTGTAGAGATCTCATCGACTTGCTTAGCCATCGCTTCTTGCTGGCGCTTCGCTCCAAGGACCAGCTCGGGCAGGTTGTTGTAATGGTTGTTGATATGATCAACTTGCTTAGCCATCTCAACTTGTCGTTGCTGAAAACCTTGGAGGATGTTAGGCAAGTCGTGGTTCTGTTCGTCGATCGTGGCCACTTGTTTTGATAATCCCTGCACACAAGAAAAAATAGAATGTAAGATGTTAGAAGGATCAGTGAGGAGGTTTTGAATGACGTCAAATTGACGTCCGAATTCCTCACCGATATTGGAAAAGTGGGCCCCAGGGGCGGAGGGGTGGGGTGGCTGGGTCTTCGTGGGACGGTGGTAGTGTCTTGCGGAAGAGACACTGATGGTGCCCTGAACTGCGTGGTGACTATGGATGGGGTCACCAGCGGTGTCGGGTGGTGGTGTATGTGAAAGGTGGTGGTGTTGATAGTGATGGGGTAGAGACTATGGAGGTGGATGGGAAAGTGGTAAAGTCGGGCATAGGGGTGGAGAAGGGGAAATCTGAAGGGAAAAGGGGTGAAGAAGAGGATGTGTGTGGTAGCGTGGTAGTGGGGAAAGAAGAGTGGTGGGTGTTGGAAAGGTGGAAGGTAGTGAGGTGGTGGCGGTTAGTTCATCATTTAGACACATAATGAAAGAGTCTAAAGATGAGGTGGTGATGTGCTCGTCGAGGAGGGGGTTTTCTTCTGGATGTGGCTTTGATGTCGGTGTCCCCGACAACTGTTGTTCCTTCAACTGCCTTCTGGAAGGTCATTTGATAGGTATTTTTTATGGTCGAGCTGCCGGGGCTGTGATACTTAGCTCCGTCTGTCCCGCAGTTGCTTTCTTTTTGGCTACTTTAACCGAAGCTAAAAGTTGTGAAAGCTCCTCATCAGAGAAGAGGAGCTTGTCTGTGTCATAGTTTGCGAGCTCCGGAAGCGGGAGGAGTGTTCTTGATGACTTGACTGTAGGGCATAAGACATAATATAATTTCCCATCCTTTTCCTTGATGATGAAGGAGTTCTTCAAAGTTTGTTCATTGCTAAGGATTTCTCCCTTTAGTTGCGTGCAGCGATGTAGGGGTCTGTCCATCTTGAGGTATTTTATAATGGATGTGACATGACCCCCCATGCAGATTTCCTTCCCCAGGGCAAAAGCTGATAATTTATGGATCATTTGTCATCCAATGTTAACTGGCTTTTCATTAAGAATGGACCAGAGAACAAAGAGATCTGAGATTGTAACGTTCCCCCCTTCTGTCCTGGGGAAGAGTGCGCTAGCAAGAATTTTGTGTAGGGTGCGCACAAAACCAGAATGTATGTTCGATGCTTTTCATGTCTTAGCATCATAGGTGGGGAGCCCAGTTAGATATTTCCATAATATGTGTCTGTTGAACTCAGAGTGCTCGGTTCCCACTGCCTTGGCTCTTTGCAGTTGCTGCTGATTGTCAATAAAAACTTCATTCATCATGTTTTCCGTTAAGACCACCTTGTTGCCAAAGATTTGGGTGACTAGCCTTCTGTCACCTCCATCTCGTGATCTATCCATGATATCTACGGGTTCTTTTGTAAGAAAGGTGAAGAATTCAGTGGTGGTCTCAGAGTATGAGATCTCAGGTACTAAACATAGCCTTGCAAGGTTGGCTTTGTCTAGTGTGTTGAAGATTCGTTCATTGATCCCCATATTAATTAGTATGCTGGAGCAAACGTACTTAGTGGGTTTGAGGATTTTGTAGATGGATTGGATGGTGTGGGTGTAAAGGTTTTCTGGTGGTGGTGCTGTAGTGGTGACAAGAGGGAAGGTGGGGGTGGTAACAGGGATGGTGGTGGTAGGTGTTGCAAGGGGTTGGTCCATAGCAGAGGCAAGGCGGACTTGTTTTCTTGCCCGTTTCTTGGAGGGCTGTCCGGGTGCAGCTTCCTGGACCTTGCGTTTCCCTTTTTGTTCTTCGGCTAGGGATTCCTCCTCGGGATTTGGCGTGTATTCCGAGCCTTCGTCGTCGTCGGAAGAGATTTCTTCCACTTCTTCGTCAGTTGCCTCTGCTAGACATTTGTTGAGGCGGTCAATGTCACACAGAACCTCCATCATCTTGACTTTTTTTTTGGGGGGGGGGCTTTCCAGTTTTGTTGAAGACATCCCTGATTTTCTGGAGTTTGGCCAGTTCTTCCATCATTTGCTCCTTTGTCCAGATTGGAGCATATTCAGTTCCCAAAGCGTACTTAGCTGGTGACGCCATATCTGAAAAAATGGAGAAATTATAAGTGAGAACACATGCTTAAAGAAAGGATTGAATGTTATTTTTATTTATTTGGTTATATATATATATATATATATATATATATATATATATTATGAGACTTAAACGATTTTGGAAGGCCAAATGGTTTGGAGGCCGTTTGGTCCCAAACGGTTTCAGGACCATTTGGTTCCAAACGGTTTGAAGACCGTTTGGTCCCAAACGGTTTCAAGAACGTTTGGTCCCAAATGGTTTGAAGACTGTTTGGTCCCAAACGGTTTGAAGACTGTTTGGTTCCAAACGGTTTGAAGACCGTTTGGTTCCAAACGGTTTGAAGACCGTTTGGTCCCAAATGGTTTCAAGACCGTTTCGTCCCAAACGGTTTTGGGGACCGTTTGGAAGGCGAAGCGTCAGGTTATAGCTGGCGAAGGTGAAGACGAGACGGCGAAGGGGAGGCGGAGGCGCCGACGATGAAGGTGACGACGGAAGGAGCCGACGGCGATAAAGACATAGGAAAAGAGGATTGCGGCGAGGCTGGCGGTGGTAAAGATGAAGACAGCGGTGTGGGGTGCCACGGCGGTGCTGAAGGTGATGGCAGAGGTGAAGAAGATGGTTGCAGAAGTAGGCGATGGCTGCGGCCGGACTACCTTGTTTCTGTGAGTAGGGAAGACGACGGAGAGAGTGTTGGAAACGGAGGTCGCGCGGGAGCAGGGGAAGCAGAGGTCGACGGAGGCGAGTCACGCGGGAGCAAGGGAAGCAGAGGTCGACGGGGGTGAAACGCGAGGGAGAAGGAGGGTGCAAAGGCAATGGAACAGCTCTGTGCGAGAGTTTCAGAAGGCTCGGGAGTCGAAAGAAAGAAAACTGAGGGGGTAGGTTTTATATTTATAGGAAATAGGGGGTTGACTTGACAAAAGCCCTAGGTCAAACGGTTTAGCGACCATTTGGATTCCAAACGGTTTCGAGACCATTTGGCTCCAAACGGTTTGAAGACCAGTTGGACTCCAAACGGTTTAGAAACCGTTTGGTTCCAAATGGTTTGAAGACCATTTGATCCCGGACAGTTTCGGGACTGTTTGGTTCCAAATGGTTTGAAGACCGTTTGGTTCCAAACGGTTTCGAGACCGTTTGGTTCCAAACGATTTCAAGACCGTTTGGTCCCAAACGGTTTCAAAACCGTTTGGTAGGGTTAAGTTCCCAAAATATTTTATGTTTGTTTTAGTTATATGAATTTTTTTTGTATATTTTCATTTTGTTATTTTTATGTTTGTTTTGGTTGTATAATTTTTTTTTTAATTTTCATAAGATAAACCTAAGGTAAAGAGAACGGGAAATAAAGAAAGAAACTGAAATCTTGGGTTGCCTCCCAAGTAGCGCCTGTGTTTTACGTCACTGGCTCGACGAAGCTGAGACGTTGTTATGCTGACGGCGTGGTGTCTTTGATTTCTATGGTTTGTCTTGGCATTTTATCTGTCGGAGAGTAGTATCTTTTCAAATGATGACCGATGACCGTCCTTTCTCCTCCGTTATTGTCGATAATTATCACAACTCCAATTGGATAAATATGCTTTATGGTGAAGGGCCCGGACCATTTTGTTCGAAGTTTTCTGGGGAACAACTTGAGCTTGGAGTTGAAAAGGAGTACGTTGTCGCCGACGGCGATGTCTTTCCTTTTGAGATGACCGTCATGCCACATTTTTGTCTGCTCCTTATATATTCTGGTGTTCTGATAGGCGGTCATTCAGAGCTCTTCTAGCTCCTGCAATTGGAGTTGTCTATTCTCTCCTACACTTTTGAGATCAAAATTTAATTGTTTGATGGCCCACCAGGCTTTGAATTCCAGCTCTACTGGAAGATGACATGACTTCCCATACACCAAACGGAACGGGGTTGTTCCGATTGGTGTTTTATATGCAGTTCGGTATGCCCAAAGGGCATCAGGAAGTTTGGTGGACCAATCAGTGCGGTTTCTGTTCACCATTTTTTCAAGAATTGCCTTTAATTGTCTATTTGATATCTCAACCTGTCCACTAGTCTATGGATGGTAGGGCATGGCAACTTTGTGATTGACTCCATACTTTTTCAGTAAGGCTTCAAAACTTTGTTCTAAGAAATTTGTCCCGCCATCTGATATGACAGTTCTTGGAACTCAAAATCTTGGGAAAATAATATCTTTGAACAATTTAATAACATGCTTGGAATCGCTGGACACAGTGGGTACAACTTCGACCCACTTTGAGACGTAGTCCACCGCGACCAAGATGTAAGAGAAGCCATAGGATGAAGGGAAAGGGCCCATGTAGTCTACCCCCCACACATCGAAAAGTTCAATTTCCTACCACATAGTGAGGGGCATTTCGTCTCTTTTTGATATCTTGCCGGAAAATTGGCATTTGTTACAAGCTTTCACAAAATCGTATGAATCCTTTGATATGGTGGGCCAGAAGAAACCAGATTGTAAAACTTTTATAGCTATTTTCTTAGCACTCATGTGCCCCCCGTGGGTCCTGAATGGAAATGCTCTAGGACCGGGGTTATTTCTTCTTCTGGCAAACAACGACGGAAAAGTCAGTCAGTACAAAGGTGAAACAGGTAGGGTTCATCCCAATAATATTGTTTTATGTCATGAAGGAACTTCCTTTTGTCATGGTAGGAAGAAGAGGGGTGGATAATCCATGTGGCTAGATAATTGACGATATCCGTGTACCAAGGGAATCCATGGGTGGCCTTCATAAGCTGGTCGTCTGGGAGAGAATCCCGGATAGGGATTTTGTCTTCTTCTTCAACCTCGATATGGCTGAGATGGTCAGCTACAACGTTCTCCACTCCACTTTTATCCTTAATTTCCAGGTCGAATTCCTGAAGCATCAGCACCCAGCGGATGAGCCTGGGTTTGGCATCTTGCTTTTGAATCAGGTATCGAATGGCGGAGTGATCGGTATAAACAATGACTTTAGAACCAATCAGATACGAGCGAAATTTTTCGAACGCATAGATGACCGCCAGAAACTCTTTTTCTATGGTAGTATAGTTTTTTTGTGCTTCATCTAGCATTTTGGATGCGTAGTAGATGAAGTAAGGTTTCTTATCAATTCACTGTCCTAAAACAGACCCTATATCGTAATCACTTGCGTCACACATGATTTCAAAAGGCTGCGACCAATCTGGGGCTCTTAGAATAGGCGTGGAGATTAAAGCATTCTTGAGGGTGGAGAAGCTTTGCATACATTCTTGATTGAATACAAAGTCAGTATCTTTAGTTAGAAGTTGGGTCATGGGCTTTTCTATCTTCGAAAAATCTTTGATGAATCTTCTGTAGAACCCCGCATGACCCAAGAAAGCTCTTACTCCCTTTATATCTTTCAGTGGTGACAGTTTTGAAATAACATCGATTTTTTCTTTATCCACCTCGATCCCCCTGTCGCTCACCCTGTGCCCGAGGACAACACCTTCCGTTACCATGAAATGGCATTTCTCCCAATTCAGGATAAGGTTTGTTTCCTCACAGCGTTGCAGAACTTGTCCAAGATTGATTAAACAGTTATCGAAGGAATCTTCGTAAACTGAGAAATCATCCATAAACACTTCCATGACAGATTCAGTTAAACCGGTGAAGATGGCAGACATACATCGTTGGAAAGTAGCGGGTGCGTTACACAACCTGAACGATATTCTTCTAAAGGCATATGTCCCAAAAGGACAGGTGAAGGTAGTTTTTTCCTGGTCTTCCAGGTGTATGGGTATTTGGTAAAACATGGAATAACCATCGAGATAGCAAAAACATTTCTGATGAGCCAGGCGTTCCAGGACTTCATCAAGGAAGGGTAGAGGGTAGTGGTCTTTCCTCGTGGCTTTGTTCAACTTCCTATAGTCAATACACATCCGCCACCCTGTTACAGTCCTGGTGGGCACTAACTCATTTTTGTCATTAAACACTACGGTAGTGCCTCCCTTTTTTGGAACAACCTGGACAGGGTTGACCCACTGGGAGTCAGAGATAGGGTAGATTATGCCAGCTTTGAGTAATTTGAGGACCTCCAGGCGAACCACCTCCTTGAGATTAGGATTCAGTTTTCTTTGGTGTTCGCGGGATGGCTTGAATTCTTCAACCATTGGAAGTTTGTGCATACACAGGGATGGATTTATGCCCGTTAGGTCAGTTATCTTATATTCAATGACCTTTTTATGCTTCTTTAGCTCATCCAGAAGCTTTTCTTCCTGATCTTCTATAAGGGTAGAGTTGATGATGACCGGGCATAGTTTTTCCTTATCTAAGAAAACATGTTTAAGCCCTGTGGGTAAAGTCTTCATTTCAGGGGCTTTTGGTGGCTCAGCTGCTTCTATAATGGTAACAACTTTAAGTTCTTCAAAAGTGACCGTTGATGCTTCTTCGGCCTTTTCTAAATGTTGCAGACACTGTTGAACTAGTTCGTTCGCAGAGAATTCAACATCCGAATTGATTAGGACATTTTCTAGTTCGTCAGCTGGCTCAGATATTTCTAACTGAGACATTTGTTGTATTACGTCAAGAAGAAAAACCCCTTCTTTGATACTAGGGCCTTTCATGCTATTAAGGACTCAGAATTTAATTGCTTCTTTTCCGAGCCTAAGGATGATGGTGCCAGCTTCGATGTCAATAAGCACCCTGGCAGTAGCGAGGAAAGGTCTGCTGAAAATAATCGGGTATCTCAAGTCTTCTTTAATGTCCATGATAATGAAGTCACACGGGACGTAGGCATCCTTGCCTATCCTTACTGGGATATCTTCAATGATCCCCAGAGGTGTGGTTATGGTGGAATCAGCTAATTGAATAGTCATTGCTGTAGGCAGCAATTCGGTGAAACCCAGACGTTTGCACATGGAATAAGGCATGATGGATATACTGGCCCCTAGGTCAGCTAATCCTTTTTAGTGGATGCATTTCCAATGCAACATTGGATTCCGAAGGAGCCTGGGTCCTTCTTCTTTTTGGGCATCTTGTTTAAGATGATGTTTAAAGTGGTCTGAGCAAGCTTAACAGTTTCTTGCTCCTCGGTGATGTACTTCCTTGATAGTAAGGTCTTGAGGTATTTTGCCCAGGCCGGCACTTCCGAAAGAGCATCAAGGAGCGGGATATCAATGTATAGTTTCTTCATCACCTCCTTGAACTTTTGAAACCTGGTGTCCATCTTCGTTTCTCGCAGTCTACCTGGATACGGGATTCTTGGTTTATATTGTAAAACTTCAGGTTCTACAGACACTTGGTCTTTATCTTTGCCCTTTGTGCCCTCGGAGGGCTTCTCCATTCCTTGTTGTGGGCTCTCATTTGTCATAAAAGTAGGGGTATCATCATTATCCGAGGTATCTTGGTGGTCTCATGAAGAGTGTGTCACGATCTCGTGGTGACATCATTCAGCTGTTCATGGCTGTTCTATCCGTGCTTAGGATTTGATTCGGGCTGCCCTGCAAATGTGCCTGCCGGAGGCTTCAATTGTGCAGCAATCTGGGCAAGCTGGGCTTCTACTGCTTTTTGCTGCACTTGCTGATTAGCGAGCATAGTCTGTTGAGATTGCAGCATCTGCCTTATCAAGGATATTTCATCTTCCGGTTGAGAAGGAGTCTTTTTCAGAGGACTTTGTTGTGGGGCTTGTTGAGATTGTTGTGGTGGCAGCGCCAGCTGAGGTTGCTGAGTATGCAGTTGTGGATGGAGCGGAGGATGAGTGTACTGATAGTAGGCCGATTGGTTCCTGGGGTAGTTAGCCCTAGGGAAGTTATTCCTGGAATTCCCTTGATTTTGGTTGAAATTGTTTGGGAATTCAAGTGGTAACCTACTAGAGGATCCCCCATGTGTCTGATATTGTGGATTAGCGGTCCCGGCAGGGTTTCCATACTGAAATCCTGGATGATTCCTTGGCTGATTAGGGTTGTAATAGACTTGTCCAGGGATAGAATGTATAGAGTTGACTTGTTCCAGTAGTTGATCTTCAGCCTGGTCAGTAATGGGTTCATATGGTTGTGGTGGTGGATGTAGATCCATCATCACATTATAAAGAATACTGCAGGAAAGGGTCGGATGGTCAGAAGCTTGACAGGCCTCACAGGTCCCTGTGGTGGCCTTGACTTGTTGAACTAGAGGATTTTTCTTCTTATCAAACTCTCCGAGAGAAGTCTCGAGAGCTTGTTGTTTATGAACTATGGTTTTCAGGGCTTCAGCTATTGCCTTCATATCTATTAATTCTTCAACTTTGTAGACCTTGAGGACACCTTTATCGGCTGACCGTCCCCAGTTAGACTGGTTCTCAGCTCTAAGTGTAATGATTTTCCAGGCATCCTCATAATTCTTTCTCATGAAGTTTCCTCCAGATGAGGAATCCAAAAACTATTTAATATCATCACTCACTCCCCGATAGAAGGTTTCTATCAATTGGTTCTGGGAGATCCATGATGGGGGCACTTCCGCAAAAGTTCTTTAAACCTTTCCCATGCTTCAACGAGGGTTTCTCTGGGTAGTTGAGAGAAGTGATTGATCTGCCCACTGATCTCATAAGTCAGTGAGGGGGGAAAGAACTTCTCTAAGAACTTTTCCTCTAGGGGAGCCCAGGTGGTTATTATGGGTTCCCTATCAAGTGAGTTATACCAACTCAGGGCCCTCCCAGAAAGAGTGAAATGGAACAGATGAAGCATTATTGCATCAAAAGTGACTCCGTCTTGCGGAACCAGGCAGCACAGTGCCTTAAACCTTTTCAGATGATCCATGCAATCATCTCCAGAACCTCCAGAGAAAGAGATGCCTTGCATGATCTGGATCCACTGGGTCTGAATCTCAAAGTTGGGGATATTAATAATCGGAGGTCAGACCAGGTGATTATCCTCATAGTTCTTTGGGACATCGTAGTCCCTCAGTTGCTTGTTCCTTAACTCCAACTGAGCAGCTTGGGTTGCTGCCTCAGTTTCAGCTCTGATGCGAGCTTGCTCTTCCGCACGAATCTCCGCTTGGATTTGGGCACGAGTGTCCGCGATGAGTTGTGCCCATTGAGCGGCGATGGCGGCATTTACCCTCTCCATCACCAAAGTAGCCTGGCATTGTTCGTCGGCCATTTTCCTGGCTCGTTGGCGATTGAGACAAATGTGGCGGTGGAAGCTTCTCTCTACCTCAGAGTCGTACTCTGGATCAGGGGAGAATCCGAGGTTATGCACTGGTTGCATACACATTTTCTACCTGAGTAGAGAGAAGAAAACACCTTTTAGATGAAGGCGGAGATATAATGAATTCAAGAAGATATGGTTGAATGATTAAAAGAAAGTGTAAAACCCTAACCAACTAGCAAGATACTAAATTAAATTAAAATGTTCTATTGTCCCCGGTAACGACGCCAATTTTTGATGGAGCTTCCACGTATGTGGAATTGCGTGCACCACTAAAAATCCTAAAGATGGTAAGTCTTTAAGTTTAGCCTTGCTTGTACTAGATAGAGAACTCCACCCATGTATGCTAAGATACGTGGAAGTCTTATCGCAGTATAGTTAAGGGTCGAATCTACGGGACAACGGTCTTGTTGGGAGCAACAAGATGGAAAACGTTAGGATTTCACTTTATCACTTGATAATTGGTATTTAGATCAAAGGGTTGATTTGGTTGTTTTAAGCTAAGTGAAAGTAAAGTAAAAGCAAGAAAGTAAGCTTAGGTTGTTAACAATGATAAGGGATCACTAGGATGTGATCGGTTTTCACCACCACTACACATGGATCAACACATGCAACATAAAAGCATAACCTGCAATAAGAGTTAGATCAGTTAGTATCTTTGTAGACTTAGCTTCCTTTCGGATAACTAACTACGAGGAGTGTGGGAATGTTGTAACGCCAACCATCCATGTAGATATGGTCACTTACTTTACAACATTCCCTCCGCAAAGTGTGTTCCTCGACTCGTCAAGGTTGTACTTTCACACGTCAACTGATTCTATTTCATAGCATGAAAGTACAACGATGGGAGTGAGTATACTCAACTTCTTGGAAGACGCCCCTAGATACCGAAATAGGTGCATGGTGGATACATGCACCAAGAACCAACATGCAAACGAGTTTCAAATCTAATAGTACAAACGTAGACAATTCATACTAAAAGATAAAATATAATACAAGTTGGTGATAAATCAACAAGCATTCATTAAACGTTTGATGTTAAACTGAAAAGATATAAACTCTATATTACAAACTATGGATTACATTTACATGATATGAAAGCATGGGTAGCGGGGCAACTCCCCGCACCCTAGTGAGAGAGACTACTCGCTCATAACTAGGACAAAGAAGGAGGCATGAAGAGAGAGAGAGCGTCATCCCCATAAAGGAGAGAGGAAAGTCAACCCATTGGAGAAAGAGAAACGATCCACCAGCTTCACAGGTTGCTTGATGACGAGATCTCCCTCTTCCCACCTTCTTTGGTGGAGAGAGAGAAAGAAGCTTCGAGATGGAGTGTGGGTCTCAGACCGGCAGCCCCTGGGCGGAGGATGGAGGTCGGATTTGCTCTGGAGTGATTGAGGCAGCCTTTGGACGTCTGAAACTTCCCCCTTGATGGAGGACCCTTGGGGTCTTATTTATAGGCCTTAAGTGAAGTCCAAACGGTTTGGAGACCGTTTGGACCTCAAGACCATTTGGGTCTGAGACCGTTTGGATCTCAAGACCGTTTGGACCTTGAAATCGTTTGGCTCTCAAGACCGTTTGGACCTCAAGACCGTTTGGACCTTGAAACCGTTTGGCTCTCAAGACCATTTGGACCTTGAAACCGTTTGGACCTCAAGACCGTTTGGACCTTGAGACCATTTGGACCTCAAAACCGTTTGGACCTCAAAGCCGTTTGGTCCTCAAGACCGTTTGACTCCATGCGGTCTCGGGACCGGTTGGCTTCATGCGGTCTTGAGACCGTGTGACTCCATGCGGTCTCGGGACCGATTGGATTCATGCGGTCTTGGGACCGTTTGACTCCATGCGGTCTTGAGACCGTGTGACTCCATGCGGTCTCGGGACCGATTGGCTTCATGCGGTCTTGAGACCGTGTGACTCCATGCGGTCTCGGGACCGATTGGCTTCATGCGGTCTTGGGACCGTTTGAGTCCATGCAGTCTCGGGACCGATTGGCTTCATGTGGTCTTGGGACCGTTTGAGTCCATGCGGTCTCAGGACCGATTGGCTTCATGGTTTTCTTGTGTCTTTTCTACAAATATAAAGGGGAAAAGTTAGTCTAAAGATATATTTACAAAAAGAGGGACTATTTAGGGATTATGGCTGAATTTAATTGAGGAAAGAGTGTGGAAAACTAAAGAAAAGACTAAGATAAACATCCAAAATTGGAGGTTATCAACAGGGCATCCTCATCTATCGTCCAACCACTAAGGATAACAGGTAGCACTTGGGTATAACACGCAACACTACATCGTGGTGTACATGTATCTCGGTAACGCTGTGTCGTGCAGGGTGTAATGCGCTCTCATGCATGTCGAGCATCCACCTGTATCGGGCACCAAGGTATCATGCAACAGGAGACAACATGCAACGCTGGGCTGCCAAAGCAAGGGTTGGGGTGACGCCCATCACCAGGTCACATAACGGGCTAGCAACCTCCACACCTCATCGACACCAAGCTATACCTAAGACAGGTGTGTCGGGCCGGGTACTTCACAAGAAGCAACACCTAAAGATGTAACTCAAACAGCCAGCAGCCAACCTATCTATGGTCTGACGGCCATCACAGAGCAAGGAATGTGATGTGATGCTCGTCACAGGGACCAAGATGTATCATCCTCCACAACCACCATATAGGGCAAGGTATAACTCCCCAAGGTAGTCACCATCCTCAAGCACAAGAGCGCCAAACCATAATGGGTCAAGAAGATGGCTCACCTCTCAACAACTAGGAGAGAGGGGTCCTGCACATCTCTTACCCCCAAATGGGCCACACAAGGAACAACCCTAGCAAGGTTCATAACCACCACAAAGCTCACTCTTCAAGTCCATGGTGAGAGGAGGGTGTTGCTCAAGCTACTAGATCACAAGCTCACCTCTCAACTTAAATGAGAGAGGAGTGTTGCTCATGATGCTAGGACTCAAGCTCACTCCTCAAGGCCTAGGAGATAAGAGAGTATTGCTCACCAAGAAACCCTAAAACTCATGGTTCGGTCAACAAGAACAACTAAGCAAGAGACAAAGCTAGCAACATATAAGAACATGAAAGTATAGTTAGGGTTAGGAGTTATGCAACCCGCCTTAAGCAAGCTCCAAGCTTCATGGAAGAAGAAAGCTCCAAGGCAGGATCGGCCACCAAGATAGCTCCTCCAAGGGTATCGTCCACCAACTTGCAAAAGAAGGAGTGTGTTGTGCACCAAGGTAGAGAAGAGACTAAGGAACCAAAGGAATCCTTAGCAAGGGAAAGGAAACACCTATATAGAAGGGAAGGGAGGAGAAAACAAGGCAGATCCAAGCAAAGTGTCGCCCACCTAGGGACACTTGTCCTTGTGCACGAGCCACCACTCTAGCAAGCCCTAAACACATGTCTAAGGTCATTGCTACATGCAAGCATCAAGCACCAAGTGTCCACTAGTGGTGACACAAACAAGGTCAAAGCTTGGTCAAAGACTCTTGGGTGACACACTACCACTCCTCCAGGCCGACACACCCCCACACTGGGTGACACACCACCCTGGGCGACACTCCCAGGCCGATACAAGCTCTCCTGGCCGACACAAGGGTCCAACCAAACAAAGGCAAGGCACTACAAGGCCCAACAAACTCAACCAAACCCAAGGGGACTCAAGCAACGAGCCCAACCCTTTCTCTCAACACGAAAGGAAGCAAGGAGAGAGAGAGGAACACCTCACAAGGTGACAAACTTGTCCACAAACCCTAGACTTGGGTTATTTGCAAGTAGCACCCTTCAACTCTCAACAAAGCAGAACCAAACCCTAATCACCACTAAAGGTGATTAGCAAGCAACAAAGCATCAGGGTTAAGCAAAGCAAACAGGGTAAACCCTAAACGGAGGTCAGGGTCCTTACAGAAACATTATGGATCAGTCTATGACAACCGATCTTCAGGATCGCTTCTTTGAGGGTTTTTATTGGTTCTTCTAATGTTTGGATTATTTTATCCCTCTTCCTCTCTATATTCAACAGTAGACACGACTAATCCCTTATTCCTTTGGACTCGAGAGTAGCCCAGTTTTTCTTTGTATTTGACTTGCATTAATATATATATATATGTATATGTATATGTATGTATGTATGTATGTATGTATGTATGTATGTATGTATGCATGTATATATGTATTTATCCTATAATGTTCGACGTAAATCAGTGATTTCTTGATGAATTATTTGTGTTTGATCACCATAATCAATGTTTTAGAGCTTGAATTGATTTTGAAGAGGGATTAGGGGCTGGAAAAGTTGTAGATTTACACAACCAATATGGTGCATCGGGAGAGGGATTATGGTTGTGAAGGAATAACCCAGAGTTATAATTAATGCACCCTACTATTTTCTAAATCACTACGGAAGTGGGGTTTTTCATAGTATAGGTTGTGTATTGCGTTGCGGGAGAGGGTAGTACTTACTACACGTCCTTCTTCTAGGGTTAATGGTAAAGCATTATTGATGAAATGGAGTAAAATACAATGCATACTGTGGTGAAACTGTAATACTAAGGAATCCATCAATCCCTCATCACATTCACTTAATTTAGATTTTTGGTTTTTGTTCTTAGTCATAGAACAACCAACCAATCATATTTTGGAGGCCTAGACAAATGGAGTAAAATACTTGCAGGAGAGGGCAGTACTTGCTACACATCCTTCTTCTAGGGTTAATGGTAAAGAATTATTGATGAAATGGAGTAAAATACAATACATATTGTGGTGAAATTGTAATCCTAAGGAATCCATCAATCCCTCATCACATTCACTTAATTTAGATTTTTTGTTTTTGTTCTTAGTCATAGAACAACCAACCAATCATATTTTGGAGGCCTAGACAAATAGTTTATAGTTAGTAATAGTTTCTGGAGACATATCCCTGAGTTTGACATTTGCGCCTATAGGCCTATAATACTCGACACGTACACTTGCATTATGCATTCATAGTTTAAGTATGTCAAGTTTTTGGCACCATTGTTGGGGAAGGGGAAACTCCAACACTATGATGCTATGACACTATAGCCCATATCCTTTTCATTTTTTTACATTTGAAGTCTAATCTTTGAAATTGTGCATAATCAAAAATCTTTTTCTCGAAACAATTTACTACATTGATTCTGTCACACTTTTGTATCATTTTTAGGTACTAGTGCATGGTTCATATCAGAAGCACAAACTATCGAGAATATACTCCAACTAGCATAGACAAGGAGGAGATCCTTAGTAAATCAAAAGAGTTCAGAGCTTCAATTGAGAAGGTCATCCAAACCCCACCACTATAGGTAGAGCTGCCACAAGAACAAGATGTGGATGAAAATGTTAAAGAACAGGTTGATGAAGGGCCTAAAGAATAGAGGGTATGGGAGAAGATAAAATCATCCTCAACCATAGCTCAATTGAGTCCTATAAAAAGATAGGTAACCAATGTTGGAAGCTACAAGATAGATCTTAGGCCGGTGGCATTAATTAAATCACAATCATTCCACGTCCACATCATGGAGGATTGATGGCTCACACAAGAAGCTTCGTAGAAAGTTGTGACATCTTGAAGCGCGACAGGATCCTAGCCACAATCATATACCAGAAGTTATTCTCCTACTCCCTATCAAATAAATCCAAGGCATGATTCCTTAGCCTCCCACTAGAATTGATAGATACATGGGGTGAGATGATCAATACATTCTTTAAGAAATATTTCCCACCGTAGATGACAATTGAACTATTGGGGAAGATCTAAAACTTCAAGAAGCATGCATAGGATTCCTATTATGAGGTCTGGAGAAATTTTATTTCATATTCATGAACGTCCCTCATCATGGGATTGACATGTCAGATAGGTGAATCAATTCTACTATGGTCTCCATAAAGGGGAGATGACTAGTCTTTATGGTGCATGAACTCGTTTCTTCTTAAACAATAAGGCTACAAGATGTCATGAGATCTAGAAGAACATGGATAAAAACCAATCTTGGGGGAAGAGAGAGATGAACCATTCACAATTAAAAGTTCCATGGAAATAAGAAATTTCACATAACTCAAAGCTCAGATGGATAGACTTAAAAAGAGGCTTGACCAAATTTCAAGAACTTCATCTGGAGGTGAGGAAGAGTAGTGCATGTACTTGCATAAGCAATATCACTAGGATAGAGGTCCTAGTGAGACATATAGAAATGAAGACATGCTAGATAGACTAGTAAGTCAAAACAAAGACTTACTAGACCAGAAAAAAAGGATGTAGAAAAATCAAGGGGCTCAAATATGTAATATACAAAATCAGATATCTGAGTGGTATCCATAAAGAAGCCTATTCAATAGGGATTTCTTAGGAACACATAAACAAATCATCAACATAATCAAGTAAATATTGTCTCTATTCTCAAGGAAACATAGCATGTTACTGAGGAGTCACTAGATCAACACACTTCAGATTCAGATTGGGTGTATGTGTCAAAATTTCTATTTCCCTACAACCTATTCTAAAGACTAGACAGATGATGAACACTTGTGCATTATCCTGTCAATTTTTGGATATTGATGTGCACAAGGTGCACGGATCTGAGAGGTTGTTAGGAAGGTCGCTCCAATCTACAGATGATGTGATCTTTGCCATCGGTAGAGGCTATTTGGCACTCATGATAGATAATGATGGGGGGGGGCTTAGTCTTCCAAATGAGTCTTCACAACCATCATGTGACAAACCAGGCTGTGGGAATCCACTGTGTTGAGCCTAGGACATCAACATGGTTCTCATGGGAGGAGACCCATTTTTATTTATGTCATTTACATTTTTAGGACCTTTCATTTGTTAAATTTCATATTTATCTTATTATAATTTGATAACTCTTTAAAAGGTACCTTGATGCTTTTATTTTGTGTGTTGGTAGAGTCAGTGTTGGTACCATTGACACCTAAGTTGGTAGTAGTGACCTACTAAAAATATTCAACAAGGATTTTAGAAATTTTTGGTACCACCAACATACATATTAGTGGTATCAAATCTGTGATAGGTCAAAGTCCACAAAAAGATGGTACCACCAAAACCAAGTCGGTAGCACCGACATTTTTTTTTAGAGAAATCACTCAGCTATAGGAAATTTTGCTGATACCATTGACACACCTGTCGGTTGCACCAACTCATGCATCTCAAAGAAGGAAAATAGACATCATATCTCGATACCACTAACACACATATCGGCGACACTGACTTAGAGGGATAGACGCCAACATGATTTAATTTATAAATGCAACTGAGAAAGTTTCAACCATCGCCACCACTCTACTGAGCACATGGTACCCCTATTGCACCACTTTGTTTGAATTTTAATGATTAGGACATAGAAAAGCTCAATCTTAGGAGGGTGTTGTAATGACTTTATCTTGTTTTATTATTTCCTTATTTGCAAGTATAGGATCCACAATCTATATAGTATAATTGTGGAGCTTAGTTATCACGATTTTACCTATCATAAAAATATGTGTTGCGTGCCCTTGCAATGAAATTTAAATTTTTGAATAATCACATATCTTTAAGCTTATGCGCAAAGTCGAAGGCAACACCAATTGGAGGAAGTGTTTGGGTTAGTCAACTCAATGACAATTAATATGAAAGAAAATCTTTATTTATCCAATACTTGTGTATGATGATGAGGTTTGATCCCAAACTGACCAAACAAGTAACAATAGCTTAAATGTGATTTTTAAAAAGAAACCCTAAGGCTACCCTATACATAGCTTTATGGCAGAGAGAAATATCATAGTTAAAAATAGACATTATATTTTAATCATGTATATCACCCACCTTTCATGACATTTAATCCACCATCGTAAGATGATCAAGTAGCCCAAATTGTTTCCTCTTGATTGCATTGCATAACATATAGGTAGCAAGATAACTAGTTTCTTAATATTGCATTTGTAAGAAAAAAAATAAAAAATATAGAGACATGCATAACAATTAGTTGCATTACAAATTTCATGTTAATTGCATCTCATTTCGCATCATTCTTTGCATATTTTGCAACATGTATGTTTTTAGCCTTCTCCAAAAATTTAAGTGAAAGGATATATATCCACACCCCTCCCAATGAAAAAAAAAAGAGCAAGGGTATATTTTTGAAGAAAGCCCAAGGATAAATAATAAATAATGCTAAAATAAGAGGGAAGGGAAAGAAAAAAAGAAAAATATCAAATAAAGAGGGAGAAAAGGATTCCTTGAACTCTATTTGAAGGTTTTTTCTAGAGAAGGAGAAAATAGGCTACATGTACGTATTATTTTACCCACACTCATCATTCATATGAGACATTTAGTGTATTCATCGTTCCACCATAATAGCAGCCATTAGGATTCATGCACTTTTAATTTCCTTCATTATGTACGTTCATCATATTTTGTCGTTGTATAATAGTTGTGATTCTTATTCACAACCACCTACTTCATTTCTAACCATTGATCTTTATGATAGGCTACATAAATGATTGATCCCCTCATTCATTTCTATACATGAAACTTCTTCCAGCATAGTTTGGTCAGTAGACAAGAGCAATGTAGATAGGGAATCAGATGGTACATTCAACATATGCCCTATTGACTATGATGTTAACTATTCTATTAATTGTGTTTCATTGATTAAGGGTGGACATATATATTGAACTTTTTTTCTCACTTCATACAGTTATTTGTTAAGTGGTTGGTAAGGGCCAATTTGGGGCCATCATATGGGGGTAATTGCGAAATGTAATTCATAATATGTGTCCTCTTGTTGACATATTTCAAACAGATACACATGTAGTGTTTCTCAAGGGTGAACAATATTCAAGCTTAGGGGATCTTGATGCACTGAGTTTTTGTTTCTTTTACATTCTATTTTTCATATATTTAGTGCATAATTGTTCATTTTGATATTAGTTATGACTTGTTTATCACTATTAGCCAGTGAAAGACTATTGCATCAATTTATAAGTATTATTACCAAATTATATTAAACTATCAATATTCATTCGAACTTATGTTGGTTTTTCCTTGTTTTAGGCTTTTAGAGCACTTTCAAGACAACTCGATACCACCAACTGGTATGTCTATGGAATCGACACACCAGTAGGTGGTAGAAACATGACGTGAAAATCCAATAGAGGTTACCAGTCATTTTGGTGCTACTGAGACAACACTCAATGCTAGTGAGATGGCACTCGATGCTACTGAAAATAGGATTTGATGCTATTGACTCACTACCTACGAAGCATCATGAACCAAATTCAATGGATTTGGTGCCACCAACATGCGGGTTGGTGAATCAACTTGTGCACCTTGAATAAGTCAGAACTCACCAAGACCAACTCGATGCTACCGATATACTCATTGGTAGTATCGAGACTTATTAAGGTTTTCAATTCCAACAACTCGGTGCCACCAATATCAAGTCGGTAGTACCAACTTTGCACAACTAGTGTAGATTGAACTTACAACCAATCCGAAGGTTGTAACTTAATGATGGTATAACGAACCAAAACTTCGCCAACTTTTGTGGTTGATATTTATATTTTCCTTTTTTGTAATGGAAACTTTATTGGTTCCATATAAGGCTAAACTTTATACTCAGCTCCACATTTATTACATGTTATGTGACCCACTAGCCCTAGAATAGTGTAATTACATTGGTTTTTGGATTGTGTGCCTTTATTATATTTTTAGGATGGAGGTTGTGTGCCCTATACCCAAGTTTTGTGCCCACTTTTATATATATTGGGGTGATGGTTGTGTGACATACTCTTTCAGCTTTCAAGATTGTGATCCTTGGTTGTCATTGTTATTTATATTTTTCTAGTGCTATGTTTATTTGACATGCATGCATGTGATAATTGTTGTGATGGGTTTTATACCAAAAGAATTATATGTGCTTGTGTAGCACAACCTTTATGTTTTATTTCAAGACAAGTATTCACGATGTTATCAAATTTTGAAATTCATTTTCTTTTATGCCTAATTGGGTGGTCCTTTCCTTTTCATGTGAAGCCATATTTTTTGATGCTCCTTTATTTCATAGAATTTCTCTATACTCAACTTAGTATGCACATTCTATTGTTTTGCAGATAAATCTACCTTTCTCTTTTTTGTTGGGGTATGCTTCCAACCCCTGGTATAGGTCAAGAAGATGGCAAACAAGTTGGACCAGGACCTCATCAAGTATAACTGAAACCTTTTGGGGGAGTCTCTTGAAGTGGTTAGGTGATCCTAAGTTGATCCTTTACTTTAGTTAGTTTGCTTATGTATAACCCTATGTGGTGAAGTTTTGAGACATTACCAAGTTCTGTAATAATTAGATTTTTTTCAGTGCTACAATTGGTTAATTGAATCATACATTTTGAATAAATTATTTATCATCCCCTTTGCAAAAAAAATTACAGTGGTGTTCGATATATAGGATCTTTCATTTTTATTTAATTTAGTATGAAGTAGATCCCCTCTTTGGTCCTAGTCCTTATAATATGGTATCAGAGCCACTGGTTGTCAGTTATCTAACTATTTCAATCTTGTCTCCCTTAGGATGATTACTCAAGTCCCTAGTTTATGCATGAGATGACTAGGAAAATATGTTCTGTGATAAAGGTTTAGTTAAAAACAGTGTACCCTTTGTACCCTATGACTTTTGAATGTTCATTAGAACCTTAGGGTTGTAAGGGTAGCTACACAAAGACCTAAAATTCAACCCAAGGTTGTTTTGACTGGTTAGTTGGATGCATGAACAACATAAACACCTAAAAGAAAAAAAAACATCACAACGAAAAGATGCATAGTTGATCATAATATCTTGATGTTATTTAGCTTGACTTATTAGGTCAAACATATTTAAGGGGTGGAGTATGGGTGATTGATGATACATGTATAATTAGATTTTGAGGAAAAAATCCTTTTAAGGGGTAGAGTGTTGTAACAAATCAGAATTTAGAATCCTACCCTATGTCATGATTAGAAAGATAGTTAGGTTTGCTCTTTAGATGTGACCAAATAAAGATAAGAACTAATCACACATTTACATAATAATTTATTTATGTGCCACCATGTAAATAAAATTATGAAATATGTTTCATATATTTTATTTAATAACATGATGACTAAATAAAAAATGAATAATTTGCTTCGGAGTAGTAACGGGTGTTTTCATATTAATATTGTTATATAATCTAATTAAAGTGGAATAAATAAGTTAAAGATGTTAATTGCATAAAAGGTAAATTTTCATTCATACTAAATATATATAACTCATTTTATAAAAAGGTGACATCAATAAGACTTAATTAATTAAGTGTTGATTTAATGTTTTGATAAGTACAAGGATATTTTGTCAAAATTTCTAATGGTGCCTTAACTCATAAAAGGAAATCTCTGAAGTAAAATATAATAATGGAAATGTGTTATTCGGGTCCCAATTGCCTTGGGAGGAAAATTTTAAATTATTTGCGCAATAATAAATACTTTAATTATTTTTGGAAAAGAAAATAGAATAAGAGCCAAAAAACTATTAAATAAATTACAAAACGTCTCCAAAAGTGGAATTAAACTCCTGATTCAAAATATAAATACCAAAAATAGCGTATGTATGGATTATCGTCTAATTTGGACAATCTTACATATATTAGTGTAATTAGAAGAGAGACTATTATTTAAAGACCAAAAATATTAAATAATATTTAAAAAAACAATCAATGGCAAATCATGTTCCTCGCATTTAAGTTTGCTTTTGGTATAAGTTTCATATTTTTAGAGATTTTCTAGATGCCTCCAATTTATTTGAGGAATAAAATAAGTGATAAGATTTAAAAGTATTTAATAAAATACTAAAAGTTGAAAAAATAAAATCTACTGCAAAAATCGGATTCCTTACCCAAAAATAAGATAAAATACAAAATTTAAGTTTATTCAGATTTCGTTTGTATCCTCAAATAATTATAGAAAGTTTTGTACATTAATTGAATCAAAAGATCAAAGTTGGAAGGTTGTATTCAATGTCTTTGATTGTAGATCTGTGCCAACCTTCTGATACGGATCGAAGTGCTGGTGAGTTGTCTCCTACCTTGAGTAGGAGACACCTGTATGAACGGTAATCATGAACCAAAGGGGTCCAATATTTCAAACATAATTCCCTCATTTCTCGACGAAACACTGTGAAATAACTTACATTGTATTGAAAAATTAATTCCACATCAATCCATACCCTACTCGCATCCCATCATGAAGAGTTATAGGAACTCTCAACTTCTCTTCACAGGCTCTCAAGCCTTCCACCCACACATTGCCATACACCCAACACTATATATGTGTAAACAAACAATCGTGTTCGCTACACCGCAAGGGATCATTCTTTCGCATCAATTTTGTTCAAGATTGTGTCTTTTGCCACTGTCAACACCTTCTTCTCCCTACTACAACCCTTTATGCTGGCTTAAAATTTAGCTTATACTTCTTCAATTGAAGCCAGGGTAAGTTTTCGCCTACCATTGTCTTCATTTTCATTTGGTTAGAATCTCAAATTGATGAGAGGTTCCTTTTTCCCCAAATCTACCCTCAACCACGGGGTTTTTGTTCGAGTGGTAAAGAATATGACCTTATTGATTTTCCAGTTATGCCCCTTACCCCGTTGTTTTTCTTATTTTGCTCACATGGGTAAATTGGACCTTCTGCTTCTTTTGTAGCGCGCTGTGTTGGATGTTGATTGGTCGAGACAACCACCAGTGAATGGTCCACCTCAGCGTGCCCAATCTTGTTGATTGTGTTAGTTTTTCTTACATGGAATTTCTTGATCTTCTGATTGGTCAAAATTTCTAAAATCGATAACATTCTCTCTGTTTATCTTAAAATTACACAAAAATATATTTTAGAATCCTTGGAATTTCCTCTCTCTTTTGGTCCAATTTTCATTTACTAATTTTAAAGTTTTAAACATGATTTTTAGGGTTAATGATCCATACTCACTTAATTAAAATTGGATAAATATTTTGATGGATAAAAATTATATCTTGGATAAAATCCATAATCATTAACATTAAACTTACTCTTTGAGATATGATCATGTGTCATTTTAGGTTTTTATCAAAGATTTGAGTTTTTGGGTTTTTTTCTGCTTATGATCTTATTAGTAACTAAAAATAATATCATGATTAATAAAGATGTTATTTTGAGTCAAATATCATTAAGAAACCCTAAAATTAATGTTAGGTCTTTAACATGTGCTGACCTAAGGTTTTATCGATGGATTTGGATTTCTAGGGTTTTCAAAATACATAAATATATTAGAACATAAACCCTAATTCATGGACCTAATCCTATATGTAGGTTGAATTGACTTTAGACTTGGAGGAATAGGACTTGGTCTCTAACTTAGCACTCAAGTCAAGGTATGATTGCATCCCATATTATTCTATATTGAGCAATTAATCTAATTTTATCCTCTCTTGTAGTATGATTCCATCCGATATTATTCCATATTAAAAAACTAATCTAATTTTATCCTCTCTTGTAGTATGATTTCATCCCACATATTTCTATATTAATCAATTTCTAATTCCTCTGTATTAATGTATGTTGCATCCCTGTTATTCTTGTTGAGTCATAAACCTAATTTTTGTCACTCTTAACATATTATCCAACACAATATCACTCTTTTGAGAATTTTTTCCATGTGAAACATTCTACATAATTATGATCTCATGATCAACCTATTTTGTTGGACATTCTTTTGAACTCTAACTTGTTTTTTATTCTTATTGAAACCCTAACTTTGCCCACTTTTTTAGTTTATATATATATATATATAATCTATTTTTGTGATAGAAAATTTATTGGTTCCTTAAAAGACTAAGCTTTATACCCGCCTTCATATTTATTGTATGTTATGTGATTGGGTAGCCCTAGAGTAGTGTAATTACATTAGTTTTTAGGTTGTGTGCCCTTATTATATTTTTGGGATAGAGTTTGTATGTCCCATACTTGGGTTTTGTACCCATTTTTATATATACTAGGGAGATGGTTGTGTGACATACTCTATCAGGTTTCAAGGTTGTGAGCCTTGGCTGCCATTATTATTTGTATTGTTCTAGTGCTATGTTTATCTCACATGCATGCAAGTGATAATTCTTGTCATGGGTTTTGTGCCAAAAAATTTATATGTTCTTGTGTAGCAAAACCTTTAAGTTTCATTTCATGGCAAGTATTCTCTATGTTATCAGTTTTTAAAATTCATATTCTTTTATGCCCAGTTGGGTAGTCCTTTCCGTTTTCCATGGGAAGCCATACTTTTTGACACTCCTTTATTTCATACAATTGCTCAATACTCAATTTAGTATGTACAAACTAGTGTGTTACTGATAAATCTACCTTTCTCCTTTTTTTTAGGATATACTTCTAACCCCAAGTACAGGTCAAGGAAAAGACAACCAAGTTGGACCAAGACCTCATCAAGTATAAAACCTTCTGTGAGACTCTCTTGAAGTGTTTAGGTGATCCTCTGTTGATCCTTTAGTTTAGTTAGTTCTCTTATGTATAACCCTGTGTGGTGAAGTTTTGAGACAATACCAAGTTCTGTAATAGTTAAATATATTTTTTGCTTCTACAATTGGTTACTTGAATCATACATTTTGAATAAATTGGTTATCATCCCTTTTCTGAAACATTTATAGTGGTGTTTGATATATGGCATGGTTCTTTTTTATTTAATTTAGTAGGTAGTAGATCCCCTCTCAGGTCCCACTCCTTACAGACGACGCGAGTCCCACTTTGACCTAGGGGGTGTTCCGTCAAAGAGAGAGATCACATTCTATCTTGTTGCAACGGAGAATGAAGCCTAGAGAGGAGGAGACGAAGGATATTGCCATGTATCAGACATTCCAAGAACTTCTGGGAGACATATTTGTTGTTGAAACACTATGGATCAATGTGTCTTCTAGAGAGGATCTTTAGGACCACTTCTCTGAGGGTTTTCATTGGTTTTTCCAATTGGTTAGTTTGTTTTCTCCCTTTTCCTCTCTATATTTGATGGTAGAAATCATGCGGGGCTAATCTCCTTTTTCTTTAGGACCTGAGAGTAGCTTATTTTTTCTTTTAATTTGACTAGCATATATATATATATATATATATATATATATATATATATATATATATATATATATATATATTCTTAAATTCTGGACTAAATCTATGATTGCTTGATGAATTATTTGTGTTTGATCACCACAATCAATATTTTAGACCACAAATTGTTTTGGGAGAGGAGTTCAAGGTTGAAAACGTTGCATATTTACACAACCAATATCGTGCCTTAGGAGAGAGCATATGGCTGTGAAGGAATAATATAGAGCTATCATTAATGCACCTAGTTAATTCCTAAACTATTATGAAGTAGGATTTGTCTTAGTATATTGGTAGTGTATTACATTGTGGGAACAAGGAATACTTGCTAAAGATCCTTTGTCTAGGGTTAATGGTAAATGACTGTTGATGAAATGGAGTTAAATGCAATGCATAATGTGATGAAAATGCAATCGTAAAGAATTTATCAATCGATGGTCATATTCACTTAATTTAGATTTTAATTTTTGTCCTTATTCATAAAACAAGCAACCAATCAAATTCTCTAGGCCGAGTTGATTAGGTTATAATTACTAGAAGTTTCTGAAGAATATTTTCTTGAGTTCGACACTTGGGCCTCATAGACATATACTGCTTGACGTGTACACTTTCATTTTACACACATAGTTTAGACATGTCACAAAGTTGCTCTCACTTTGTGTGGGGTGATTACCAACATCAGTCACAGGGTGAATAAACTCAAGAAGGTGGAGTTCGTGTTTGTTTGACGTGGAGGCAACTGGGTTGCAGACAACCTAGAGAAACACCACCTCAAAAATCTTGTAGGGGATTGAACCTTCAATCAACACATTCTTAGGGCTAATAATCTCATTGAAGAAGAAAAGCTTTGTGATAGTAGTAATATCACATACAAATATTGGTTTAGCTTACAGTCAAGTTGTAAATTATCTTAATAGCTGGCCTTCACGAAGAGGGTGGGATGAAAAGATCGCTCCCCTGATTTTTCCAAAAAAAAACATAAACAAATAGACAAAAGTCGGTCGGGATGTAGCCATCAAATTAAAACACCACCATTTGAATTTCTTCCGGAGGGATACAAGAAAGGAACGAGAGGGACTTGTTAACATCCGAGTATAGTGCTTTGTGTATAGTCCAGAAACTGGCGTCCATGGTCGTCGGATGACCCCGTAGCAGCAGCAACACCAACTTGGGCACCATTATTGCGAATATTAGTTTGATTTGTTTGCATATGTTAATAATCAGTCTACATTAATTGAACTGCATAATTCGTGCCGTGGATAACTGACAGTGAACTGCAGAACAAGATGGTGAACGAAGACGGCAGGACACCTTTCGCAAGCGGATGCAAGAGACAGCTTTGGAATCACGATGTTCACGCATGAAAGTACAGCCTGTGTGTGGAGCTAATACCTGATTCTATATGTTGAGCACCATATCCCCCATTATATTGCAGTATTTAAAAAAGCTTAATCCAACCACCCGCCGCGCCCGGCTTAGACGACCCGGAGAACCTTAGCATTGCATCATTTATATACTTTACTAGTAACTGCACGTATAGTAACATGTTGGTTTTATGAGTCAAGTTACTAAGTAAAATGTACTACACATATGGTATTAAATAAAGCCCCTTAACACTCTTGAGGATTTACGCCTCAAAGAAAGTTATCCAATTTGTGTCACGAGGCTTATGCCTTATTATCCTAAGTTGAGGCTAAACCTTAAAAGTTATCCTAAGCTAACAAACTAAGACACTTAGGTGCAAGAATCAGTTCCAGACGATAATGCTAGTTATGTATTAAGTTTTTTTTTCTTCTTTTAAGATTGTTCCATGGACTTTCTTCTTAACAATGTGTTTACATATTCAGCCATACACTTTCTTCAAAACAATGTATATACATTGTTTGTAGTTGATTATCATCCTCTTATTAATTCATTTATGTAATTTTATTTGTTTAGACCCTTGACAATTTGTAATTCAAATTGACAATCTTAACTACAAATTATTTTTGTGATGCCTTCTTCTTTATTGCGTTAGCGAGTTTCAAAGTCCTATGTTATCTCTTTTTCATATGAATTTCAACTTATGTTTCCACTCATTTTCCTTTACCAAACATAATTTTTGACGTAACCATACAAAACACTTGTATGTCCATTTTATGTATCTTCTATATAATTATATCGGTAGTCTTTGCGATTAGCTTTTCACTTTCTTAATTACCATTTCGATGTTAGGAAAAAATCTAATAAATTTTAATTTCTTATACCTGGATATTAATGTGCACACATATTATACATAAACATAAACATATATGTAGTCATAAATATTTTAATGGTTATTTCTCTAGGCTTCTGCCTCACCTCTATGAGACAAATAAAACCCATTTCCCCTAGTGGAACTTTGAATTTAACAGTTTATCATGTGAAATCCAAATAATGAGGAAACCATCATTGTTTAATAAGTTTTCATGCTTCTTTTTTGGATAGAAATGTTACTGTCACCAAATAATTATTTTTGCTCAATTTTTCTTTACTACTCCTATCTCCTTTTATTTAATAAAAATAGTAATGCTTTATTTGGTCTGTTATATGTTCAAAGTAAAATAACCACATTGGGAAGGTAAACGGGCAACGAACTACATTGCCAACTCTTTCTTGAATTAGCAAATATTTATCGTGATGTTTTCCATTCGATAAGTTGTTCCTTTGGTCTTCTTTAATATTGTTGGAAATCTTAATGATATTTTCCTTTTTAGATGCTATCATTCTCTCCCTGCATAGTTTATTACAACTTCATTCTAACTATATGTGCAATCCACATTCTTGATTATCATGCCATTTGTCATATATGATTGCAAGATGTGATTTTATAATGTATAAATATACTGTAAATTTGGAATTTTTCATCCAACTACACTTGGCCAAACATGACTTCAATTTTCATATGCACACAAAGGAATTAGGGCTTTAAGCACTCTAAATATCAGTCTAAAAATAACCAAACAATATTCAATTTCAATTGTGAATGTATTCCCCCACAACTCCTTCATCAAAATATAGAACGATACATTTAGAAAAAGTATCAAGAGAATATCCTACCTTTAAATATAAGTTAGGGACAATGAAAATGTTCAAGAATATCACTAATCATGTAGGAAAGAGATGTAGGTTTAGCATGCCATATTTTTCTTGGTTGATTGCTATGGAAGATATTTTCCAACTACATTAAGCTTTTAGAATATTATTAGCATGATCCTAGAAACATACTGGCTCATTTCACACAATAACATGTGGCACAACATGATGCCAATGGTAAAAGGGGTCTGTGACACTTGTTATCACTAGATTCATCGACTTACAATAGAAAAATGTCAGATGAGTTTAGTCAAGTCCTCTATGTGTATCTTAAAGTTTTGTTATGCGACAATTGGTGAGTGGTGGTATGCAAAACACAAAATCTAGGCTATCTTTAAGCATAATACACAACTAAGTTAATAGCATGATATAGGACAATGCCACCTACTTTATATTTTTAGAATCATAAGTAAGTTTGGTTTTAAAATCTCAATAGGAAAATAAGTATTGTGTTGATCACATTCTTAGATAGAAAAAAGTGATAATTAGGGCCAATTATTTCTAATAAAATATCTATGAAAATTTTAACATGACACTTTTAAAAAAAACAAGAATTAAAATTTATCTATTTTTTAAGTTTCCTATTTGAGAGAGAATGTCACATGAATCTCATTCTATATCAAAATTATATATTTCATGTGATTTACTTCTAAACATCATACCTTTCCACACAACATTGAATGTTGATGAACACATAATTTATAGTTGTTTCAAATAAGATTTCCATTATATGGTTATAATTCTGAGCATGGACAAGAAACATACTACACCAAGATTAGGATTTTGCAAAAGGTTCGACAAAGAACATTGAAAAAATAAATGACATGTGTGTAGTTTTAAGCAACTCATCCCAAACTTGATAAGTTCAAAAGATTAGTGGATCTGTGTTCACAATAACACTTACCTTATCATCATCCTATAGGAACGTGATGGTAGAAGAGGCCTCCCCTCTCAGGGCTAAATGCTTAGATTTTGGATTTTATTTCACATCATTGTTGCTTTTGCTGTGATGACAAGCCAGCTCCACGATGATGATGCATTTAACTAAAAACGTAATGGTTTAACAACCACTCGTTTTGTGTCTTTGCGTCCTTTGCATGCTCGTGTTTTTATAGTACAAGAGAGGTGTGTGTTCTATATATTAGACCATGATCCATGCTTGGGTCGCATTGCTAGACCGTTGAATTGTGATGAAGGCATATAGCCTTGGTTGCTATTCTCACCACACTGCTTCAATTTGTTAACATGTAAAAAAGCAAGCTTCGTCTTGTTTCTTGCAAGGTCGTGTAGGGTAAAACCTTTCACCATATATCTGTCACTACTGAAAGGGCAGCCCTTTATCACATAGATTCCCTTAAAGCGTGGCAGTTTCTTTCTCTCTAAGCTCAACATGATACCTACAGACTTTAACGTAAGGATGTACGCCGCTTGACAAAGTTTTGTATGGCGATGCACTGTGTCTGGCTGGTTTACCTCTTCATCAATTTAATATTGAACCCTAGATAGAACTGCAGCAAGGTAAACCGATGATGTTTCCAAGGACAAGACGCGTCGTCGATTTCTTTAGGAAAATGATATACACACTCGGTCTTAGCCCAGAAACGAGACCCGATTTGTTTTTTATCCTGGAGACGGCACGAAGAGTCTCCCGCAAGCACGTTGTCTTTTCCGAGGGTTTCCCACTCATTGTCCCGCCCATTCTTCCCCCAGACCTGCCCACTTGCCCCTACCCTTGTCTCGCTCTTCTGTGCGTTGGGCACGATGGTTCTCCAGTTCCATTTCCCTGGAGACGAAGGACCCGGCTCTCCGCAGCGATCGACGGGAACAGCGGATAAGCAGTCGCATGATGTCGACATCACTGAGAAGAGCACCTCCTACGACAGTAGCGGTAGACCCCTGCGATGCTGCGGACCCCTGAGATGCGGCGGCTGAGAAGCATGGTGGAACCGGAGATGCAGAACAAGCAGCTCAGTCGGCGGAGAAGCAGGATTTGGCGGAACAAACTGTAGTCCGACTGGCCATTACAACCAAAGAAGAAAGAGAAAAGGTTGGTCCGCAACATGTTTATCGTTAGGCAAATAACCCTAATCTGATTTTGAGCATAGTACATGTATCGTTTAGTAATGAGATCTATCCCCTCCTGTACATGTATCGTCTAGTAATGAACACGTTTTGTTCTCCCATTAATCAAACTCAATAACACACAGCAAGTCAAGCCACCTATAGACACCCGTATGAGTTGTAAGCAACATAACATTAAAACACTCTAAACCCTTCATTAACATGTAAACAAAACAGGAACATAACCACATCAAACTACATTCTATCTGGTAACAAATCCCATTGGTAATCTCACATAATTATTGAGTTGTTATCCAACATATGTATACAAATTCTATTTGTTACAGACACAATGTGATTGAAGGAAAATGCCAATGTAATCTCTTTGGTCATCGAGTTGTTATCCAACATATGTATACAAATTCTATTTTGTTACAGACACAATGTGATCAAAGGAAAACCCCAATAGTAATCCCTTTGGCCATCAGACATAAAAATCAAATTTTTATCCAACATATAAAACCACTAGATAACAAACTCTTTTGATAACAACTCTGCACTTAGTCTGTTATACAGGACGCCAAAAATCAAACTTTTGTCCAACATACAAAAACATAACAAACTCTTTTGATAACAACTTTGTACTCAGTCTGTTATACATGACGCCAAGAATTTATTATAGTCATTTCTGCTATCAGATTTGTTTGTTCTCTTAGTACTAAAATCCCATGTTACCTATTATTATAGTTGTTTTGCTATCAGATTTGTTTGTTCTCTTAGTACTAAAATCCCATTTTACCTATTTCTATAGTCATTTTGCTAACAACCACATGACAACAAACTCTTTCGATAGCAACTCTTCAATTAGTTTGTTATCCATCGAAAACAATTTGTTCTCTTAGTACTACATATCCCTTTAACCGTTTGCTATACTGGTTTTCCTAACAACAATTGTTGTTATTATAGTGTTAATTTTCCTATATAACAATTGTACATATCATTTGTTATACTAGCCCTGACATTTGCTCTCCAAGATTGGTTTTAAGTAGTGGTGCATTGTAGCACAACCTCAACATTATGTTGTAACAGACTACACATGTGCTAGTGAAAATAAAACACAACCATTGCAACATACTACAAAACAGAACACTTGTGGTGCAAAATACCATAGCAATTAATGGCCAGAAACAAATGTATCCCAATGCTAACAATAAAAAATCAACTGACAAAAAAAATTGATTTGCTATTCCATCAACCAAGTCAACCAAACTATGGTGCATTCTCACATAGCAAGACTGCCACAACCCCATTTAGTTAGGTTAGCAGGATATGTATGCACATGTTAAAATTTGATTTGCTATTCCATCAACCAAGTCAACCAATCCAATAATTCTATTTATACTTTTGATATTCATCCTGATATGTATTTATATGTTAAAATTTGATTGGTGATTCATCATGATTATACATTTGTGTAGTCACAACAATCATATTACCATTTACTAGTTTGTCTTACGTTTTAGTTATATTTTAATATTTCACTCAGGCATTCAAAGTAATTGACATAGATATGAATGAAGTCCCCCATCAGAACTATTCTCATTGCAATGTTGTTATTGATGTCGACGATGATGTATTTGTACCAGAACCAGATCGCCCTATTATGGATGAATGTCAGGATGACTTGTTAACAGAAATAGCTAGTGGCCATTCAGCAACAGCTTACTCAGAACCAGGAGCACCATCTTCTCAACATGTTCCCCTTACACCTTCAGAAGTTGGAGTGCCTCTGGTTGGGACTATATTTAGTTCAACCGACCAAGCAAGACAATTCTACAAGCTATATGCAGATGCAGCTGGGTTTGGTATCAAAACAACCCATCCTTCCAAGGAACGAAATGATAAATCAGCTGCAAGGGTCACACTCACCTGTGTCAAGGGAGGAAGGCCACCAAACAAATGTAAGGATATACTATACAGATACAAACCGACTACATGAACATCATGCTCCATCCATGTTAAGTTGAAACGCACCTTCTAAGGAGAATATCAGATCTCCTACGTACAACTCAGTCACAATCACCCGATGATGCAGCAAGATATGATGTGGTTATTACCATCCAAGAGGCAAATACCGTTTGCCATATAATGGCACATTGATCTGAACGATGCAGCTGGTATCGGTGTAGCCAAAACTATGACTTCTTTAGTAACTGAAGCTGGAGGTTACGATGGTCTTATATGCACTTAGAAGGACCTTAAAAACCATCTACTTAATTCTCGAAAGCTACGTCTAGGTGAAGGCGATGCAATTGTGATACAATCATACTTTATACAAATGTAAAAGAGTGATCCAGAGTTCTTCTACGTGTTAGACTTGAACGACAAAGGTGTTTTCAGAAATGTATTTTGGGCTGACGCAAGATCTCGAAAGGCGTACAAATATTTTGATGATGTTATTACCTTCGATACAACATACCTCACAAACAGGTATGATATTTCGTTTGCACCATTTGTTTGTGTTAACCATCACGGCCAGTCTACTCTTTTGGGGTGTGGGCTACTGTGTAAAGAAACAATAGAGAACTATGTATGGTTGTTTACAATATGGCTGCAATGCATGGGTAACACATCATCTCTACTTTTTGTTCCCTAGACAATGATATCCATGACATTCTTTTACCCCAGTACATGCTGAATTGAATTGTTACTCATTGGCTCCTGACTATGGCTTCCATTTAATATCCTTTTATGCATGTGCATTGACTTCTAGATTTATTATGTTTGATGCACAATGATAATCATTATTTTATGGTTAATGCAGTACATTTTGGTTTGAATGTGTCACCTTTATACTATTTTGGGTGCATTCCTTTTTAGTATATTTTTTGCGAGTCAGTTGTATTCAAAAGTAACATTAACATTAAAATGCTATTGATTGAAACGTAACATATACTAATTTGTATTAGTTTATTGTCTGGTTCACAATCCCTTTTATTATATCTTGCGCGGGTCAGTTGTATTCCAAATTTGTTCACATTATAATGTGTGCCACTATATGTATATTCTTATGACTTATGCTGACATATTAACTCTTTGTAACATACTTAACACTTGACGACATGCAATACCCCCCCATTTGTGTTGCACTGTAATCCATTACTTATATGAAAATTCAGTGACAAAATTAGCACTCCACAGGAGCCCCACCAAAAGGTATTACAACTGACCAAGCTCAATCAATAATTAACGAGATCCGACAAGTGTTTCCTGATGTTAGGCACATGCTCTGTCTATGGCACATAATGAGAAAATTACCCGACAAACTGGGGAAAGATTCCATTATGTACAACCTTATCCGGAATGCAGTATATGAGAGCCCATCAATAGATGCGTTTGAACAGGACTGGGCAGCTGCAATTCATACTTACAAGGTAAATCAAGATGGTTGTCTTGCAAGGATGTATCAAATACGACACATGTGGGTTCCTGCGTACGTCGATGACTTCTTTTGGGTAGACATGACAACAACCCAACGTAGTGAATCAATTAATTCGTTCTTCGATCATTATGTTAACTCAAAGGCATCTTTGAAACAATTTGTTAACCAATACAAAGTTGCACAAGAAGCAATGATTGAGACAAAGAGGAAATCTGATTATGATGATCTGGATCAACTTGTTCAGCTAAGGTTTGAGTTTTAGATTGAAATCAATGCAAGATTGGTGTACACACAAAATATATTCAAGTAATTTCAAATAGAACTACAACGTATGATATATTGTGATGCATTGTTGCTGAACAAGGTCGATTCATTGTCTACATTTTCAGTTATGGAACAACACAGGGTTTTCTTACTAGATGCTCAATCTGTTTTACTTGAAAACAAGTTCGTTGTCACTCATGACTCTGTTCAGAACAATTTGTTATGAAGTTGTCAATCATTTGAGTGTAAGGGGATTATGTGCAGGCACTCATTGGGCATCCTTACTCACAACTACAGGATAGATAAATTGCCAATTCAGTATGTGCTAGACAGAAGGAGGAAGGACATTGTACGGGATTATGGAACCAACACAAAAAAAGTTCGATTATTCATAAAATTTGCTGAAAGAGCTGATGTTGTCTCAAATATTTGTCAATGTTTCATAGAAATGTCACATGTTTCGGACAAGCAGTACGAGGTTATTAAGCATGCACTAATCACAACAATTCATACGTGTAAAAAGGCACAACTGATCGAATCCAGTGTGAGTTATATTTTTTTCCTACAAAATTCATATTAATTATTTTTTCTTTTAAGATTGTACATGATGAATCGACCTGTTACATACTCGGTATTGTATTTGAATTTCCTTTTAACTTCCCTTTCGTCTGTGCATTGGTTTGAACCTTTTTTTAGTTGCACAACGATATTCATTATTTTCCGTTACTGCAGTACATGCTGATTCAAATCAGTTACCTGTTTAGGGATGTGTGTTCTTTCCTTTTTAGTATATTTTGATGAGTTATAAAGAGTTATTTGCACAATATAACGACGACCAATATATGTATATCATGATGAGTACTGCAGATTAATTGAAAAATTATAACGTGACTTATTGATACAAAAGGCAGAACTGAACAAATCCAGTCTAAGATTATTTAAGAAATACATTTCATTTGGTCTTGCACATAGCTATTTATAGGATTTTACATCTTTCCACATTTGTTTCAAATTATTGGAATACAGTCGATTCATTTGTCTCAACGTAGGACCAAATGACTAAACCAACAGTTGTTGATGCTATCAAGGATCCTGCCACAGCTAGAAAGGTTGGAAGACCACCATCCTTACGGAAAAAGGGATGGCAGGAAATGAACTAAAAAAACACCACAGCCAGAAAGTGCAGTAAGAAAAAGCCAACTCAAGCAGCCACAATGGATCGACAAATCCTAGTACCCCAAATTCCAAATGTTCAACAGCAAGGGTGGACACCCCACACCAACATGTATGATATCTACAACCCTACAATCACAAGTTTCAGTATGTATAATAGTATCCCTACTGAACACATTAATGGCCAAAGATACGGCACATCATCTCACACACCACCATGTCAATATATGCAGTCTGGATTGGGAAGTAACCAAAGGAGTTTTTACACAAATGCAACTGCATCAAATCTCATCAACAACCACTACAAATCTACGATAGCTAGCTCGAGCATCGGATAAAGTTATAACACTCTCTCTCATCTTGTTGTAACATGGTTACGATTCACTGCCCACAGAGACTAGATTCATCTTCATACTAAAATACACCTTTTTGACTTCTATTTTGATAAAACACATGTACATCTTTGTAGTGTAACTGTCTACATGAAGAATACATATGTATAGGCATGTGAACACATAAATATTGGCCCACTATTTAGATCACAATGGTGGAATATATGTTTCTTTCTACAGCTAGAATTTAGAACAAGGTATACAAATGTTTCTCTAATTGTTGAGTGCATAATACCACGTCATTATTGTTGCATCATACACTTTATAGCAATCTGGATAACTGCATTTCCATTGCATTACCTAGCCTAACTGATCTATTACAGACTAAACAAAATCCTAGTCGATTATGCAACTAAACAACTAAATACCATTCTTTAGATGCTCCCAATACACTACAACAATTGAGACAACGTTTTGTGCACTTTTGTATTTATGTCATAATTTATTGTTAAATATAGCTCCATTTTAACAACCATATTAATCAATTAATGTAATGTTCTTTTGCATCTTCACCCAAAGTTCCATTAAATATAGCTCATCCGACTTCATCACTTGATTATAGCCAATAAATATAGCTCATCCATTAAACAACAATTGATATTGGTTACCAACCGACTTCACCACTTGGTTACACAAAATATACTCGCTTTGACACAACTGCCATCACATAGAATTTTCATACTAGTTAAAGCCAAGCTCATCTGCTCCAAACGCCATGTTACAGTCATGCTTCACAACTGCTGGAATATGCATTCACACATGTAAAAAATGGTATATGATACCAACCTACCTCACATGTTGCCTCATAAGAAACAAAAGCAAACCAACAATGCTACGGTAGCCACACACCAACATTCACTCGGCCAAAATAAAATGAGTTGTTATACGCAACTCGTACATGTTGTCCACAAACAACATTTACCAATGATTTCCAATCAAATAAAATAAACAACAACAGCTCCCAACATATTTCCTATTTAATCGCTGACTGCATAAAGCCATGTTTGTATTGATGTATCATCCATGTTACTGCATTCCACCAACATCACGCAGGCTAACATGTTATTTTAGAGTAAACTGTATCCCAGCCTAATGTGCAACACAACACAATTACACAAGTAAAAAATAATCTTTATATCCATCCCATACTATCTATTTATGTAATTTATATCATAATATATTTTCATATACTCCTCCCGTCTCACTTTCATCAGTTAATCCTTTTTATACCCATGTTTCTATTTAAGTTCAATCTCCATATAAAGTTCATTCCCAACTGCTCCCTATATAACCACCGACATTGGTTAACAACCAAACACACGCCTATGCAAAATGTAACAGATGGGTTATGCTGCCAACCACCTCCATATGTTATCTCATAACAAGCATAATCGATCCCACACCATTACCGTTATATGTAACACATAACTGTTGTCTTAAAACAACACTCCCCAGTTATTTTGTACCAAATAAAATCCTGCGAGGTGGATAACTAGTGATAACATGTGGACAACCAGCGATAGACAAGTTGTATCAATAAAATCCTTTTTATACCCATGTTTCCATTAAAGTTCAATCTTCATCTAAAGTTCATATCCATTTTCTCTCTATATAACGACTGACATTGGTTAACAACCAAACACACGCCTATGCAAAATGTAACAGTTGGGTTCTGCTGCCAACCGCCTCTACATGTTATCTCATAACAAGCACAACCAATCACACACCATTTCCGTTATACGTAACACATAACTGTTGTCTTAAAACAACATTCCCCAGTTATTTTGTACCAAATAAAATCGTGCTAGGTGGATACCCAGCAATAGCCAAGTCGTATAAAAAATATTAACACAACCATACATAACTGACAAAATATCAACATTTTGTTAACTAAATACTGAATTTACACAATATACTGAATTAAGTTTTGACAAAATAAACCCACATTATGTTTTGAGACACTGCCGCTGACCAGTTATATGCTATAGTAAGTTCAGTAAACATTGCAACAAACACATATCCCCTGATATACATACAACAACACCATGGAAGCAACAAAATTCTATTTCAGTAAATCAGTTTGGCTGTTTCATTTCAGAACGCCCCTTCATGTGTATACTCCTTCATTTGTAATATCAGCATAGAATTCATGCCGTGTAGGTGATGCACTAGTTAAAGGTAGGACTCTTCTATCCTCAACCCTTCACATATGCATTCCATCAACCGCATAACATACACACTCTAGTCATTTGATTTTGCAGGTTGTTGCACTACCTTATTATCAAACAATATCTTCCAGCCTTCTTCAGATACACTGCTTATCTTTCTCACTAGGCTTTTGATCGCTGCTAACTGTACTTGCACAAAAGCATGTAACAAACAGCTAATAACTGCCAATTTTATAAAAAATGGTCCACAACAAGATATGCACAACTTATACTTACCAAGGTAACTGCATCACTTCCATATGCATAGCTCATCGCTGGCCTGTTATATCTCTTCACTGGGCACATGCTGTTGTAGTGAAGTATCTTCTTGTATTCGTGTGAAGCCACTAGCAACTAACAGTGATGCAAACTAATAATCAGAAGAAGTATTACATTTGCAGACTTGATGTCTTCCCTTTTCTCGTAACAATATTTCCGCATCAGGGGTGCATTCTTTGTCTTAATTGTGTGTGTGTCATTGCGGTGTTAAACATGAATACCCTCCATCCCCACTTGTTTCCATATTCCTTTCGCATGACTTTACTCCAACCATCAATTATCTGTTATAGTTAAAATGGAGAGGCAAGTCATTTATGGTGGTCAACAAAGCAACAGGTATACCAAACAATGTGCCAACAATATGTAACATTTTATCTATAACAAAACTCACATTCAACCATGTGTATCATTTTGTCTGCAACAACATTTTGTCTATAACAAAATCACAATCTTTATAGAACTACTTACAGTTAACTACAATTCATTTAGTAAAGTAAAGACATCAAAATTAATTTCAGCAAATAAGTGCATACTGTTAGTCGAAGTCTAGACGTGCCATATATGGCAAAGTTGAAATCATTTCCTGATTTATACAACTGGAACTAACAATTAGCAGAAACATCTTTACCCATTGAACTAACAACACTACCATTAAGAACATCACACATAACAACACACTCTCGCCCCTCAAACAGTCATTGTAGGAAACCATCACAAACCGCCTTATTAATAGCAGCAAACACTCATTGCAGGAGAAATACTAGACTCACATAGTTGACACTACTACAATTGTAAGCAATCCTTTTAAGGTTTATTTTTAGCAAAAGATGTCTTAATTTTATTTAATGCATCGACCACACTTTCAAGTTCTTAATCTATATATGGTACATTTTGAGGGGCAATACTATGCTGACAATGTATGTCACATGACAACATTAACTGATGACATACCTGGTTTGTGATGTTACCACCCTTTTTCAGCAATTCTCTAAAATCCTGACACATGATACATGCATTCTCAGACCTAAAAATAACATCACCCCCATTCTTCTCCTTGCTAGTAAGCTGAAAAGAAACAAACAATCCTCAATTATGCTTCATATAAATTGGAAGGTATGTTTCGTCGTAAACATCCAATATTTTACATACCTTCTTTAGTAGGAAAATATCTTCTTTGCTGTTAAAACTGGTTGCTTCATCATCCCAGTTTGCCATCTCACTGATATCGATCATTTTCGCATGAGACATTAGCTTTATCTTATGTTCCTGATGCTCATCCTTGACCCTCTTAACTAATGAACTCAGGCTATTACCAGCCGTTATCAACTTCTTTGCTTACTTCGACGGTTTCTCATTGCTACCCGCGCATGTAACCCTATGGACCATGTCTTTCACAGGGTTCTGCCATCAAACAACACAATATAAGAATACGCACAACAAATATACGACTACAAGTATGCGTGCTCACACCTTTTTATCGGCCCTATGTCCATTGATGAAAATCCATTCCGACTTTCCCAATGCCTTTGCCTTACCTTTGTTTGTTACAGCCATAGAGATTAAAGTATGCGTGCTTGCTTCACTCTGGATTTTTTCAATGTGGTCTTCAATGCCCGTCTCCTTCCACCAATCTTCGACTTACACACCATAAATAAGTATTCATTATAGTTACATATACACTAATCTTAACAATGACTATTAAGGATACACCAGGTTTACATAATAGTAATCTATTAATTGTGTATCACATATTTGATCATGTTACAACATGGCCCACTATGGTTGCGCTCTCATGGGGTAGATGATTTAACACCTGAGGCTTGCATGGGATTGGATTGACATAACCAGTTTTTCCAACAGGAATGCCCAACTCATATTTAGTTCAGTGCAACATTCAAAATAAAACAAAACATCAAGAATTTGTCTAATACTACACTCCACCAGTACATACAGATGACCTACTCGGCCATGGACATCATGGTTTGCTGCAACAGAGACACCGTCAAGCCTTGTTGTTGGTTTCTTTGTAGGGGTTGTTTTAACAATTCTTAGCATTGCTACTTTCCTACAACCAGAAATAACAGGTTCGTCCTGCATAAAATTAAACATATCACTTTCAATTACTCATTACACCATGTTCAACATTGTCACATGTACGCCTATGGCATATTCATGAGTTAGTTGAAAGTGGGTAATTTGTTGAGTGATAAACTCCTGCACCAACATCCAAACAAACCATTGCACAATTTTCGAACCCAGCAGACGTATCATAACAAATCTACAAATGAAAAAAATACATATGCATAAAAATGTTCTATTGCAAAAAATGTCCGAAATTTAATAAGATATCAATAAGTGTATATATGAAATGGTTCTTTTGTATTAACCATCTTAGCTATGCTCCCTCTACTCATTCCCATCAAGGCATTGACCCGCTCGCTAGTATTTTACACTGGGCCAGGGGTTTCATAACCAAACTGATATCACGTTAATTATACATTACATATTCTAATACAATACAAATAGCACTCCAATGACGTGAAGCATAAGATACACACCTAATTTGCCTTTTTCTGGCAGATCTGGTTACTGACCGCCTAGCAACAATTCCGCTACCCAACATGCAATATATTTATTAAATGATTGTATTTTTCAATACAAACAAACACATTCAACAACACAACATCCGTTTTAAAGTTGAAAATTAAATCATGCAGCAACATTCAAACCAACCATATCACACTTCTCAGACTCATGCATGGCAGGCGTATCATAACAAATCTACAAATTAGGACAACCATTTATTGCAAAAGTTTATTTTTAAGTTAACACCCAAATTGAATAAAAGGTTACGATTATACACATGAAATAGTGATTATGTATTTACCGTCTTAGCAACACTTTCCTTACTTATTTCTGATAGGGCGTCTACCTGCCCGCTAGTAGGATGCATTGGGCCAGGGGTTTCGCAACCAACCTGCAATAGCCTAATTATTAACCACCTAATCAAACAGAATACAAACACCACTGAAACGTAGGCATTCATATGATATGCACCTCATTGGACTTTTGCCTGGAAGATCTTATTACTGACTGCCTACCAATAACTTCACTAATCTACGTGCAATATATTGATTATGTAACACATAATCCAGTTATTCACTTTTCATGTATATATGAGAATTCTAAATAAAGAAAAATCCTTTCAAAGTTTATCCATACAAACCACATCAACAACAACAATACTACCAAAACGACTATACATTCGCTTCACCAACCAACACAATACAAATCGTTAATTTCCTAGGGCCAGCATTCCCTTTTATACATCATCTCCATTGTTTGCTCTCTCCGGAGTGTCGTATTGTATCTTCGTTACATAAAAATAAGACAATACAATACCCCAATATCAATCCGTCGATTAAATATTTTTGCCTCAGAACTGTACTATCGACATAGATGTGTTAAACTCATTGTCTTCATTATACTTCACTTCCTCTTTAAATCTGGTGTATGGTTAACAATACTTGTGTTGGCAATAACCAATGGGCTTTCCATTGATAAAATACCTTTGACACAAAACACATTAAGTAACATCATCTTCATGACATACAAAGACAGTTTCATTAACGATTACTAGAACTTTTTCTGCGCCGACCTTGTCACAGATCGACTTCCAACAGAGTCATCTCCCTGCAAACCAATAGTAAAATTTTTTATTTTCTATGCTTATTATAAAGGAACTACCATGGTTATATCCTACCCCATCAAATGTACTCAAACAGTGCAACATATAAGATAGAAAATGAGTATTTTATCAAATTTAAGTACTATTTGTACAGAGCATACAATCTTTGCATTGTCTGTCATTGCTTGCTTGCTAGCAATTGCAGGTGTAGTTTTTGGAATGTTACGCAGGCACAGCTGCTTCCTTGCGCCACTAACAACTGACCCATTTCGACAACCACCAACAGATACATCTCAGTCTACATCAACATCATTCTTCTTACCTGATATGGAATGACCCTACGTACATCAAGTGTGACAAATTAAGCGGGAAGACACAATTAACAATAGTTATTCAATAAAGGCACCAACAAAAAATAATGGTGTTGTCCTACAAAATTTTCACATTGTAAAAGATGTGCATCTGCACTACGTATGCCACATGCAAAGTTCAAAAAGCAAATTACCTTGATATTGCCGCCAACACTTTCTGGTTTGTTTTCATATGATGTGGCAAGAGCGTTTCCTACAGTAGAACAAGAAGCAATGCCAACTGCTCGGCTGCTATGCTACAATGTATTCTACATGTTGCATATACAAAACATATGAATATACCAAACATATGCATATAAAGTATTGGAATGACAAACTAAAAGAAGCTCACGTGCACTATCTCTAAGTTACAAACATCTTCACTTGAAGTAAGTAACCTCTTAGGTGTGGATCTTGTGATGCGGGTCTGCAGTACAACATAACACATTACAACATAAAAGACACAATCTTCCTATCACTTTTACACCAAAAAAATAAGAAAACATGTTGGTTACGTTGATAGGTGTAGCCAAATCAATAACCGGCGCATCAATGACAATATTTCCAACCTGCACGTCGGTACATCTTTCACCGCTAATATTGTTATTACCAATCATATCAAGTAATATGTGCTAATACCTTGTTCTTCTTTTTTGGTACACTAACGATGTCAACTTTGACTGCATTTTCCTATAAGTCAACATTATTATTCAATACTATTTGTTACACAAACCAAACAATTGAACTAAAGGAGCATGTCTGTTTTGCTGGACATTTTATTCGACAATTTTCATATAACAACACAAACTACATAACAGTTCGCCTTACCACACAAATGCCAGCAGAACTGTAAAATCCATCATTTGCGACACTGATGCCCCCAACATTTTGTTGTTGCATAGCATCATGTGCAGGAGTCAACATGAAAATAATTGTATCAATATATTTGTCAAAAAGATTCTTCAGACATGTTTACCTACACATCACTTTAAAATACCTCCATCAGAAACCTCTTTTGTTGTTTCATTCCCTTTTCAAACCACTTTCTTCCGTTACATAATAATCAATTAGTTTAGTCTAACCATCTAATAGGTGTTTGTTAAATATTGTAATCTATAATTCAGAAACCATTTCCATGTTTCACGCACATCAAAACCATTTTTTTTCTCCCGATCTGTCACGTTATCCGCTCCATCGACAATGGACATAACCTGAGTAAAAAAAAGGTGCAAATTCAACTTAAACTTTTGTAAACCCACAACAACGTTAACATGAAACACTTGTTATAGCAAGTTAACAACATGTCAGTGTTATAGGTATGTCTGCATTTGCTATGTTTAACCTACAACTACAGATAAAACCTTATAACAAACCCCATATTCCATTCCACTAACCTCTTCATCACGCCCTTCGTCGTCACCACCATCAAGAGTTGGATCTGATATTTTCCTGGACTCCAACTCCATTCGAAGTACCTCATTCTCACAAACCTTTACATGATGTGCCTCCTTCAGCAACCTGTACTTCCTTTTCCTTTTTCTTAGCCTTTTCTTCAGCAATGCAACCTCCTTCCCATTCTCATCATTGATTCGTTCTGACTTTTTCTTAAACTTCATATTCATCATTTTCATGTTGGTTTGACAAGCTACAAATATATTGATACACATTGGTTAGATCATTGCAAGAAACCATCATAAATAAATAAAAAAAATCTACATCAAACACTATATCAAGAAACATTTTCATATACAAAAAATAACAATTAGAACAAAATACTATCATTCTAATTTACCTCTCTTTCCACTACAGCAGATTGACGCTTTCTGCCAACATACCTCTCCTTTTTGGCCACACTCCTCAGTTTTGCTAAATAATCTTCCCCTGTTTTTTCCAGCCCAAGTGTTTTAATTGACATGTCATTTGCAACCAACCAGAAACTCATCCTGTTGTTATAGTCCCAGCAATTGGCTAAAGGGAAGGCTTGTGGTCTGCATTTCTTACTAATAGTAGTCACCATTCTGAACCAAACCATCAACAGGAACGAACAACCCTTTAGATAGCCCCTGTTTCTGTCACCCATCTCCTTCATTCCAACATGCAAGTATTCAAACACAGACTCTGCCCAGTTGAATTTCCCTAGATCTAGCAGAACGTCCACATACTCCCATAGGAAATTGTGGATTCTAAAACCAGCATAAGAGTACAGAAATGTTGCCATCATTACAACTACCCAAATCTTTACAAAATCCTCTATTGATTCATCATCTATTTTGCAAGAAATTGACTCCAAGACATCCAATGCCCTTGTGACCTTAACTTTTTTTTTGAAATATTTACCATATAAAACAGACTTATTAGTTTGATCTTGAATCAAAACATCACCTGCATAACAAATCAATCATTTGTTCTACGCAATTCATTCCGTTACAGTAACTCATACTGAATAACTACATACGTTGAACATTACTAACCATGTGTTGGTAGTCCCAAGATCAGACCTACCTGCTTTGCATCAAAAGTGACGAGGTTGGTCCCAAGATTAAAACACATTGACTTGGAATCGTATTTTTCAATCAACCACTTTATCAGAGAAATGTCAAATGTTTTAGGGAAATTCAATGACATGAAGTGACCAAACGCAGTTGAGTTAAGCATTTGTTTGTGCCGCTCATTTGCCATACCCAATACCATATTGAATTTCTGATATGAACACCGCCTACTGCTCTTCCACTGCCTGTTGGTCCTCTGCTGCCTGCTACTCCTCTGCCAGTCGTCCCTACCCTCCGCCGCCTGTTGGCCATCCTCCGTCGCCTACTGCTCCTCCGCCGCCTACTGCTCCTTCGCTGGTCGACCCTGCCCTCCGCTGTCTGCTGGCCGTCCTCTGTCGCCTGTTGGCCGTCGTCGCCGGTCTGCCTTCCCTGCCACCGGTCCTCTTCCTCCAGCCGCCAGTCGTCACCACCATGAAGGACGTCGCAGCTGTAAAGGTTGCCTAAGCAACTACTGTATTGTCGGAGCTCGAGCTTGAGGTCGTCGGAGCTAACCTATGCTTCCCCTACTACTAGGTAGGTTATATATCCACTGATTTGTATTTATGTATCTACTAATTTGTGTTTAGTTATCTATTGATTTGTATTTGCTTATCTACTAATTTGTATTTACTTATGTGCTAATTTATATTTACTTATCTATGGATTTGTATTTACTTATCTACTGATTTGTTCATCTAATGATTTTTGATTCATCACATTATTTAAATTTAGGCCTTTGTATTTGTTCATCTAATTATTCAAATTATTTAATCATCTACTAATTTTTCAAATTACTTATCCACTGATTAGTATTTACTTATCTACTAATTTGTATTTATTATCTACTGGTTTTTATTCATTTATCTATTGATTAGTATTAATGTACTATTTTAACTTGTCTAATCCTCATGCTTGACCTAATTCAGTAAATTTTGATGCATGTTGAAATAAGATTCAAACGTGTTCATTCTAGCATCTAATTTGATTTGATTATGTGCTTTGAACCTTGAAACATGCGTGTTGAATCTCAAACTTAACTCACATGTGGGTCTTCTATTTCTAAAATGATTATGTGAACTCCTAAATCAGTAACATATATTATTCTTTGTGCACCCAAATACCTTGTGAATCATGTATGCGCACTAAGGTGATTAAACGCCTAAATCTTGACTTGAAATATGACCTAGTATGTATGTTGATCTATGCAGCTCTAGTTAAAACTTGAAATTGACGCCTAATTAATACATTATAACAGAATTGAATCATGCATTTGTGTTGTTGCAAGAGTTGTTGACTTGTTGTTGATTTGCATATATTTTTTCTTCAACCTTCAAGTGAGGTATAATATTCTCACTCTCCCAATGTGCCATTAGGCTTCATTTTGATTCAAATCTTTGATATATGGAATCATGGTTTATTTACTATTTAGTATTTACTGACAAGCATGATTAAATGATGTTACACAAAACTTAGGATATGAATGATGAAACTAGGATTGTAGGTATAAGAATGACAACATACATGTATTTGTTGGCCTAGAAACCCGTCCTAGATTTACTCATTAGGAGTAAATCTTGGATAGTCTCCGGTTTGGGATTGTTGTTGAACACTTAATCTCACTTAGGATGTAAGTGTATAATGTGTATTGGGTTTGCATTTCCCTGTTTGTTCTCTAAGTACATACGTACTTAGAGAACAATGGGGAAATGCTGCCAAAATTTTCTTGAAAACCCAATACACATTATACATATTATACAATTACATTTGTACTTAGCTTCTCTAAGATTATGTAGTTGATTAATATTGATTAATCAGGGTTAATTATGCATGAATGAATTTAATTACTTGATAGTTCTTTCTTTATTTCTTTTTTATGATGGATGATGGATGATGATGATGATGATGATGCTCCAGTTGCCACCACTGGCCACCGCCTGCACCTCCTCGGCTTCACCTCTAGCGCTGGTCACCTTCACCTCCAGCCCGACCACCTCCACCTCCGACCGCCACCACCACAGCCTGCTCGATCCACCAGTGCAGTGAGTGGTTAATTAATCCATATTAGATTTGAACTTAGAATTAATGATGCCACCATATAGTTGATTACTATTGAATAATTAGAGTTAATGATGCATTAATGAACTTAATTAATTAGATTTGTACTTAGTTTCTCTAATATTGTGTAGTTGATTAATATTGACTAATCAAGGTTAATTATGCATGAATGAAATTAATTAATTGATAGTCCTTTCTTTATTTCTTTTTTATGATGGATGATGAGGATGATGATGATGATGATGATGATTATGCTCCAGTCGCCACCACTGGACAACGCCTGCACCTCCAGCATCGGCCACCTTCATCTCCATCCCGGCCACCTCAACCTCCAGCCGCCACCACCACATCCTGCTCGATCCACCAGTACAGTGAGGGGTTAATTAATTTGTACTAGATTTGAACTTAGGATTAATGATGCCACCATATAGTTGATTACTATTGAATAATTAGGGTTAATGATGCATTAATGAACTTAATCAATTAGATTTGTACTTAGTTTCTCTAAGATTGTGTAGTTGATTAATATTGATTAATCAGGGTTAATTATGCGTGAATGAATTTAATTAATTGATAGTGCTTTCTTTATTTCTTTTTGATGATGGTGATGATGATGATGATGATGATGATGATGATGATGCTCCAGTTGCCGCCACTGGCCACCGCATGCACCTCCTCGGCTTCACCTCTAGTGTCGGCCACCTTCACCTCCAACCTGGCCACCTCCACCTCTGGCCACAGCCTGCTTCAGTCGCTGCCATTGGCCAATGCATATATTTTTTCTTCAACCTTCAAGTGAGGTATAATATTCTCACTCTCCCAATGTGCCATTAGGCTTCATTTTAATTCAAATCTTTGATATATGGAATCATGGTTTATTTACTATTTAGTATTTACTGACAAGCATGATTAAATGATGTTACACAAAACTTAGGATATGAGTGATGAAACTAGGATTGTAGGTATAAGAATGACAACATACATGTATTTGTTGGCCTATAAACCCATCCTAGATTTACTCATTAGGAGTAAATCTTGGATAGTCTCCGGTTTGGGATTGTTGTTGAACACTTAATCTCACTTAGGATGTAAGTGTATAATGTGTATTGGGTTTGCATTTCCCTGTTTGTTCTCTAAGTACATACGTACTTGGAGAACAGTGGGGAAATGCTGCCAAAATTTTCTTGAAAACCCAATACACATTATACATATTATACAATTACATTTGTACTTAGCTTCTCTAAGATTATGTAGTTGATTAATATTGATTAATCAGGGTTAATTATGCATGAATGAATTTAATTACTTAATAGTTCTTTCTTTATTTCTTCTTGATGATGGATGATGATGATGATGATGATGATGCTCTAGTCACCACCACTGGCCATCGCCTGCACCTCCTCTTCTTCACCTCCAACGTCGGCCACCTTCACCTCCAGTCGGGCCACCTCTACCTCCGGCCGCCGCCGCCACAACCTACTCGATCCACCAGTGCGGTGAGTGGTTAATTAATCTGTACTAGATTTGAACTTAGGATTAAGGATGCCACCATATAGTTGATTACTATTGAATAATTAGGGTTAATGATTCATTAATGAACCTAATTAATTAGATGTGTACTTAGTTTCTCTAAGATTTTGTAGTTGATTAATATTGATTAATCAGGGTTAATTATGCAGGAATGAATTTAATTACACTGTTTTAGCAAAATAATTAACAACTAAGAACTAAGCTAATCACTAAGGCAAGAAAAACATAAATTAACCCTAACTAGCAAGACTAGGTGATTCAATTGAAGGAAATAAAAGCAACTAAGCTATACTAGAATTAACTAAGCAACAAGGAAAATGCTATAAGAATATATCCTATACTACTAGTTGGAGAACTAGGGTTAGATGTAATTCTAATAGGACTTGTCAAGTCTAGATCCCTAGGGTACTAATAGGAAACCCCGTATACACCCATAAGCTCTATTTTTGACATTCAAAACTGAAAGACAGAGTACTACAAAGCAGTGTGGTAACAGGAAAGAGCATATAGAACAAATTGTTATCGACTTATGAAACTAGACAACTCAAAGGAGAGGGGAGAGGCAGCCCCACCTTCACTTTCTTGCCGACGGTTGAGGCCGAGAAATGGTAGCACGAAGAGAAGAGAGTGGAGATCGAAGTAGAGAGAAGCAGAAAGGGCTAGAGAGACAGAGGATGTGACTGGGTGAAGGCCCGATGTGTAGGAGTAGGAACTGAGAAGAATTTGTAGAGAGGCAGTGTAACGTCCTTGGATTCTACCGCCTTGAGACTTAGAAGGCTCTAGAGGACAAATTTGAAATCGTTAGACAATCGTTTCAGAGAGCGATGTGGAAGCATAATACACATACATGAACATACAACCATAACATTTCTCAACAATAACATGTATATTTACAACATGAATTATTACAGCTTAGATTACATTTACATATTGAAAGATGATTTGACAAGTCTATGAACATGTATGCTAACAAGATCTAAACACAATAGGTACAACCTAGACAATGCTCACTTCCCACCTTTTATCCCAAGCTAGCTCTGAACCTAAAACATACGTGAAATAACAAATCAACATAAAGTTGGTACATGGTTGAAAGATACTATACTATGCTGGCATATCTAAAATACTTGAAAAAGAAGAAAGAAAAATGAAAGTATTATTTAAGGTAGAAAATCAGGTAAACTCAAGTTATTAACCATATTTCAATGGACATATATTACTATGGTGGACTTAGCACAAACATATATTATTGGGCCCTATCCCCACGTACGTTGTACCATTAGGGATCTCCCCACGTACCTTGTACCATTAGGGAGGTGCTAGTCAACATTAATACTTTCCCTCTCTAATAGGGAGATTAATGATCCATTAATAACTACATTCCATTTTCTTTCTTTAGTGTTCTTATTGTTCAACGCGGAAATGACAATACATATAGATGTACATCCAACAAGATATTCAAATACATGCAAGAAATTACTCATAATTGTCATCCAGCAAAAACTAGTCTTATACTTATATCCACGTACCTGAGTTCAGAGATTCATACTTATATTCTGGATCATCTACATCTCTGGTCATCACCTGATTAATAACAAATATTTATCATTAATACAAGGTCCGCCATTATTAATGGTATTTAGGTCTAGATTAGGGTTTTGGTCAAACCTAGGTCAGTGTGATGTTAGTATGGTGTCTAGTATTTTTAGTCTAATCTATATGCCATTAAAAAGGTCTGGTACGATTTTCATATTTTTCTGATAACTAGTCTATTTTCTAGAATTAAAAAGAGGTTACAAACATGGAATTGGGTTTTGATGATAAATGACCTATTATTTTGACATAATAATCAAATATGAGTTCATATTTGGTTTCCACATTATACTAGGGTTCAGTAATATTTTTCTCAAATTTAACTTACATGATATGCTAATTATACCAATAATGTAATCTCAAAAAGAAGCATTATCATCTATACTAGAAACATATATTTAGATTCCTTCAACATATTGATTTAATGGTCTACTAATATAGGGGATGTTTTTATGAGTCTGGGGGTATTTTTGGGGCATTTATTGGCCAAGAGAGCAATTTATTATGCATTTTCTAAGGTAGCGCTATCTTCTGGAAATTCAAAGATAATTTACCTGATTGGGAATTTCCAGGGTTGATGGATCTTGATCCCAAGGCTAGGATGCGTCCAGGGTGTGCCCAGCTAGTGAGGCTATCAAAGTGAGCGACCCTCCCAAAAACTTGATTGAACCGGTCTGGTTCAGGGAGTAAACGGACTGGATCTATAGGTTCACTGGGTTTCTTCTCACTGAATCGACCCTTCTCCTTCAGTTCTCGTATCCTCCGTCTCTTGAGTGTGCGAGCATCATCGCACTGGAAGAACTCCAGCCAGCAAGCATCCTCCGCCTCCGCCCGAAGGTAAGACCTCAAAGAGAGCTCATTGCTCTCTTTCAGTCTGACGGTGGCCTCTTCAGTCCTTGCCGCCGTGGAAGGGGATCGATCGCCAGTGCGAATAGACACACGGCTCAACTTCCATGGCGTTGAAGCGTTGTTGGCCGTTTTCATCCTTTAGTTGGGGGCCATGGCGGAGCAGGTGGTCGAGCGCTTGTGACTGAGTTGAATCTAGAGTTGAGGTTATCACATCTGCAGAGGTTGGTGCACCTGTGAGTAAGTGTGGGGTAGCACAAGATTAACCTGTGTAGCCCTCTTTCACCATGGCTCCAAGCAGGAGTCCTCATCAGGCCACATACTCTTCTCCAGGCTCTCCTTGCTTCAAGATGTTGAAAGTGAGGCAACAATCTCCTCAAACCAGTGGAAGGAGCCGCAAAAGAGGAAGCTGGGGGGTCTGAAGGTGTGAAGAAGCATCATTTAAGATCACAATGTCATGATCTTACACAACGAACCTTAGAACGGAGGTCATTTTCTCGGCAGAGTCAATCTTCCTCGACGGCGGTACTGGACCTGAGGAGAGGTGGACCCGGAGATGCACGCACGAAGAACGTGGATTTTCGGCACATCACAGTCACCGAGTCATGCTGATTAGTGGTGATCCGAGCCCGAGGACTCACGCTCAAACTGGGAGAAGCCCATATCACCATAACGAGAAGGATGGGGATGTACGAGTTAAGATGATGTGGAGTCGTTAGCTGTCATGCTCGTCGACGCAAAGACTCAACAATTTCCATAGAATGCGCAGGAAACTCACGATGACTGGGTAAACGATGCAAGGGAACATGTGGCACTGATCTCTTCTTTTCTTGGCTTATGTTTTTGACCTTTATGAGCATGGCCCGGATGTCACTACTTGGATCATAGATTATCAAACATAGGTTTGTAATCAATAAAAACTATAGTTCTTCATGAAGATTCAGACACCCATTTCTCTTAAATAACTTATCCTAGAACCATGCATGAAGCATTGCTGTCTTCCTTGTGATACGCAAAATCCCAACACCTTTTCATTAAGCCTAATTCCTCAATTACCCTATATTTAAAAGTCTAAACCTTGTATACATATTGTTTATCATCAAATCCCAATGAAGCTAGTTTAAATTCCACTTAGTTGGATCATTATGCATCCAAGGTTTTACAACTTGTTCTTTTGAATCCATGTACTTCATTTTGGCACTTATCTACATAAGATGTTAACATTGGTTCTAGCTAGAATTCATCATCCACATATAAACAATTGGTCGCAAATTCTTATAATCATTGTGGCATTGTAATGTTCATGTGGGAGAATAGTGTCCATGATTGGATAAATGTCACATCAACTTGGAATTGACCAACTAACATATATCACAAACTTCAAATACTATATTTGATATTAAACTCCAAAATTCAAGGTCATCACATTCACCCCACCATATATGGAATTTCATCCTCTAAATTCAAATAGTCTCATAGTCAAGGGGACCATACAATGTCCAACTTCATATATGTCATCAGTTCTAGGTGCTAATGCTATCATAGTTCTAGATGTACCCTATGTTATCATCTTAAGATATAAAGCATCGAGGGTGTACCCACCCCACCTTATATAGGTTGAAGAAATACATATTTTTAATTGAACCATCATGTAACAACTTATTCATAACTTGACATTCTATCATTCTAAGATTTACATCCCTTATTACGCTAATAATTAGGGAGTTATTTACTCTTATAGATTTGAGAAGTTATTACTATGTTTTTCATCTTTCACACTGCTAAAGCGTGCAAGGTGATATCAAGATTCTATGCCATCTAATAATAGAACATTCACACTTAACATCATCATGTGGTTCATGATCAACATCATATTAAGATTTCATCATTAAGGGAAGAGCTTACTTTTTATGCTTGATTATTAGGGTTTCACTCGACTATGAAGGTTGTTGTAATCTAGAAATGTATATTCGGAAGATTTGAGGTTAAGAATTACATTTTGTGATCATGTATTCTATGATCCAAAGATATGTTTTTTAAGCTCTTGATTTCAAACTTGTACATATCACATATATTGTAGAAGGAAGGATAATAGACTAGGTCAAGCTTATATTCGTGACTCCTCATGCATAATCATCAATATAGTTCAAGTGAGGTCTTCAACATCATATATCAAGAAAAGGATAAGGAAGGAACAACATGTATCAATATCTTATGCATTAGACATTTTACTCTCAGAACCAGAGTTCATATATCACCTCACTTGAAGCTAATGATGAGATTCACAATCATACGTCACTTAAGCTAGGACCTAACTCAATCCAATTATTGACTTTCTCATTATGAGTCTTCTACCAATCATTTTTTCCCAACTCTCATATATAGGATTGAATCATGCAACATGACTCAACTCATCTACTTAGGAGTAACCCAACTTAGGACACATCATTTCACCTATATATCATATTTTCATATATTGTAGGGTAGGTCATATGACCCTCTCCTTGTGGGTTTCACTCTCTCTAGAGTTCACCACGTATTTTTTTCCTAACACTGAGGTCCTCCTTTGTAAAAGAGCTTGAGGCTCATGCATATTCAACTTTATCTTAAACTTAGATCATCTTAAGTAAGAAAAGGGATTGTATTTTCATCATCGAGACTTAACTTATAATCTTCAAAATTTTATTTAGCTCATATACAACTCAGATCCATATAAAACAACTTATATCATTAGAGGTAGAACTTAGATAAGATCATCCATGCTTAAACTAACTATCATTCTATCATCTACTCTATTTATCACATATCTTGATAAGGCTCTAGACATCTAATCTAGATCTACTCTCTCTTCTAGACTGATGTCACTCCCTTTCACTTAGGTTGCATTAACACCCACTACTCTCCTATTTGAGGGACACATTTTATATGTACATATATCTAATAAAATATTATATAGTTTTTCTTCGAGAAAGAAGGCGTCAGAGAAAACTATCAGGGCTCGAGTCGATTGGAAAACAAAACCAAATCAGCAAAACTGAGTGTCCAACACACAGTAGATAGTCTGGTGCCATGTAACCTAGTGAAATGGTGAGAAAAAGATGTAGACTAGTGTAGCTACCCAATACATATGAGCTCTATATGGAAAGGGTTTCAGACACTTGTCTAAACCTAGTTCTCGAACATCTAGGTTCTAACCTACACGCTAGGTCAAACCTTATTTCTATAGAACACCTTACTAAGTTTCTAGGGTTTCAAGTGAAAGATGAGATTTTTTTTTTGTTTCATGGTGAGAAATTGTTAGGTGTAGCTATTGTTCATGCTCTGATACCAACTGTAACGTCCCCGAATTCTGCCGCCTTGAGACTTAGAAGGCTCTAGAGGACAAATCCAAAATCGTTAGACAATCGTTTTAGAGAGCGATGCAGAAGCATAATACGGATACATGAACATACAACCATAACATTTCTCAGCAATAACATGTATATTTACAACATGAATTATTACAACTTGGATTACATTTACATATTGAAAGATGATTTGACAAGTCTATGAACATGTATGCTAACAAGATCTAAACATAATAGGTACAACCTGGACAATGCTCACTTCCCGTATTTTATCCCAAGCTAGCTCTGAACCTAAATCATACGTGAAACAACGAATCAACATAAAGTTGGTACGTGGTTGAAAGATAATATACTATGCTGGCATATCTAAAATACTTGAAAAAGAAGAAAGAAAAATGAAAGCATTATTTAAGGTAGAAAATCAGGTAAACTCAAGTTATTAACCATATTTCAATGGACATGTATTACTATGGTGGACTTAGCACAAACATATATTATTGAGCCATATCCCCGCGTACCTTGTACCATTAGGGATCTCCCCACGTACCTTGTACCATTAGGGAGGTGCTAGTCAACATTAATACTTTCCCTCTCTAATAGGGAGATTAATGAACCATCAATAACTACATTCTATTTTCTTTCTTTAGTGTTCTTATTGTTCAATGAGGAAATGACAATACATATAGATGTATATCCAACAAGATATTCAAATACATGCAAGCAATTACTCATAATTATCATCCAACAAAAACTAGTCTTATACTTATATCCACGTACATGAGTTCAAAGATTCATACTTATATTCTGGATCATCTACATCTCTGGTCATCACCTGATTAATAACAAATATTCATCATTAATACAAGGTCCACCATTATTAATGGTATTTAGGTCTAGATTAGGGTTTTAGTCAAACCTAGGTCAATGTGATGTTAGGATGGTGTCTAGTATTTTTAGTCTGATCTATATGCCATTAAAAAGGTCTGGTATGATTTTCATATTTTTCTGATAACTAGTCTATTTTCTAGAATTAAAAAGAGGTTAGAAACATGGAATTGGGTTTTGATGAGAAATGACCTATTATTTTGACATAATAATCAAATATGAGTTCATATTTAGTTTCCACATTATACTAGGGTTCAGTAATATTTTTCTCAAATTTAATTTACATGATATGCTAATTATACCAATAATATGATCTCAAAAAGAAGCATTATCATCTATACTAGAAACATATATTTAGATTCCTTCAAAAGACTGATTTAATGCTCTACTAATATAGGGGATGTTTTTTTGAGTCTGTGGATATTTTTGGGGCATTTATTGGCTAAGAGAGCAATTTATTATGCATTTTCTAAGGTAGCACTATCTTCTAGAAATTCGAAGATAATTTACCTGATTGGGAATTTCCAGGGTTGTTGGATCTTGATCCCATGGCTAGGATGCGTCCAGGGTGCGCCCAACTAGTCAGGCTATCAAAGTGAGCAACCCTCCCAAAAACTTGATTGAACCGGTCTGGTTCAGGGAGTAAACGGACTGGATCTACATGTTCACTGGGTTTCTTCTCGTTGAATCGACCCTTCTCCTTCAGTTCTCGCGTTCTCCGTCTCTTGAGTTTGCGAGCATCATCATACTAGAAGAACTCCAGCCGGCGAGCATCCTCCGCCTCTGCCTGAAGGTAAGACCTCAAAGAGAGCTCATTGCTCTCTTTCAGTCTGACAGTGGCCACTTCAGTCCCTGCCGCCGTGGAAGGGGATCGATCGCCAGTGTGAATAGACACACAGCTCAGCTTCCATGGCGTTGAAGCATTGTTGGCCATTTTTGTCCTTTGGTCGGGGGCCATGGTAGAGCAGGTGGTCGAGCGCTTGCGACTGAGTTGAATCTGGAGTTGAGGTTATCGCATCTGTAGAGGTTGGTGAACCTGTGAGTAAGTGTGGGGTAGCACAAGATTAACCTGCATAGCCCTCTTTCACCATGGCTCCAAGCAGAAGTCCTCATCAGGCCACAGACTCCTCTCCAGGCTCTCCTTGCTTCAAGATGTTGAAAGTGAGGCAACAATCTCTTCAAACCAGTGAAAGGAGCTGCAAAAGAGGAAGTTGGGGGGTCTGAAGGTGTGAAGAAGCATCATTTAAGATCACAGTGTCATGATCTTACACAACGAACCTTAGAACGGAGGTCATTTTCTCGGCGGAGTCAGTCTTCCTCGACGGTGGCGCTAGACCTGAGGAGAGGCGGACCCAGAGATGCACGCATGAAGAACATGGATTTTCAGCACATCACAGTCACTGAGTCATGCCGATTAGTGGAGATCTGAGCCCACAGACTCACGCTCAAACTGGGAGAAGCCCATATCGGCAGAACGAGAAGTATGGGGATGTACGAGTTAAGATGATGTGGATTCGTTAGCTGTCATGTTCTTGACGCAAAGACTCAAAAATTTCCATAGAATGCGCAAGAAACTCGCGATGACTGGGTAAATGAGGCCAGGGAACCTGTGGCACTGATCTCTTCTTTTCTTGGCTTATGGTTTTTCCCTTTATGAGCATGCTCGCACGACACGCGGATGTCACTACTTGGATCATAGACTATCAAACATAGGTTTGTAATCAATAAAAACTATAGTTCATCATGAAGATTTAGACACCAATTTCTCTTAAATAACTTATCCTAGAACCATGCATGAAGCATTTCTCTCTTCCTTGTGATACGCAAAAGCCCAACACCTTTTCATTAAGCCTAATTCCTCAATTAACCTATATTTAAAAGTCTAAACCTTGTATACATATTGTTTATCATCAAATTCCAATGAAGCTAGCTTAAATTCCACTTAGTTGGTTCATTATGCATCCAAGGATTCACAACTTGTTCTTTTGAATCCATGTACTTCATTTTGGCACTTATCTACATAAGATGTTAACATTGGTTCTAGCTAGAATTCATCATCCACATATAGAAAATTGGTCACGAATTCTTATAATCATTAAGTGGCATTATAATGTTCATGTGGGACAGTAGTGTCCATGATTGGATAAATGTCACATCAACTTGGAATTGATCAACTAACATATATCACAAACTTCAAATACTATATTCGATATCAAACTCCAAAATTCAAGGTCATCACAGGCGGGAGAGAAATTTCGATGTTGGTACTTGTACCCGCGTCGGCGGAGGTTTACTATTGGAGGCTGCCAGACACAGAACGTATTACTCGAGTTTAAAGTTGGTACATGAAAACCAAAGCAGCATGCAGGCACAACTCTCACCTCCACCCATGACTGCTGCTGACTACCAACCACCTCTCACGCCTCAAGTACCACTTAGGTATGGTGTAATTCTAATAGGACTTGTAATTCTAATAGGAATTGTCAAGTCTAGGTCCCTAGGGTAAGTGGTATGGTGGGAGGAGGGTAGGGGTGGGGTAGGTTGGAGGGCCAGGGGAGGGTGAGGGGTGTGGTAGGGTGGGAGGAGGGTAGGGGTGGGGTAGGGTGGAGGGTCAGGGGAGGGGGAGGGTGAAGAGGGAGGGTGGAGTGAGGAGGGTAGGGGTGGGATAGGTGGGAGGAGGGAGGGCTAGGGGAGGAGGGTAGGGGTGGAATAGATAGTTTAACAAATACAATGAATAACTTAGTGCAATGAATAACTTAGTTATCATCATCATCATCATCCTCATCATCCTCATCATCAATTATTTCTCTGACATGAATATGAAATAACCCATCGTTGTTGTGTGTTGTTAGTACTTACATTTATATTACTTTTTCTCAACATTTTACATTATTGTAGGCATAATGGCTTGGGCCTCTACTCCAATATTACTATTCCCTATTGAAGAACAATTGAACGTCATTCTATACGATCGTTCATTAGCACAACTCACTATACATAAACATTGGCATAATCTAAACGGAAGATGCTACACAGCTGGTGAAGTGACCCTAAATTTTGGAATTTCAACTTATGTTATCGAGGTTAAGTACGATGTTGACGGGAATCTTATATCCACATCCATTTTGTACGAGTGGGTTCGGAAGATGCTATTAGGCCGTAGTGACAAGATTTTTCTTCATTTGGTTGGCCATAATACCATCAAGGTTTGGATAACCAACATCAACAACGAGACGCCCGATCATCTAGTCTGATTTGAGTACTCCACAGAGGATAGCGATGATGATGATGATGATTGCTGATTCTGGACCATGTTTTTGTTGTTTAAGTTGTGTATCTAGTCTAATATCTCTCTCTTATCAATTATTTTACTTATGCACATGTTTAGGGGTACAACAACCCCCTTGTTTAGTTATTGTTTTAGACAACAATATCGATGCATGTTCATAACTATATTATGATGATGATGGAACTACAAGTTTCTACATGTGTGTGATTGATCATGTGATTAAATGTGCTTATACATGTGTGTGATGAATCATATGATTAAATGTACTTATACATGTGTGTGAATCACATGATCCATATATAGTATTGTCCATCTTGTTAATTTTGCAGATTTGTGGCATGTTGTTGGCTGATATCAATAGATACTATAAACCTACAGTTCAGACTGAACTGCAGGTTCTACATCCTGCTGACCAGCCGTACAATAGGCCTGCAAACTGATAAGAAAAAAAATCAGAACATAGGCGTCTATGATTAGTATAAAATCGACAACAAAGACATACATCGTCGGTTATTAGTAAAAAATCGACGTCTATGTGGCTAGGTAGTATCAGTTACATATACAAACTGACGCCGATGATGCCCTTGGTGGTATGTTTTATTGGTGGCGGGAAGGGTTATGACATCGGTTTTTATGAAACGTCAACGTCTTTGACCTGAATATAATGTTGGTTTTATTAAATAACCGACGTCTATAGTGCATTTGCTGGCGTGTTTTTGGTGGCGGGAAGGGTTATGACGTCGATGTTAAAAATGACGTTGAAGGTTTCGAGTTTTAGCGGAACTCACTTGGGTGTCGTTTTGAAACCGACGCCAAAGGTCTTAAATAACCGACACTAAAGGTCGGTTATGTACTAGTGACGATGATGTTAACTAAACCAATAGTATAACTACTCTATAACAATAATGATACTATTGTTCATAATGACATTGGATTGTTCTCATGTTACACATAACATAATTGCTGGGTTAACCACGATTACACATTGGTACATGATGTTAACTGAACCAATGGCATAACTACTAGGTAAAAATTAGGATACATTTGTTCTTAACGACATTGGGTTGTTCTGATGTTACACGCAACAACCTGTCTTTGTTATCATGTTACACTGGTCTAAATGATTTTACCTGACCCAATAGCATAAGTACTATGTCACGTTAAGGATACAATTTTTCATAACGTCATTGTGTTGTTCTTATTTAACTTGTAACAACTTCGCTTTATTATGATGTTATCCCAAACAAGATCATTTTCAACTGTACCAGTACCATTTTCAGCTGTACCCCAAGATAACTAACCTCTTTCATTCCCCCTATGTTGTATGGCACTCCTACACAAAAAATTCAATAACAATTCCAAACAGTTATAGTAAACACAAATCGGTTAGAGCTTTAACACAACCTGCACTTTTAACACAAAAATGAAACTGACGACACACAACAGTTCATCAAACACCCCTTTGTTACAGTGTAACAAAACCGTTTTGCAATATAACATATCCGTTTTGCAATAATGCCTTACAGCTTCTCCATCCCCACACCCTCTGTTTTCCACGTCCCATTACGGACTACACAACTACCCTCTATTATAGACCCCCCCCCCCCCCCCATCATGTAACAAAAATATGTTGTTTCCAACGACAAAAAATGTTGCTATCTACCTTTTGTTCTTGTCAAACAAAAACACGAGCCCACGTTTCAACGTTCTGTATTTGTTAGGAGCCGTTAAAACCGATGCACCCTTACTGGCAGCCCTACTTAAACACCATTCCCACCAAAATCAGAACATTCTAGGAATCAAAACCCCAAATTACTAAGAAAAGAATGTAATCAGTAGCGTAAAACAATACGTTGCAGACCAAAATCGCTCATCGCCAAAATCGCAACATTCTAGGGATCAAAGGGTAAAACAGTATGATCGGCGGGTATCTGAGGCGTCTCAGAGGTAGTCGGGAGTGGACGAGCGCACCTTGGCAGTGGCGGGGGGTGGTGGTGGTGGTGTCGTTAGTGTTTGGTTGAGACGCCGGAAGCAGTGGCGCAGAGCTCGACCGCGGTGGGGTAGGGTTTTTTGGCCTGAGCAGAAGCAGCGGGCTACTGAAGCTTCTTCGTCCACAGATCACCGGTAGCAGCCTGTCCTTCTTCCTTCTATACTCCGATCGGCGGCACGAGCGGTTGAAGGTGAGTACACCGACACCCTAGACAATGGTGGGAGGGGGACGACGGCGGTGGACGAAAGGGTTTTGTCTGGGACGGGGGAAGGTGGTGATGGCGGAGAGAGCAGTGGAGTGAGTGGGAAGATTGGCTTGTCAGTTGTTTCAAACCAAATTCGAACCGCGTCCGGCCCATGTGACACGTCCATCACGGCGGGAGATGGGATTCGACGTTTTTGTTCGGATCTGGTGTTGGGGTCTGGGTTCGGGTTTAGGATTGGAGATGTATAGCAAAGCTCATTTCTTTAAGCATCGATACAAGCGGGCAGTACAATTTTAGGGTTGTATGCTGATGAGTTATGTTTGTCTGTAAGTTACAGTAGACTACTTGCGTGCTGATTAGCTATGATTGTCTGTGTCCTAAGCAGTTTGAGTGTGTGCTAACTGGTCCAGTTAGTTTGTATGTCTGAATAGGTTGTTTGCGTGATAATCAATTAGGATTGTGCGTATCTAAATGTCGGAGAGAATTAGGCTGGAAAGAATCAGTCTGTTGTTAATTGAAATACTCTCCCTTAGTGGGTCCTATGTTACTTATTGTGCATGATAGTTAATCGAACACTTGCACATGTGTTCTAACAACCTAATAGTGTGTATAAATCCATCGGGTCAGTGTATGTTCAAGCATTTTGTAAGAAAACTTCTTCAGTATTAAGTAGCCGTCAACATGCATGTGCCCAATAGAGAGAGCACATTTACTTTGACAGTGACATGCTACAGATTAAAGAAAGTCAGTTGGAAGTTAGCATTTTATTCCTTTTGCGGGTTGCATGTAAATTTTGTGATCATTATCTTTTTATAAAATAGAGGTAACTTCGATAATCACATGCTACATCTTGCAAGGAGTCAACCGAATTTAACTAATTATTCTCTTTAACGGATTGTATGTAAATTATTGTGAGCAGTAAATATATATTAGCGGCCAACATGTATCATTTGTCCAGTATATCAGCGTGTTTCAACAACTTTGTTGGATGTTCATCTGTCCAGTTACAACAATGATGACATTTGTTATTCTAACCGTTTCTTCTATGAATTTTTAAATTATTTTTTGGAAAAATATATGAAAGTCAGTGTGATTACTATTTGAACAACTTACTTCTACCATATAAAATTTTCCATGGTCTATTGAATGATTCCAATATATTGATAATTTTATTTACAAAATTTGTTATTCGTGTATTTTTAAAAACTTCAACTACCTATTTGTGAGTGAATCAATCTCTTTTAACAGAACGTGTGTAAACTATTGTAAGTATGAATGAAATATTAGATCCTGGAAAGCATATGTCCAGAAAGGGTAGCACATTTAAATCACTTTATCGTATGCAGTGTGTGTGAGATTTTTTGATAAGCCATATTTATAAATGGTGTAATAATGTGTATATCATTATCATTGGTCGTGAACTTAGACTCGGTCTATTTGGAAAAATCAACTATGTTTGATTAGATTTGGAGTTGTGTAATTGTGTAACACGTGCTTAGCACATGTCTTCCGCTAGTAATTATAAATAGGCCAGATAAGCTTTCGTCGGGATAATTAGATGAAACGGAATCCATGGTTTGACGCATAAGTAAACGAATAAAATAACATATCTGCCAACAAACTTCATACGAGATATTAGATTAGGACCAAGAGTCCACGTTCTTTACGTAATTGTAAGGACGGAGACGAGTAGTAGCTCTTAGTTTGATAAGGTAGTAGATTATGCTACTACACTAAAACAAAAAATAGATATAACATGGTGGCTATACATTAAGGATAGAATAAAAAACCCAAATATCACATTTTAATAAAAATATGTACTGAAATAACACCATAGCTATATTATTTCCCATAATAGCCCACTTTTTCATGAAAGCGTCAAGAAATTGGTGTTTTTCTTGTTCTCGGGACTAAAGACGCCAATTGGTCTGACGTTTTCAGTTGAAAGCGCCCAAAACTTGGCATTTTCAGCCAAAAGCGCCAGTCGATTTGCCGTTTTCACATAAAAGCACCAGAAAATTGACGTTTTAACTAAAAAAATGTCAGAAAGTTGGCGTTTTAACCCAACTAGCACAACGGGATAATAGTATATGCCTATGTAGAATTTGTACCGGAACCCTCTACCCAACGACATACTTTTGGAAGCCAAAACTTGCGTCGCCTAGTCAGCGAATTAGAAAACGGCAGTGTCGTTGTTAATTATTCAGAACTCCTCTTTACTTCCAGCCGCCTGTGAACCTGTCGGTCTTCCTCTGACCGGATGTCGCAGGGAAATAGCAATCGATCGATGCTTGAACTTCACCTCTTTCTCTACAACTCCCCACTGCATACCCTAGCATCGCATTTAATGCTATATAAGCCCCTAGCATCCTCGACTTGTAAGAGACATACCTACAACATGTCTTCCGTCGAGTAACTGACCACCACAACCTCCTCCGATCCAGTCCTCATCACCGCCACCTGCTTTTCTCCTCCTCTACCTCGTCCCTCCCAATCCTCCGGCAAGCAACCATAGCCGTTGAGCAAGGCCAAGGCTGAGCTTCAGACCCCGGTATCATCCGGTCCTCCGTCATCACCAATCTTAGCCAGCGTTAGGGCGTGCAAAGCCAATCTGACCCCATTGACGTAGACTTGTAACTCCACCGATCGGCACCACTCATCACACCAGCAGCGCCCTTTCCTCTCTGCATCACGAGGATCTGTAGAAATTGAAGATCATGGCAGTCAGATCTTTGTAGGTGACCCCTGACTAGATACCGTGCCACCTTCAGAATCACAGAGAGTGGAAGCCTTGTTGCACACTTGCGGCCGCCCCTCTCAACCTTGAAGACCTGCAAGTACCGCCATGATCGCCATCCATAGATCTCCAACCCGACCCCACACTGCTTGCAACGCCATCCATTGCGACAGAAAGTCATTGCCTCCTAGATCACCGGCGATCTGCAAGCAATCCTGTCGTCTTCCTTCTCGTGGTCGAGGCTTTGCTCCCACTCCAACAACCTGGATCCACCTGAGGATTGAACACCACCAACGTCGTGGACTCCCTACTGGTCGTCAAACCACTAATGACCAACGACGGCACCAGAACCCCGTCACCACACACCATAGCCTCGGTTTTTGCTTGCATAGGCGTTAGTTGGGTTAAAATGCCAACTTTCTGGCGCTTTTAGTTAAAATGTCAATTTTCTTGCGCTTTTATGTGAAAACGCCAAATCGACTAGTGCTTTTGACTGAAAACGCTAAGTTTTGGACGCTTTCAACTAAAAACGCCGGACGCCTTTAGTCCCGGGAAAAAAAATGCCAATTTCTTGTCGCTTTCACGAGAAAGTGGGCTATGGGAAATAAGATGGCTATGATGCTATTTCAGTACATATTTTTATTAAAGTGTGCTATTTTAGTTTTTTACCCTTAAGGATACATACTGAGATGGTCATGTGCAGTTGTCACGATAACAATATATTGTCCACGATGGCAGACTCAAAAATTATAAATGGGCTAAGCCAAACTAAAAATCAATGAAAACAGGCATATTCATGATAATTAGAAAAAAACAGAGGACTAATTATGTTATTTAAAAAAATTTGGTGACGTAGTTTGTTGTCCATTTACCTTCTATTTCATTGTAATTGTTTTTTTACTCAAAACACTTTTGATAATAATAAGTAAATGTTTAAACATACGAACTTGATGGTCTTAAGTTTTTTGGCATTTAAACAATGAAGACAATGAATTATAAATCATATCCTATTAAATTGACGCATCAACATTTCGTGCAGTGATGTTTATACTTGTCATTTGGTGAGCACTTATGAGTCAACTCGTTTAAATTGGATATGCTTGTCAACCACCTAAAATGGACTCAAACTTAAATCTGTCTATTTAGTTCCTTAATTTTGTGGAATCTATTGGCACCTGTGTGCGTCCAATTACTAAAAGTATATATATTAATAAAAAAATAAATGTATGTATGACTGATTATAAAATAATGTTGCTATAAATAAATGTCCACTTGTTAAACAAAGAAGATTGCAAACCTGCAATGTTACTGGAGTTGGTCAAACCTATTATATCTAGAAAAATTCTCCAATTTTTTTATAAGATGTGTCATTTTGCAGATTGTCATGTGTTACAGACCTCAGATATATGATTGTTTCTATTGGAAGACGACTCCATATTATCATTTGTACTAATATATATATATATATATATATATATTATCTACTTGCATATACTTGAAACTTGAAAAGTAAGTATATTTTATTGTATGTGTGTTACAAGGAGTATGTCCCTTTATTTAGAGAAAGAGACCATTTTTACGATATGATATGAGAAGGGATGAAGAAGTCAAAGGGAGACGAGATATATATTAAATACAATGAATATGTGAGAGTAACTAACAATCAAAAATACAAATATTATCAATTGTCAATAATATAAATATAGTCAGTGTTTATATTAATTGATAATCAATCAATGGACTAATAAAAAATTAATTAATATTGACATTATGTAAAAATGACAATTAACACGCCCTCCTCCCCTCCTCAAGAAACTCAAGATGAATCAAACACCTTGAGTTTGAAAATGAGAATGTTATGTTTTTGCGATGGAAGTGACTCTATGAGGACATCGGTAATTTGATTTGTTCAGGGATATATGTGGTAAAGAGATGATACTAGTCTACATTTTTTCTCGTATGAAGTGCCAATCCACTTCAATGTGCTTTGATATATCATGAACATTGTATTTTTCACAATGTAAATAACACTTTTATTGGAGTAATGTGATTCTTAACAACACTCGTGTTGGAAAGAAGTCATCTCAAGTGGATGATCTCAGTTGTTGTTTCAGAAATAGTTCTATATTTTGCCTTACAACTAGATCTTGTAGTTAAATCTTGCTTCCTACTATGCCAAAAATTTAGAGATGGTCCTAAAATAAAGAAAAACATATCCTAGAGTGTCTGGTGGTTCGACATCTATCTCAATTTGTATCTGAATATGCTCTAAGAGTGAGATCTAAGATTTTGCACCTCACAAGTGATCTTTGTATTGTTCCTTTAACATAACAAAGAATTCACAAAACAATTGAATAATGAGATGGACAAGGAGCACTCATGAATTGACTAACAATGCTCATTTTCAAAAGAAATATTAGGTCTAGTGATTATGAGGTAGATGGGTTGACCAACCAATTACCTATATCAGGTACCATCCAGTAGAGGTGTCCCATCATTAGGAATGAGCTTTCCATACAACTCCAATGGCTTCCCAACTGCCCTATCATATGAAATGAGTGCCCTAGATATAATTCTAGATGCATGCCTATGTTGAGTTATAAAAATATTCATATGATTTTTTGAATCTCAAGACCCAAGAAATAATGAAGACCTCTTAGATCTTTCATTTGAAAATGGCTTGCTAAGAGATAGTCTAACTTAGTGATACCTATAGTATGATCTATGGTGATGATCATGTCATAAACATAGAGAAGAAGAATGACACGCCCTCCTGTCAATTTTCTAACAAACATTGAGTGATCATGATTAGTCTGTATATAACATGTGTGTTTTACAACTTGATGAAATAACTAAAACCATTCTCTAGGAGCCTTCTTAAGCCAATAGATGGCTCTTCAAAGACACTAGACATGTCCTGGAGGAATTGTTAGACCTGATAGAGATTTCATCTATATTGTCTCTACAAGCTTACCATGTAAAAGACATTCTTTATATCCATATGAAAAGAAACCACCTGAGAGAAATTACAACATCTAAAAGAGAAAGAATTGTAGTCATACGAGAAATAGGGAAAAAGTTTCATCATAATATATTCCATACTCTTGTGAAAATCCATAAGCGTCAGGACAAGCCTTGTATTTGTCAACTGCTTCATCTGAACGTCGTTTAATTTTATATATCCATTTACATATAATCAATTTAATTGAAGAGGGAAAGGAACAACCTACCATATACGTATTTGATCAAAATCCTGAAACTCCTCAGCCATGGCATGATGCCAATTTGGTTGACTTGCTACTTTTTGATAGGTAAATGACTCAATTTTTGCATATAAAGCAGTCATAAAGCCTACAAACTCAACACTAGTATGATCAGAAGTCTCACCGTCATCTTCATATCCATACCATTGTGTGACTCGTCTAATACGTGTAGAGTGTTAACACCCAAAGTATCTGTAGGAGTGGGAACATGAGGGCGATCCATGTGACTGGTATCAACAACATGATTATCAATATGAAAAGATGTCTCAAAAGAGAGGACATTAAAAGGTGGGAACACTCCATCATGTCACAATAAACAATCCAGACTTATGGTTGTGAGTCTTTCAAGTGTGTCATGCACCAGTACTCATTCATGCACCAACTAATCCAAACTAACTAATAAGGGAATGCCATTAATAGGTGTTTGAAAAAGACCATCCATGGATAGAAACTATAAATCATGAGACTCAAGAAAAATAATAAGGAGCATATACAATCTATGAGATATGTCTAGATGTAAACATATGTATAGTAGGAGGGTGATAATAATGATACCCCTTCTGCTTTGGAGTATAGCCAACAAAAACACAACGACTAAACTTGAGTGATAGTTTGTCTCTCTCATGTCCATGAAGAAGTACCAAAACTATAGACCCAAAAACTCCCAACAAGGAGTAACCTGGAGTTAGAGAAAAAAATCTCAAAGGGATAAATTCCACTCAAAATATGAGTGGGCATTCTATTGATAATGTGGACAAATCCAACAATATCATATGCCCAATATGATCGAGGAGAGAAATCATCAAAAAAAAGATCTAGTTGTTTCAAGAATGTGAAGTTGTTTCCTCTTTGTCACACTATTTTGCCGATGAGTGTGTGGGCAAGAGGCCTTACACTAAGTGTCGTGGTCATGTAACATACAACACATGACTAAAGAAGTATATTCATGTGCATTATCAGATCTAGAAATCTTGATGCACTTATAATATTAGATATAAATTCCATTGGTAAAAGTGAAGTATATTGAAGGCAATTCTGAGTGACTGTTCATTAAGTATATTAAAGTATACCTTGAATAGTCATCAATAAAAATTAAATAGTACCGGAAATCACTGAGAGAATTAATTGGTGATGGACCCTAAATACCAAAATGCACAAGATAAAATGTAGAAGATATTTTACTTAATTATTTTGAAAAAGGTAGTTGCAATTGTTTTGCTAGCTTGCAACTAATACAAGAACGTAATTTGAAATTGGAAAACTTTCCAAAGACTCCTGACTCAACTAGAATTCTAAGACGTGATTTTGACATGTGGCCCAGATGTTGATGTCAAAGGGAATCATGAGATAAAGTGGAAATAGTGGCTACAATAGTTGAAGGAGATAATGGAACAAACGGTTGATCAACCTGATATAAATCTCCCCTTCGATGTGCTTGACCAATGAACTCCTTAGTACTTGGATCCTACAGAATACATAAAGAGGAATCAAACTCTACTCTGTAATCCAGATCACATATTGATAATACATAAAATAAATTCATCGTGAGATCTGGTATGTGAAGAACAAAAGGTACATTTTTTGTATTATTGTTAAGTGTCCCAATCTACTATATGGACAGAAGACACTCCATTAGAAGTTTGACAAGGGGCCATATGCGTACTAGGAGAGCATGATGTAAGGAATGTATCATCATGAGTCATATGTCTACACACCTCAATTTCTATATACCAAATGTCAGAATTGTTACCATTTTCTTTTAAAAAGTACAATTATACTACATCCACTTAACTAGAAGATTGCATACGTTAGAGCATATGCAATATTTGTTAAAAATAAGGTGAACATTAGGATGATGTCGAGTTTACGCTGCATTTTGATGAGCACACTTTTTAGAATATATTGTCTTTTTTTAGGATATAGACTCCAATAAGTTTTCTTGTCGTGACATGTTTTCTTACAATACCCACAAGTCTTTAAATTAGTCTATTATGAAAAAAGATAATGGAGAATAAATTATCAAGATAGCCTTCTCATTGGTAGGAATAGGAGCAACATAGATTAAAGAGAGTCCTCCTTCCGAAGAGGATAACATCTTCATACATGTAATGCCTGGACCCACTACCCTAGGCTCTAATAGAGTTTCAGGAATGACAACTAGCCCCACAGACCACCACTAGTCTTAACTGTGTGCTTTGTCCACTCACACACAAGTCAGGATCAACTTTCTGAATGGTCACCCATCCTAGTCCTACTCCAAGCTGAGCACACTTAACTATGGATTTCTTTAGAGATGGGCTCCCAGAATAGGAGGTGCACCTTGGTGATATGGGTAGTCCAATCATTCCTTATAAGATCATTTTATCCAAGGCTGGGACGTTACAATCTCCCCCCAGACTCTTGATGTCCTCGTCAAGGCTCAACTATGTGGCCTCATTACATTTCCCCATTTTAGTGCAGCCCAACATGGCCATGTACACCCAGCTCCCGACCACGGCTACCAGCGCAAGGGTGGCTCCATGCCCACAGATAGCCCTTTCCAACATGCCTGGACCGCATAACTCAAAGATTGGCATGTCATTGGCCAATGTGGGCCCCACCTACTAGAGGGGATTTGGATCTGATACCATTTGTAATGACCCCACTTCCCGGTAGCCCCCAATTAAGGAAGATGAAAAAGTCAGAGGCGTTATCCCAAAAATAGGATCAATGGTTTAGTAAATAATTAATAAATTCTACGAAAGACTAAATTGAAACTGGAATAAAAATTTACTTTTCACATACCTTTCAAACATAGGAACTGGAACTTCTACCCTCAGTAGAATTCTAACTTTCTAAATCCTCATTTATGAATTAACTTTAATCTTCACAAGTTCCACTTTACTATTTGTCTAATTTTAGATAATCCTAAAACACTGACAAAAAAAACGTCGGTCAGTATAAGTGAATATATCAGGATGTAGGGACAACCAAAACATTACATGTATCATCTAACAACATAATCACATCAAATAGTTGTTCACAAAGCAAGATGACATTTTTCAATGTAACTTCTCTATCGCTTTTACACATACTTTGGGATACCCTCTCTTAGGGTTTAATCCTTGCAAGGGACTTAAGGCCACCTTCTCCATCCTGAGCTTGGTGCCTGGGGTCACCTCTCTGGGTTCCCAGTGGTCTTCCCTCTGGGGCTTGACCACTTCAGACCTTCCCTCCAGGGCTTGGTCTTGCATCATACATCTAGAGATGGTATGTAGGTTCAGTACAATCACACATATACTTAACTTGTGATACACATAGTCACTTTAAAGATTGCAGTAATGAAACATTCAAACAGTTTAATTTCATTGCAATCGATAAATCTACGAGAAATACCGGGAAACATAATGTGTCTACTCATAATTAACCACACACCTGACTTGGAGATCTTATAGGAAATAAGCATAATCCAATTCAATTAAGATGTCCAATCAAGCAAGACAAGCAACTAGACAAGCAATCTTAATCCTAAAAAATATGTATAATATCGAATTGTTACCATCACATCCCAAAAAAAAACTCCTTATTGACTTGGGACACATTTCTAAGGTTGCTAATCTGAATTAGGGTTTCATTAGGTTTCCTTTAGATCTATTTTCAACTTTCCTCTTTTATGTCCACAAAATCCTAAAACAACAGTTCTAGGTTCAAACCCCTAATTATCCACTTGTTCATATTAAAGCCTCCTTTTCATAAAAATGACTTAGGATGAACTTTATATAATCTTATACATAGGATTTCAAAATAAATATCTCATTGAAACCATTATCACCTATATTAGGGTTTCTAAACCCATTAGTGCATATTAAACATATAAAACCCTAAATTGGGCAATTAAGCACAAGGATTATCTTTTTAGATCTAAACCTTATTTTTATTAACAACAAGTTAATATTGTCTTAGATGATATAAAGAACATCATTAAAACCACTAATCATCAAAACTTAGGGTTTTTCATTAATAACACCATTAAAGGTGACAACATTATCTACTTTCGAATTTCAAGAGTAATTAGGCTTCAATTGTATTTTTATTATATTCCTCATATTGTTCTAAGCAAGATACATATATCATTTGTCTTAATCTGATCATCCTATTAGTTACTATGATTTTTGGAAGTTATTTCATTTTTTAGCCAATCAGGTGCCGCCACGCAGGCACGAGGCACCCGACACCAGCATGCCTATGCGGAAAGGCTAGGCCAATGGGATTTTTCTAGGTGGGTGGCCCACTTAGCTTCACAATAAGCCGATCGCACAATAAAAAATGATGAAAGGTCAAAAAGACCCTTACCTTTATAAAACTCACATGAGGGCAATAGCGACTTTGTGCCTGAGGTTGTCTTCACCTTGCAACGCTCTGTAAGTAGCCTATGGAAGTCAACCTCACTATTGACTCCACAATTCCAAACCTCGGCGCACTGGGAAAAAGGTTGTTCACCTCCGTTGCTCTGAGACGAACTCAACGATGCTTTCTTCTCCTTCAACGATGGTCAGAGTCGACGGAACTGTGAGATTGGATCTCGGTGAGTAAGTAGGTTGTGGGTGACTTTGTGGCCGTGGCTTGTGAAGCAATTTAAGATGGGGAAGGGAAATAGTGGACATGCAGAGTCGTGCAGAAACCTCACCATCTCCCATAGGGGTCTATGATCCCCTTTTTATAGCCTTGGGCTATGGCTCGTTGCTACATGTTCTAAGTAAATTGGGAAAATCCTATAGGATTCCTGAAAGTACTGCAAACCTAGGATCGCATGCCTTGTCTGGTACTCATCGTGCTCTTAATTGCGAGCAATTTGATTTAGAAAAATAGGCAAGACTGGCCACTGGTTCTCATCTTCCAAAGAAGGCAAGGAACCGCCTAACACTGTTGGATCTCAGATCCAATGGTCCACGTTATCAACATTCTTGAAAAAAATAAAGATCTAATCCAACTAATATTGTGACATTTAATATGATTAATTGATTAGCCTATCACTTTAGAAAAACTTGCAAAATCCATGACTCTCTCCTTGTTTATCCTTTTTCATCCAATTTTTTGGGGAAACCTTATATTAACATTATCTAATCGTGCACCAAATTTGAGTCCCAAACTCGAAAGGATAAAGGTCATTTCTTTACATGTAAGTTAACACTTATTAAGGCATATGCATATTCTCTCTCCTATTCTTTTATTCTATTTATTTGAATTCCTTTTACCAATAGAACCCTTGTGGACTTGAAATATCATCCATGATGAGTCAATCACACATCTTTTTCCACATATTTCTTATATTTCCCTCATTATCTCAAATTTCCTTCTTAAAAATGCATTATTTGATTTCTTCTTTTTCTTGTAGTCATATTGGACTCATTAACATATTATGATCCACAAAATCACATGCATAAAGAAAATATTTCAAAGGGAATCCATTCAATACATATAATTCATACAATTCCCATAATCATACATTTATTGGAGAAATTGCATTTCCAAACATTCAAGTCCGAAAAATGGGGTTGTAAGAATACATGTCCCAATGTCTATGATTGCTAATGCATCCTAGAGACATGAAATTGGATCACAAGAAATAATTTATTGTGCTAAAAATTTAAATTTTGAACAAAAACCAAAGGTAAATTCATGTAAACGTCTAGGAGCAGACCAATCATGTTGCTTGATTATGCACACTGTACAACTTTTGCATGTGGAGTAAAGAGAAGGATGCATGGACTCCATGTCCCTCTAAACCTCTGTCATTACTATGTGAAATTGATATATTGTCTATTCTCCTTCAAATGCGAACATAATATCACAACATGGTTTAAATTTACAGGAGGAATATTTCTCAAGAAAATTTTGAGAAATGTTGCTCCATACTCAAGCAGTGAAAGCGTCTCTATCCTAGTAACTATGTTAGATGACATGGTGAATTTAGTTCAAAATTTACGATCTAACACATTGATCACAAAGTCTCCATTTATTATATATTAGATTGTCTTTCTCCATTTGACATATCAATGTCACTTCCTTTCATGCTACATCAAGAACATCCTGTAAAATTTCCACAATTGTGGCGTTCAAAGGTTTTGTTTTATCAAAAAAATGGTCATCTAAGTTGAAGCCAAATAGAGTGGTTTTGATTTCTAAGACAACACAATCCATTGGGAAGAATCTTCAAGTAATATGTCTCCTGGTGGAATGATATCTATCTCCATTCCATATCATTTTCCATTAGATTAAGTGGGAAAAATAAAGAAGAAAGAAAAAAGATGAATGGGTGTATAAAAAAAATATAGACAACAAAAGAATACTTGTCCTTATTTTTAAGGCTATGATACGATGCACTTGAAAAACAAGTGTATTTCATTGTATGTCTGTTATAAGGTGTATGCCCCTTTATATAGGAGAGGAGACTCTTTACAATAAGATATGAGAGGGGTTGAAGAATCCAAAGGTATATGAGGAACATAATAAATACAATGAATGTGTGAGAGTAACCGATAGTCAACAATATAAATAAAATTAATGGTCAACAATATAAATACAGTCAATATTAACATTAATTTACAATCAATAAATAGATTGATTGATAACTAATAATATTGACATTCTATAAAAATGGAAACTAACAATGCATAAGAAAAATAAATATTTGTTGGATCCAACTAGATGTTCAGTATTCCACATGATTCGTCACACATACAGTTATCAATGAAACATTTGTCTTGTGTTTATTATATTTATTACAAAATATTTATATATTAGTTGTTTTTTTTCTTATCTGCTTTGTAAAAAAGCAATAGAAACTTTTTTATTCTAGTTGTTGTTGGAGTAGCATCTAACAATGTTCTTTTTTATTACACATATATCATATGGGAACCTGCTACTCAATGTGGAACCAACAACAGTGGTTGACGTGCAACTCACAAAGTCAAGTTTAGTTGTGATTTTGCTCCACACGATTACAGTGGAATCTTTTAATCTTGCACCAACTCGCACCCACAATGACATAATTCAAAACTAACATACATGGCCTACAAGTCTATGGCATGATAACTTCTCTCTTTGTATCCAACTTTCTATGTGATTGTATTAGAGGATGCATTGTTACTTTATAATTACTCTTATAATTACTTTGAGTGATTGTTCCTATAATTATTCTAGTTTGGTGATGAGGCCTCATGTGGCCCAATGTTAGTCCCTCATTGATTATATTGCATTAGAGAAATTTTTTAGTTGAAGTGTTTTAATACTAGTTTTGTGTGTGCAAAAAAGATAGACAAAGGAAAAAGTTGATTTCAAAACCACTCACTACTCAACATGATTTATATTGTGTTTTTCACCCACCACAATCTCCTTTCTTATTTCTCTAAGGGACCTTTCAAAAAGGAAATGATAAAATGGACCAAATTTTCCAGTTACTCAATTTCTTTATAGTATGAATCCAACCCGCCATATCATTCAAGGGATGATACATAATACATCATATTTTTCCTGTGTTTTTGGTTCATCCAAGTCAGATGGCTTGAACCCCCAAAGAGTATGGCTTTGTTTCTCCTCTTTTTGAGAGGAGTATAGTGCTACTTGGCATCATGTATTACATGTGTATCGAGAGATGATATAGTGGGATAGAATTAAATGCAACAATCATGTGTCATCATCTTAACCTAGGAGTAGCCTACTCCACCCAAAATCAAGAATAGATAATCATGTAGCAACCACAAAATATCCAATTATACATCATACATGCAACCAAAATTTGTAAGAAATAGTCACAACTTTCATTACATGTGGCATTCGTGTGAAAATCAAATTTTTTCGAGCCAAATGACTCATGACTACATAAATATTTTGCCTCGACAACAACAATAATTGATTCTAGTCATTTTATTTAAATGTAAAATGGAAGCACAAATCCTTATGATGAGAACCCTCCCCTAAAGTCATCTATAATAAGGCCTTGATGTGCAACTAGACTTTTCCAACCATTTTTCAAATATATGATTCATGGTTTATGGCATTATTTTCAAAAAATTATTGTCATGCTCAAATTTGTGTTTCAGGTACAACATTTAATTAATGTAGTCCATGTAATTAGAATTTGGATGCACCAGATTCCTGACACCTTTTATCATGATGTTATACACTCTAGAGAACAATCTTTTTCAGTTTCTAAATATACAATCCATAATATGAGAGTATTCTTAATATATCCATCTTCAATTTCATAGGATAAAAATAATTTTAGTATATTTCCAAGAAAATAACATTCAACATAGACTTACAAAGGTATTTTTCTCATTGTACCCACTTCAGGTAAAACTGCCACCTAAAGTGAAGTTTTTTATGTTCAACGTGATAAATTATCCCTTAGTAAGGCATCATTGATTTGTGTGTAGAAAGATATTTTTTTTGCTAACATTGACATGTCGGAAAATTAAACCAAAAACATCATTTGCTCAAGAAACCACCAATAAACCTGTGTTGTCCTTGTCGTATTATATTATCAAGAAAATCTATAATACTACATTAGCAAGCCCATGAGAGGGCTTGTCTACAATATTTCTTTTATTTTTGGATATTACAGTTGGTCCTTGAGCTTGGCAGCAATTTTTGTCTTAAGTTTTTAAAACTTACAATAAGACATTGTTAACTCTAATATTATACTATATAATAAAGTAAGTGGGAGGAATTATCTCTAATATTGCCCTTTAATTCTGATAATTACAAATTGGTCATTGATCTTGGAATAAATTTTTTCTTTTTCGACTTAAATAAAGAATTAGACATTGTGTACTCTAGATAAAGTTGTATGTCAAATCCAATTTGGGAGATGACTGTCACCAATATCCACACCACATTGCACCGCATGCCTGCCTGTAATCTTTACTTTTATTTTCTAACATGATAAATTGGTCATCATGTTGTACTACAAATTTTGCCTTTTTAAAACTTGTATTACAACTAGAGAAGGCATAGCAATTGTACCACTAGCAGAGAAGCAAAATCATCTGGATTAAAAATGGCAATCAGAACATGAAAATCTATCATAACGCCACCAAGAAGAATCACATGCGCGATTGCATACATAGTCTAATCAAACTAGATGGCTCAGTAACCAGAGGTCCCATTGAGGTGGCCAAGGAAGAAGACTCCTTCAGAAACCTATACAACAAAGACCATCATATATAGGGTTGCATCTTGCCTTCTAGGAGGGTAACTGATAAGATGAATAGGTTCTTGTATGGACCAACCTCAGACTAAGAGAGTAAAGATGCAATATTCTCCATTGGATCGTCTAAGGCCTCGGGGCTCAATGGCTTCAATGGAAAGTTTTTTCAACATTATTGGGAGATCCTAAAAGAGGATGTGTGACGTGTCATTTGTTGGTTCCTAATAGGGGGATCCATGGTGAAATAAGCGAGTCACACTTTCATCGGTCTAATACATAAGAATCCTTTTTTGTCTACAATTGCATATTACCGACCCATCTCTTAATGTTTTGTCCTCTATAAGGTCTTCTCCAAATTTCTAGTGAGGCATTTGAAGAAGGTCCTCCCAGATATCATCTTCCCCAATCAACTAACTTTCGTCTAAGGGAGGTCAAATGTTGACGGGCATTGTTGGAGATAGAATTGTTAACCAACTTCAATTTTAAGAACTCAAGAAGGAAGGTGTGCATTGAACTTGATATAACAAATGCATATGACCATGTCAAGTGGTCATTTCTTTGGAGAATTATGGAATCCTTGGGGTTCTCACTAATATGGATCAAATTAATGAAGTCGTGCATGGAATCCACCTCTTTCTCTATTCTTGCAAATGGCATTCCCTACTAGATGTTCAACGCCTCTAATGACCCCCGACATGGAGATCCATTGTCGCCTTTTGTGTTCATCATTTTCATAGAGGCACTCTCCAATATCATTCAGATTGCTGAAGGGGAGGACAACTTAAAGGTGTTTAAGATCAAAGGTGTTCATGGCAGGTTTAACATGGTGTTTGTTGGTGACATTGTGTTGCTTTTGGCCAACCACTACAAATATTTAGGAACCTACTAAGAATTTTTGGGAAACTCACTGGACTTTATATTAGTGACATAAAGTCCAGAGTTGTCCTCTTCCACTCATGCAATTAGAAGTGGGGCATATTGAAGAAGGCAATGGGGTTATCCCAGGGTACCTTCCCTACTATGTGCCTTGGGATCCCAATTTTTGGAGTTGGGGAAGGGGTCAGGACTATGGGACCTTGGAGGATTATCTCAGAATAACGATCAATAGATGGGAGGGGAACTCAATTTCTATTGTAGGGAGGTTGGTCCTCATCAAGGCGATGCTCTTGGACAAATTTAATTTTGGTGCAGACAAACACAACATCCTCTGTTCATCATTGATAAATTAAGGTGCATCTTGGGTGATTTTTTGTGGGAAGGTAAGCCCCATGGAGTGGTGTGGTTCGCCATAGCTAGACCTTGCGATAAAGGGGTCTAGGTATGCAGGATCTGCTCTTGTTGGTTAAAAGAGCTTCCTTGCAACACATTGACAACTTCTTAATGAAACCGACCTCCTTGTGGAGTAGATGTATGAGACAAAGGTATGGTAATACCATGGACATGTCGGTGGAACTGGGTATCTCTTTAGCCTAGAGTAGAGTAGCCCAGAGATTTCATCAAGTGAGGGGATCTTATAACCAGCTGAGTGATTCCTTATGGGTGAGAATGATGGATAGGCCCTAGGAACCCAAGGTTTGTGGCCCTCCTATTCCTTGGATGGGCCTCCTATGGAACAGTATGCACACTCCAAAATGGAGTTGTTTCCTATAATTGTCTATTTTGGGGTGCCTCCCTACATTTGATAGGTTGATGACTTGGGGCATAGCTGCGAATACTTCCTCTCTGCTCCGTAAAAGGGAGAACATATTGTATGAACATTTATTTTGTGTGTGTTCCTTCACAAGATATCTTTGGACCTGTATGGATCTCAAGTGTGGGTGGGGGGATACCAACCACTAGTTTAAAGGATGTCCTTGAGTGGATCCATATTTTGACTTCAAGGAACTAGGCTATGTGATGCTTTGTAGGTCTTGGCATCGCTGGCATTTCTTTTCTTGCTTGGTAGTAAAGAAATAGTAGATTACATGGTGCGATAGAGAAAGAAATGTACCTATTTTTTGATGAGCTTGTGGAGAGACTCACTTATGTGTATAAGGCCAAACCTTATATCTATAAAGGTTTGGAACTATAAGTGATATTGCATCAGGGGTTTTGTAGTTAACCCACCCTCTATACATTATATATCTTCCTATATTTTTTGGCTATAGAAATATTTTACCCAATCCAAAAAAAACCCACTATGTTTGGTACAAAACTACTTGATGAAAGCAAAAGATCTTGTTACATTCTTAGTTTAGTTTTGTATTTAGATTTCACGTTTTACTTTATTATCAGCCTCAATTTAGTTTTCCTTAGTTTTATGTGAAGTTGTTAGGGTTTTGGCATAATTCTTTGTTTTTCATGTCAAGTTCCAACTTTCATCTATGTTAGAGCGCTTGTCATTCTGGTGCTTGATCGACATCCTTAAATTTTTCATCAGTCACGACTACAGATCAACAAAACATACACATTCTCCCCCCTCCAGATTCTCATCGTTCGATTGGACTTCCATCTACCTGAACTTTGATCAATTGAGGCCTACATGATTAATTCCGTCAACCAATCATTCATGTCATCCACGCCTGACATGATTTTTCCCTAATGAGGATCCAACAACTGATGGCTATCAAACAAATGACTTTCCAACCAACAAGACATTTGTGCCTGATGGAGCCACTCACTAAAGGCCCCATAGACAAGTGAGGTCTATGGGTGTTCTTCAACTAATGAGATCAATGTTTGATGAGATGTTAATCTGTGGCATCCAATCTTATGAGGCATTTGATTTTCAACTAATAAATCTACAAATTGACGAGATCCATGGTTTGATGACACCACAGACTGATAGGGATTTTAAACAAAACAACTAGAATGGATTTTCTTCATCAGTACATTTTCTCATCTTGCTTATGTTGTGGACTCAACATTCATGGTCGTGCATGCCATTACTGTAGGAAGTCATGGAGTTTGATCTCCAGTAACAACCATCTATAATTACCATCGCTATCCTCCATAGAAATGTGTCATCTTCACTATGTGTTTAGGATGACTGACTCCATTCTCAGTATCTACCCCCAATTTCCATTACTCATGTTCATCATTTGATCGACCACATCAACCAACTATGTCTCCACCTCCACCAAGACTCTAAGGCCCTAACCTCAAAAGAGGCTAGACTGACAACATATTATCTTCATTGATGGAAACTTCCATCAACCAACCAACATTCTTTTTTGGCACATGGAAAAGTCCATCCCTCAAAGAAGGAATTCAACAACCCACAAATCCACATCCAAACAATGTCAAAGGGTGTACCTTACTTCCTCACCAACTACCCTCATCTTCAAAATTGATGATAGTGAAACCATATACCACAACCACATCTCCTCCTTATTTCATTATGGCTTTCTCTTTTTTTATGTTAAATTTTTACTTCCATGTAGAGTGTGTAGTCCAATCAATATGGTGCAGAGAGTAGCCCCACTACCTATTTTGTTCTGTATTGGTGAATCTATACTTGTATGAACTATGCTATATTTTGAACCAAATGTTTTACTCTTACAAATTTTGTTTGGCCAACTATTTTGTATATTTATTTGATCTTGGATGTTGAGAGCTTATTGTTGGTATGTATGCCCATAGAGCAAGTCATGTGATGATTGTAATGGGATACTTTGTAAATGATTTGAATAATAAAGGCAATTTTTGATCTATATATTTTAACTATTTTTGAGATGATAGTGTAACATGATATATGTCTAAAGAATTGTTTACTCGATGACGTATGCTTTTAGGTTCAGGACCTAAACGATGAGATCATGTGGATGTTAAGAGTATACATTCTTGTTTTGTCCCTAGTCAGTTGTTATTGTGGAAATAACCATAGACATCAATAACACTACAGACTAGATTGTGTTTTGGTTGATGACAGAATCTCATTAGTCATAATATAGTGATATCAAACCAAGCACATAGGTACTTGTTAGAGAACAAGTGTACATGACAGACCCACCGTGAGAGTGACACATGGAACCATGATTTGGTAGTCACAGTCAAGTCTCACAGTGATGGTGGTGAGTGTGATTCTTCAACCTAAAATCACTACACTCAACACATGTCATTGGGTACACTTTGACATCATCAAACACAGTCTTGAAACATGGGTTGTTATAAAGGTGATGATTGGGTGGCTTTGACACATGGGGCTTTTGAGGGGTGAGTGATAGATATGGGATTTGTCTCTCCTAAGGTAGTTTGATGTCCATGGCCACTTAATGAGTAGGATTGAGAAAGTCATGCACATGCATGTGTGAATCAATATGTGATATTGATGTCACACACATCTCACCCAGTCTGCTCTGAGATCAAGGAAATGGATGAACGTTGAAAGGATGACTGTACCATGGCTTGAGTTCATTGAGGACATTAGTGATAAAGAATTATACATTCAATGTAACACCATTCACGGATTGTAGGATTGAAATTTGTTATCCAACTTTCTATTTCACTTGGGTAGCACTGATGTGTGACTAGGAACCGCTCTTTGCTTGTGAAGTCATAAGTGTTATGGACTTTCACTACCAACCATTGTTCAGGAAAGCGGTATGCGGTGTACGGGTGGAGAGGGTACTGCATAGAGTATATGCGATATGCGGAGTATATGCGGTTTTCGATTCATTTAACTAATTATATATAAATTAATATATCGAGATCATAAATTAAAATATATAGAGTAGGAATGTACATCTATTTACTTATAAACATATTATTATGCATGTATGATGTATGATATGCTTATATATGTATATATGTCTATATATGGAATGTGTTTGTAATATATGTACAAATACTAAAATGTAGGTAAATCAATGTACAAATATGTGTAGAGTGTGTATAAATGTGAATAAATCAAAATGTATATATAGATGCACAAATATGTGATTGTAAATTTAGGTATATTGTATATGTATCTATATATGTTAATATATCAAAAGGTATTCGAATAAATGTACAAATGCGTGTGGAAATTTTTATATGTATTACAATGTATACATATAATTTAATGATTATATATCTCACTTTAAATATATAATGAAATGTGTGTATATGTATGCATGTATGTACGAAATGCATGAACATAAGTTGTGGGCTTTTAGAAAAGCGGAGTTTAATCGGCTGCTTAATCGGCCAAGCGGGAGTATATGCGGCCCATGACCGCTTAATGGATCGATTAGTAATATGCGGTGCGGTAGGGTGACTGAATATGTATATGTGGGAGTATATGCGGTCGTGCGGACCGATTTCCCAAACAGTGCTGCCAATGTAAAATGGACATGCAGGGTCACACACAAAGGATTTAACCTGGAAGAGGAGTTTATCCACAACCGATGTTTAGATTGATTACTAAAGGAGTTAGTAGTTCAATTAAACACTCAATAAATTGATAGCTCAATATCATAGTGTTCAAGGTGTTGGACCGATTGATTAGAGTATTGGATTGATTGAAAGTGCAATTGACTGAATTTTGCACAGTCTGCACTCCCAACCGATCGGCTCATGTGATGAACCGATCGACTCAGGACAGGATGAACCGATCGGTTCAAGGGTTGAACCGATCAACTCAACTGGTCCAACTGAGCAAGTTGGGAAAGTCAATTTGGCAAGAAATTTCTCTTTGTTTCACTTATCCAATTTGATTGGAACAAGGATTGGTATTTAGATCAATTCGAAACAAAAGAGGAAAAGTCAATTGGGAACCAACCAGGGTAAGGAACTGATTGTTTCAGAAGTGAACTGATTGGATCAGGTGCCCCAACTGATCGGTTTAGGTGTGAACCAATCAGCTCAGGTTCCCAACCGATCGGTTCATGCTTGAAATGATCAGTTCAGCTGGCGTAGTTGGTTGTTTTGTGGAAAATCTTGAACCCTTCTACTCCTGCTTTAATCCCGCATTGCCCGGGGTAGAGAACCTTGTCCCATGACACTCCTATATATATAGGTCTATTGGGGGCTTCTCAAAGTACAACTCAGAACACCACTTGCTCTGCAAAGTTGTCTTTCTCTCTGGTTGTGGTAACCAGGAGAGCCCGAGCAAGTGCTACCTGATAAGGGAGGCACAATAAGGGAAAGACAACTGTAGAAAAGTGACTGGTTGCAGGAGAGTGTGTCAGTGACTAGTACGCTGATAGGTAGGTGTGACTCCTTCCGATTTCTTATAGGACAAGGAGATCGGAGTTCCAGGTGGTCCATGTGGACTACTATAGAGGCGGGAGACTTCTGTCGCTCAGAGGACAAATGTCAATCCCAATAGTCCTAGTGAGACCAAGAGCTGCACAGACACTGTCCAAGATGGGAGGTGAAGACCGCGCAAGCCATGAGGTAACGTCGCCGAGCAAGCCTCGGGACAAGGTACGCCTCTACAAACCATCTTTCCTATTGTATAGATGTTGATGTGATTCCTTTTGACTGGGTTCGGGAGAAGAAAATTTTTGCTTCCGCTGCCTTCTCTGTCTCCCCTTAAACCCAACACTTATAATATAAGATCAAATATATAGTTTGATTTGCTTTAAATCATATGTGAAAACTTTGGATATATGGTTTCTGAGACAACATATACATGCCCTTTAGGTGAAGTGCCAAAAAACCTACTATCCTTCTAGTATGAATACTAATCATGAAAATGTGAATATAACCAGCCTCAACATTATTATATTCATGTTATTACAATGCAGTGAGAGAGAGAACATAGAACAAGTGGTGAAGGCCACATACCATAGTGGTTGCATGCATTTCATATCTAGAATATCAATCCCATCTTTTTATTATCGAAATATTATCATAATCAATCAAATCAAACTTTTATGATAATACTAATTATTTCATAGTTACTTTGATCATACTACTATGAAATATGTTATCCGTTTAGTTTCAGTCTAAACTATACTACAATAAGATCCTATTTCTTAAAATTGGAATTGTCGTACACTTGTTTAAGCTAAAATATAGATATTTCATCCTAAAATTCTATATGTGTGACATTTCCTACATCCCTGGTCCACCTTTCCAACAACTTTGAGATGCCAAAGACCTTCTTCTGGACAAGAGAGAGTCAGAATGATTATCCAAGCAAGGAGCCCAAAGATATCCACTGAGTTAGATGTACATCTACACGGATAATGATGGCGGCATCAAGAATGTAGGTGCTATAGGAGATAATAAAGGAGGAGGAGAAAGTCCATACCCTCTTGTCATTCATCATGCTATTACACATACGACTATTACACTCACAGATATATTCATTGTAGCTTCTTCCTTCATCTAAATTGATTATTATACATAAGAGGCATTAGTTAGTATTCTACAATATTGTATTTATTTATATAATTAGAAGTCTTTCCTAATTCCCGACCTGCCCTTCATACTCGATTGTAATTATTCAGTTTTGATGATAAATTAGTTTAGTTTTGATATCAAAATTATGTGTATATGTTTGTATGACTTATCTATGTTTCTTTTTGTTATTCAAGTCTTTATATACAAGATAGGATGGGTGAAACTAATAAATATTTCATTACTAATTTACTGGTGTGCGCGCTCTGTATATGATACATACAAAGTGATCTCATTTTTGTTAATCAACATAAGAATTGGTGTTAAACAAAATTGTGACAATTCCAACATATGTTTGCAAATTTGGTCTATATTATAGTAACTAGTATAGGCACGTGCTCCACACATGTCTATTGTGTTTGTAAAATTTGTATTTTCAATAAGATATTATATTGTTAGTTTATTGATATTTATTCAACACTTTTACTATTTGCATGACCCATTAGAGTAATATTTTTGAGGTGTCTAAACAAATATTTTGTGACAAGTACATTTAAATTTCTATGATACATGCACTGTTTAAATTTCCATCAATAGGTATAGAAAACATTCTTATCATCCAAATGTTGTACACTCAACAAAATTCATAGTAAATAAGATTCATTTCAATTATTTTATTTGAATAAGTATGAAATAACATCACAATTTAAAATAATTCTTAAATATCATTAATCAATTACAAGAAAAAATCATTGATACACATTTTGGATTTAAAATTCCAAAAAAATGTACGATGTCATTTACGACTATTAAATTGGAAAGCATTTAATGTTGTACACAAGATAATTATATAATAATTTATAGAATTAAAAAAAACTAAAGTTTGTGAGTAACATTGTGAGTATTGAAGCCTAGAAGAAATTACTAATGTATTTTATTATATTAGTTTAGCATGTTCTCTATGGTACAATGAAAGAATAATGCCATAGTACTACTTTCTTGAATGATACATTGTCTTGTTCATGGTTGTTTTGAATGACTTTTGTTGTTTAACAAATTGATGTAGTGTCTTATAACATTCCTAAGGTAACATTTCCTTTAATTTCATTCATGATATATATACATTTCTCTGATGATAAAACTTATATGTAAAGTGCATTTATACCAATTTTTGAGGTTAATTTTGGTTGAGGTGTACAATGGATGCGTAGATTATATATGAGCTTATTTTTTTCTTTATGGGTAGATTTATCACATAAATAATGAACCATAAGATGTAGAATCCAAGTTACCTTCTCAAAAATGAAAGAATTCATTTCCAATCTAATAAATATTTCTTAAATTATCTATAGTTCATTCATTCAAGTTATTAACATTCTTCGATAAGAGGTATTGACAAATAAGGAAAATTTAAACCGATTCTTTTTTTTTCAATTCACTAACATATTTTTTAAGAAATATTTTTAAAATTTATTTTGATCGTGTATTTGTATAAAAAACCCTCTAGTATGTAATGTCCAATGTATGGTGATTTATATATTACTAAAAATAAAAAGTTGAAGCATTTTTGTATAATGTTATGATTTCATCTCATATAGAAAGATATATTGCTCAAGATTAATGGCAAACACAAAATAGTAGAAGAACCATCTAAAAAATAATGTACACTATGTACATTGAATATTTTAAGAACTATTTATGTGTAGCATAAAAAAGAAAATGAAACAAAATTTGTTATTCTGGTACTTTTCATGAATTTCAATATTTGGCATATCATTGATATTTTTTTATATTGATGTATTAAGCATCTTTGGCACCAAAATTCATGAGGTTCTCTCGATTGACATGTTTGAGGCTATATCTTGACAAAATATTATTATTTATCAATTTTCTTTTCTACGAAAACTTACATAAGATGTATTCTAGATCTTCATATCATATTTTTAAATGAATGATGTGTTAGGCTTGCATATCACCAGTTGAGTATCGCTCTATCCTTAAGTATCGCCTTATGATATCTTTATTTTCAGTTGATGAGGAATACCCACTTTGTTGTAAGGCGTGCTTCGATACTTTTAGAGAGCATGCAGTTCATTGTAGGGAGCTACTTGGTGTCAAGTACAGACATGATATTGTTAGAGATGTCCTCTATGATGTACTTAGACACACCGAGGTTGATGCTAAGAAATAGGCATCTGTGAACTTTTTGACAGATCCACGTGAAGGAAGATCGATGTTTAGACCGACTAATGTCTTAATTTTTGGTTGGGTTGGAGGAAGATATGCATATGTGGATCTGATTGGAGTTCCCACTTATGGGCCTGGAAAGTGGGACTTTTACTGTAGGACAAGCTTCTCTCAAAGTCACCTCAGTCAAAGTATTCAAGCATGAGAAAGCGTGTCACTGAGAATCAACATATTTTTATCTCGTTCGGCTTTGATACTTTTGAATTTTTAGCACCAGGTAATGTGGAACTTAATAAGAGGGTACAAAAAGTTATACATAGTAATTTTATGACCACCAAATAAATAGATGTTGTATTTTAGAGGATATGTTTTGTCATCCAGAAAGGACTAGGGGCGCAACTTGTTGACCGTATACCTTCCATTTCGATGTAAATTATTTTTGAAAAATAAATGTGTCATATATCCCATAAAAATGACGTGTTTGATTTAGAAGATTAGGTTTACATTTTTAGCATTATTGCAAAATATAATTAATTTCCACAACAAAACAAAGTGTGTCTAATAATATCAAAATGTGAACTCTATACTTTTATACATGGACTTATATTACTAGTAACAAAAAGTTTTACTAATAAATTGTGAACTCTTTGTATACAATAAATATTTTAAATCCTAACTAAGTAGTGATTAAGTAAAATATTCTGTTTATATTATACCTAAATAGGACATGATTTAATTTGTTAAATAAAATGTGGAATATCTTCTACATATCGATATATTTCATTCTTGATATAGATGTTATTGTGGAAAATATCAGTGAAAAGTACTTTCACTTTTTTTTACCATTATACTAATTACACGACTTGTATTTGTAAGGTACATGCCACAAACTTGTATTGTTAGTTGTAATTCATAGACGACAGATTAAGATATCCCCTAAAACTTTTTTACCATTTTAAAAAATGCTGAATTTAACATAATATATATGATTTTTTTTAAGACCACATGCTTAATGCAATACATTACTATTTGTAATGTCCTTCATATATATCAAAGATTTTTTTTATAAGTAATGATTCAAAAACATAAAATGAGTAAGTTCTATACTATCTTAGACTCCTTATATCGAAGTAAAAGAAGATATTTAATTTATTTTTTAGATAACACATTCAAATTAGTACTTCTCATAACCTTTTAGAAGTATATGTAGTTGAACATATAATTTAAATATCAAAAATTTATGCATCACAGACTTGTCTATTTATCTAAATATCTAAAATCTTCAAAGTGGTACCCTATTATTTAGATTATAAGAAGAATATCTTAATGAGTATCTAAATATATAGAAGATATTTTCTCTGCTTAGGTTAACATGTGCTAGGATTTTAAGGGCATCACTACGGAAAAATGATGATTTAACTACAATTATTATGCTTACATATCTATTATATGTTGTTAATAGACATGTTTCCCTACAAATTATGTTTTTGTAAATATAACAAACGTAATTCAATACATTCCTCAAATAACTACAAATTGACTACATTTTTAAATATCATTGGAAAACATTTTTCGGTGGCGCTAAATTTAAAATCGTCCCGCCCACTCTTTTTACAATGCAACTTCAATCTTCTCATTGATCTTTTAACTTTCATTCATCTTTCCACCTTCTCTCTTTGACATTTCCACCGAACCTAGAATCAGCCCCTTCCCCATCCCCACCCGACTCAACCCTCTCTGCTAATCTTGCATTGACGGATCGCTTCACATTTTCCTCCTCCCCGAAAACAAGCTGTGCCGCTTCTTCCTTTTCCTCTCTGTCGTATCTCTTCTCCAGCTTTGGTTCATGAAGTTAATTTGGGGGTATAGATTAAGACCTCGAGTATTGGTGGAAGGTGCACGACCGAAGAAGGATGACCAATTTTGAGATGGAAGCTACTCCATCTCACCTTGACCATGTGCGTGCTCATACGTATAAGGTACACCGATTGTGCACCGCGATTAAGCAGGCTACATTTATCATGGACGTACAAAACGCGATCTTGTTCCAATTTGTGTGCCCCAATTTTTTTACTTTTGTTTATGATTTTGAGATTCTCTATATTGTCGCCGATTTCTACATTTTGAATCATGTGTGACCGTATCACAAGATAATGCTCAAGAAAAAGATACTACATGTAACCTAACATAATAATCCTTACGAGATATATCCCAAAACTTTAAAGACACTCTACTTCGTTGTATGCAGTTTTGAAATCATCCCTAGGTATTGTCTATCCAGAACAAAACATGTTGTATATGGCATGTAATGGAGGTGTAAAGGAGAATGGCTTAGGATCTAGTGACTAAAACCTCTGCCAACACCTGCCACCTGAAGATTGTTTGCAAAAGAAAATGTCAAGAATCTGTAAACCGTCCATTCTTAGTCACGACTTTTGCATCCTAGTAGTTTATTCAGGATATGTGATAGGTATAAACTAGTACGAGATATTACTTCTCCGTTGATGGCAACTGTGTTGCATAAACCAATGATTTGTATATGGATTTCATCAAAGGAATATTTCTGGAGATGACGAACTCAAAAATAGAGGATAAGTACACAAATTCTAATAAAATCAATTATTGTTTACAACAACACAGGTATAGTAGGAATTAAAACCTGGGGTCTTGGGAGCTGACAGTGACTGTTGTGTTGATGATGTTGTTTATGTCTCTATGCTTCCATTCTTTTATCAACCACAAAGGTAACAGATGTCATTTGAAAACCTGCCATCTATAAAACAATCTAAAACCATGAATGGTACCATCTGCCTTTTTATCTAGATGGAACCTACTGTATCGATTCCCTAACAGTAAGAACCTCCTCTAGTTCAAGAAAACGGTGCAATGTGACCCTTACAACAACCCATTTTTAGAAGTTTGTTAACTTTAAAGAAATCAACAAGCAAACTGTTGATCCTGTGAGCTGTTAGATGTGGAAGAGGGCTTTCTCTCTGAAGACTCTCTGTTCTTAAATTAGTAAATGAAGTTTCCTGCTAGTAAGAACCCAACACAAATCCACATTGCAACAGCATAAGATCCGCCGAACAAGGCATGTATGTGAATTCCGGCTCATTTTACAAGATGTTCTTATCTAGAGCTCTACAATCACCTGAATCTCTTGAAAAGGTATGATGTTCAAAGGAATGCCAATAAGATCATGTGGATCAACATTACATTTATGTAAATTTTGAAGAAAAAAAACCTGATAAAATGTTTTGTTCTTTCAAGAAATTATTATAATTTCTCTAGTTTTTGTTCCATTATCTGGAGGTATTAGTTTCTTGTGTGCAAACTTTTAGGTACAGAACTCCATTGATATCTGCAAATTAGTAGAACACTTGATGACAAGGAAGAGTTGAAAAATCTAGGTAAATTTCTATATTGTCCCCGCCTTAGTAAACTCTTTGGACTTTGATCTTCAAAAAGTTTAATTGGAGTTTTTTCAAACATGTTGTTTGTTACCCATGCGTCTAATTGGACCTATACTTGGCAAGATGCTTGTATTATGTTCTATATTTAAATGCCTTGACCCTATACTAATTGTAGTTGTAGGGCTGAACACCAGAGATCTATTTCTAATGTCATTTGATAAAAAAATGTAATTTCTTCATCTATTTTTTTCAGTTCATTCGGTTTGTCTTGCAATCTAATAAATTTCTGCGTTTTCAGTATTAGCCCCCCTGTTTGGGTTACGGGATATAGAAATCTCAAAAAAATCTTTTCCTCGCACTTGAAAGAGTACCAACTAATCATTATGCAAGATTATAAGTTACTAGCTTAACAAAATGTTTCATATATAGTATCATACTAGAAAGCATAGGTAGGGTCCATGTCTAAAGTTCTTTGTACCTAGAAGCTTCTTGATGCTTGTTCCTGGAGAGAAAGTATAAAAAACCGTCTCCAAGTTAATGAGGTTGACAGACACTCCAAATACCTGGGACTCGCAGCAACGATGGGTCCTTCAAAGAAATAAGTGTTCAACACTGTCAAAGAGCGAGTATGGAAGAAGTTGCAGGGCTGGAAGGAAAAGCTACTCTCACGACCGGGAAAAGAGGTCCTCATTAAAGCAGTTATTCAAGCCATCCCAACTTACAAAATGAGTGTGTTCAAAGTGTCGGATGGGGTGTTGGATGACATTAGCGCCATGACAGCAAGGTTCTGGTGGGGCTCCAGCGAAGGGGAAAGAAAGATACACTGGATCTGGTGGGCGTCATTGTGTGAACTGAAAGACAACAGAGGATTGGGGTTCCATGACCTAAAAGCTTTCAACCAAGCCTTACTAGCGAAACAAGGCTAGAGATTGGCCACAAAACCCGAATCCTTAGTGGGCAGGGTGCTGAAAGTAAAATACTATAAGAGGTCAATAGTACTCGACGCCAAGGTGGGGAACGCACCAAGTTATACTTGGAGAAGCATTGCAGGGGCGCTGAGTGAAAAGAGAGCAGCATACATATGGCGAGTCAGGAACGGCAGGAGCATTAGGATCACTGATGACAGATGGATCCCTGGCGTGTGTCGCCCCGTCACCCTCACGAGCAGTAGCTACGACAACCCAGTATATGTATCAGACCTGATGGACGAGGAAGGAAAATGGGAAGAGGCGAAGATACGCAGTAGTGTGCATAGTAGCATAGCTGAACGCATTCTATTAATCCCGACCGGAAGAGGTAATCAAACACACCGTAAATAGGTGGCCAACTATATGCGTATTCAAACACACCGTAAATCGGTGGCCAACAATACTTGACATTTTTAGGTGAGCTGAATTCATGGGTAGACTGGAAGTTCATTTTTGCATTCCTGTTCACTATCAACTTTTTGATGTATCTATGGTTGGTATATATTTATTACCTTTGAGCTGACTACCTAAGGAGGCAGCTGATTATTTGTTCCATGAAAAATTCTTTAACGACGTCCCCCGACTCCACTTGAATGATGGAGACTAGGTTTGCAGTAGATGATATATGACTCTACATGCTTTCCATACTTTCTAACTAGCTATCGTGAAAAGAAGATTGACTGTTCTTCCCTCTCCTTGTTGCTTTCAGATTACAGAAGGCCCACACCTTTGGTTGATTGAAACAAAGGTGTATCCTTTTATCTAAAGGTACTACATGGACACCTTTGACTATTACAGGACGAACTTGTACCCACTTTTAATAACCTTGCTGGGTAGTGGATTCACACCACTAAAATGGTTGCAACACCTCATTGCTGAAGACAGTGTAGTTTTTACACAGCCAGGTACAAGATAAATGATGACTCCATCAAGTAAGTTCCCTTCTTCTTCTTCTATTAGCAACTAGGTAATGAATCATTGGAAACTACATGTTGCTGTCTTGAGATGGACACATGTAGTGGTTAGCTGTGGTATCTTGCCCAAAGTTTATTTGATCAGTGATACTCTCATCTTTATGTACTCTTTTTGTTAATGATTATTAACTAACCATTGTTCAAAATTTGCAATTGCTATAGAATGTGAGATTGGTGCTACTTAGTGGAAACATTATCAAGGGTGTGACTGCTTGCACTTCTTCTTAGCTAGGCATTTTGCTCACCCCAAATTATTGTAGGCTAATTACGCCTATGTGTAGCCTGTTAAGCTGCAAGATCTGATGATCCTAATGACTTATAAAGGTTATGCTCTTTACTTGTTGAACTATAAAACGTGGACTATTATTGGGCCCAAAAGACTCATGGGCAACTTCTTAGTGTGTGTGTGTGTATATATTTTGATTAATGATAGAGCTCCTCCTATGTAGGGCCGCTAATGGACCCGCCGGGTAAACCCTCTGGCCCCTTATAGTTGTCTGATTGTGGGTATTTTTAACAAGCTACACAATTGGCTGGTCTTTTCTTTACTCAACTCTTGATGGAAGCTCCTGCATACTGCTGGTTGATGGAGTCACAATAGAGTCACTGATGCATCTTGTATGTATGTCTGGTACAAGTAATGTTTCTGTTCCTTAATATTTGATTGTTTCTTAACAAGGTGAGCAATAATTTCATTTTATCTCATATATAGCTTGTCTAAATTCTCATATATAGCTCAGTTGGGCAATGACCCAAATTCCATTCAACAGGGTATCCATCTGCAGTTGTCAAGTTGCGCCTATACTTTCCCCCCTTTTCTTCTCTTCAAAATTCCGCCTATTATTTGTTTCCCGCATTGCATCCTTTAGCCAACCTATTGTCTCCTAGGTCTGGTCTCCCCAATTCCTAACACCGTGGTAAACGCGTTTCTTCCGAATCCTCTGTGCCTCCCTCCTGAATTCGTGATTTCCCCGTTAATAAGGTCACAATAGACAATCTTGGGTAGTAGGCGCTGACGGTGTCTGTCGTCGGGAGTCGATAGCAGCCGAAGGAGTTATAACCCCCAGTACAGCATGGCCACGTTGCAAGGGCAAGATATCCTTGGTAACGTAACTCACAATAATCTCATCAAATTCAATCTTCTCTCAATTACTCTGTTTGATGCATATGGTTTTTCTACTCCTGATGTATGAATGTGATGGGTTCTGCTGCAGTTAGTATGACCCCTTTTTGAGAAGCAAATGAGGTATATATCAACTCAGTACTCTGTTGTGGATTATCAATAAGGTTTTTGATCATTTCTTTTAGTGGGACATGCTTCCCTTCTACTAATGAATCTACCACTTTTCTTGATTTTGTTCTATGTACATTTTGTCGAGGTGATCATTCTTATCGTCTTACAAGGAGTGAAGTAAGAAGTATTGATAAACATCAGAAAATCCAAATTGTCTCTGTAAATATATCTATAAATGAGGGAAGGCGGTCTGGGCAGACAGTTAGATTGGTAAGTGTAAGTGTTTTTGTTAATTGGTGGCATTAATTGATAATTTCATACAGAGAAATATATTATTGTGTGCATGTTGCATTTACTAACTCATTTCAGGATTGAGCTTTTCGTAAAAGGTTCAGATCCAGCTGACAAATTCTTGTTGGAGTATCTGGCTATACAACCGAGGTTAAGAAATAGGAGGTGAAGGTGCCATTTGTTTAATTTGGAAAAGGTAAACTTTCCTATCCAGGAAATGGAACAAATTGTTCGTTCGAACTGATGGCTTGCAAGCCTACAAGTAGGATTAAAACATGTGGTCGTTATATGCAATGGTTTGGCTTTACTTACCATGTGTTTATTCCGGATTAAGTGTTTATGGACAACTAAACCGAAATATTATTATATTTGAACGAAGTATTTCATAAACTAATAACTCCACACGAGGGGAATTTCTTAAACAACTACCGGTGAGGATCTTTATAAAATAACAGATGCTTTTTTACTGATTTCACAACTAAATAACGTGAATACATCTAAAAACGCAAACATACTTTAACCAAGTATGAAGCTAAAATCATATACTTTTAAGTAAAGTCTTTTACACTTTGAGAGCGGGGGTTTTCCTAGAAATGAAGTGCACTAGAATTGCCGGGGTGGATGCTTGCGAGATTAGATACTTATTGAGTAGATACTACGAAAAGAGTTCAAATTTAGATAATCCAGTTCTGCAAAGATAGAGGAAAGAGTTATGAACAGAGCGTCACAAAGCTGAGCTTGAGTTGAGACAAACTGAGGATTCAGATTGTTTTGAAAAATGAACATGATCTGGATACAGATACTCTAGTAAATTTCTTCATACCCTAAATATCTGAGGTGAGTGGCTGAAGATTATTCAGTCCCTCAATAATTGTGCAACTTTTCTACTTTGATAATTCACAGGTGATGAATTGTTGGAGCCTTGATGGATTGTTGATCAGCTACTTGTTCGACTGCTGTCATCTCTATGAGGTGACCTACTTGTCCATCAATGTCATCATAATGTATTGTCTTCATAGATTTTGACGTCGTGATGCAAAAGCAAACTGTGATGTTAACATCAGTTAGACTGAATATAACCAATAATATATTTAGATTTTTTGAAAATAAGAAGAATAACAGTTACAGAAATAAAAAAGAAGTTTACAGTAAGTTTATGTTAACAAATGAGATCTTTATCTTGAAGTATATCTTTTGCATCACCTATCCACGATCAATGGTGGTATCTGTATCTATGATTCTAATACATGTCACTCTTTGAAGAAGATTGATGTTGGGGTCACTGAAAGCCGAATAAATTAGAAGCCAATTGTAACAAGTTCTTCAAGAAGAGAGGATACCTTTCACTACCAGAGTAAGGATTTCAATTGAAGTTTTGAGATAATACAACTGTGCATCCTCTCACATACTGGTTTGTCTTTTCAGCTGCCTTAAGCAACCTGGACATACTTTAGTTTTTTTTTGTTTGAGTTGTAAGCTTGACTGCACCTTGTTTTTTAGTTCCTTTTCACATTATTCATGCAGTCAACCTTGTTCTAACTATCATAAAAAATTTCATTACCAGAACGAGCATAACCAAATATCAATGCCTCACTTGTTTTTCATTCTTTTATTAAGAGGTTTACTTTTTATGGTCTAGTGTCAATCAAGATATCTTACCATAATGTATTCTTTTTTATGCAGCGCTGCAGATGGATGTGTGTAGAAGACAAGATGGGGGACAAACTGGGGACAAGAAGGACTACGAATGAAAATTAGTTGTTGGTAGGAAGGAAAGGACACACCCTACTCCACGTACATTGTTGTAACAGAGATAGTCAACGACAGAAATCGGTGATATCGAGAAAAACAAGACACATAAAAAGATATGTAGGCATCATTCATGTATGAGGCACCACATTTATCATTTAGATAGATCTTCAGAGTTGCATAGTATGATAATAGAAACTCTGGTTTTAGATTCTCTGCTATATATAATTATTTTGGTTATAAATAAAGAAGTTTACATCGTAGTTGTTGTGTATATCTCAATTTTACTATTTAATATCATTCTACTATGTTTATGTATGACGATTTATGAATAATTTGTAGGTGTCTATGCTCAATTTAGAAATGTACAACATGGTATCATAACATGAAGGCGTAGAATGTTTGATTTAGATGAAAACAATGAAGCTAGGGTGTTATATTCATCAACCTATGTAAGGGTTTGGGGAACTTCTTCATTTCTCCTCCAAATGGCCCAACAGGCAGTAGAGAATATCACTGGGCAATGCGGTTCAGAATTAGTTAAGGTCTGGTTTAGCTAGATCCAGACTTGTCGCTTGCCCGTGAAGTATCCACATGACATATCACCTGGGATTAGTTCTTCCTAAATGGGTTTGCTCCAACTGCAATCTCAAATTGAGTGTACTTTCATCTTCTTCACACCGTTTCCACATAAAGGAAAATCCTATATGCCTCCTCATGCCCTCCATGTTGGCGAGTAAACAATTATACTCAGTTTGCACTTGAATAGATTTTGATGGTAAGCAATGTTTTCCTCATATGATTTCCTATTTCCTGTGTTGGGTTTTGTGTCTTTTGTTTTGCAATCAGATGGATACTCTGACTTCACTAAAAGTCTGTAGTAATTATACACATTTTAGATCCATTCGTCATCACACAAGTTTGGGATGGGGGTGTTTCAATAGGCACAATGTTTTGCTGGGGGAAGAATACCTAATGAATTTCATTCCCATTTGTTGTTGGTTGTGATCATGTTGTTGATGATGCGGTCCTATAGTTCATGTGGTATGTTAGGGATGCTAGTGCTAGTAAGGATCTTGTTTCTTGTTAGCCATCTATCATCATGAAGAAGAACCCCATCCTAGGGAACACTATTAATATGATCATGAGTGGAGAAACATCTAATTACTTTCTAGAGACTGAGCCTTATGTGGTGATATAGTTAGTAGCATAGAACTAAATGTCGTCGACGTTAGGCAAAATTTCACCGATAATGTCGATGTCGACGGTCGACGACGTCGAATGCATGTAAACATCCTTATTCCACAATATCCTCGACATTTCGTCGAATATGTCGACATTTCCCCATTTGTCGGCGAAGTTGACCCAAGTCCATACAAAAATTCCATAATGTCCTCGACATTTATCGAAGTCGTCGAAGTTGGCGACATTCTTTTGGTATTTTGTGGAGTTGGCTGTGAGGTGGAAAAAGTGTTAGAGCTTGAGGTAAGATGATTTTGATGTTATCTTTTACTATTCTAAGCTAATAGTAATAGACTGATCCTCTCTCTGCTAAATCTACCATAGATTTACATTATTTTTATGTAGTTTGTTTATTGTTACAAACTTTATATATTGAAGAACTCCATAGTTTGGAGATAACTGTATGTAAGCGTGCATTTATCTACATATGTAAACTTGTATGGATGGCTATATATAAACATGTATTGTGTTTTTTAGCTAGATTTGATGAAATATGTCGATTTTCATCCCAAAATGGCTATTTTTAGCTTAATTTTTGTCGAAGTTGCATCGAAGTTTGGTTGTAAAAATCCTCGACATTTCCTCGACATTTCCACAAACTTCCGTGTCCACACCTGTCGAAGTCGGCTCGAAGTCGAAGTCCTGTTCCATGGTTAGTAGATTGATGTTTATATTTAGGTTCCATCATGTTTCACTAGTGTACCATCTTGGTAGTAAGGAAGTCCCAAAAAATTTTATGATGAGTGCTTGACTCATATCCTTCGTGGGTTTTATTCCATGTCTTTCACATTGGACAACTATAGTAAATTTTTCTAAGCCTGTTGGCTTCTTCCATGGCATATGAATATGTTTGTAAGATTAGCCATTTCTTAACACAACGGAATGGGGAGCGGTGCCTTTCTTATGGTGTAGATCGTTGATATTCTTTTTGATGTGATTGTGGATAATTGGAATTCTGAAGTGATTTCCCAAGTCCTTAGAATACCGAATCTCCATTCTTCTACTGACCTACCTTTTCATTGCTAACCACTTCTAGTATTTGGACTCTTTTTTATTACAACTTTTTGTATATTCCTCTTGGTAACCCTTAAAGGGCCTAAACAATCCATGCTAGTATTTCTATTGGTACAATCTTAGATTTGTTTATATTTGTAGAACTTTGGCTGCATTTTTTTAGTATTAAGGGAGTCTTTTCATTCACCCAACACTCCATGGGGGCACATTAGTTAATTACATCATGTGCTACTAAAATCGGTAGCCTAAAACAACCCAAAAAAATATATAGTCCCATCCCCTGTATCCCTCCACAAAACAAAGCCTCCTCATTCTATACATTAGCAACTAGGTTCATCCTCCATGGACTCAAGAAGAAGAAACCACCTCGAGTGGCTTTATCAAATCACCCCTTCCATTACTCTTCCTTCCATCTTCTCAAAATGTATGGAATCTTCCTTCTCTTCACGACTACATTAGCTATAAGTACAAAGTTATAAATAGTTGTAGGGTTTTCAACAACAAATACTTTTCATTTTATCACAATATAGATGTGGCAAATATAGTACATATATATGACTTCGATATACCAACATGAAACCTTAATTAGGTGCTCCTACTCTTTACAAGAATCTTTTTTCATTTTGTGGAAGTGAGCATTTCTTCACATCAAAATATCATAAACATAGATTTTTTTCAAACTACAGACCGGATCTCGCTCCTACATGGTTATACTTTCTTTTATATTTAGATGTACAATATTTTAGTTTTCTGTGTAAATCTCTCATGGTACTAGAGCAGGCTTAGATCCAGAGCCGCCACTCTTCCCCTTCCCTCCCTCCCTTATGTCTCTCTCTCCCCTTCCCCCGGCCGCCGCCCCCCTCCCCGCACCCGTCGCCCGCCGTCGCTACGCAGCGCCGCACCGGTTGCTGCCAGCACCGCAGGAGCAGGCACACCGCCGGGGCAGCCCATCGCTGGGGCCGCTAGCCGCCGGAGCAGCCCTCCAGTCGTTGGGCTCTGATCTGCACGCACTTGTCTGGTGGTTTGAATCTCGACTGAAGGACACCTTCAATTTTTTTTCTGCCTGCCCGTGTAGGCCGTTCAACCATCAGATTTTCTACTGCGCCGCGACGTAGCCCGTATGTAACTGGTCTGTCCAGTCTCTTATTTGTGCCTACTTCTACCTAGCTGAGGAACTAGGCGGTTGTGTTCTGCCTGTGCCTACGTGTTTGGCTCTCTGTCGGCAATTGGTGATCTGTCTGCCATGGTGTCTACACATGAGGATCTGCGTCGTCAAGTTACTACTGTGAAACTGGATGGGAGAAACTACCAGCTCTGGGTGAGTTCCATGCAGATATATGTTAAATCTCAAGGGTATACCAGCACTGGGTGTGGACACGGCTGTTCTCACGACAGTCTCCCCCCATCCCCCCCTCTGGTGCTGGAAGGGGGAGGAGCTCTTCTGGTCGTGGAGCATCTTCTGGACCTCCTGCTGCTACACATCCTTAGATTGGTCAAAGGTTCTGCAGCTTCTGTGACCGGTCTAATCATATTGAAGAGAAATATTGGGAGAAATATGAAAAGCCCGCCTGGGCTAATGCAGCATTTGATACTCATACAACCACTGAGGTAGTACCACAATCTACTGCTACTTATGCATCCAGTTCAACCACTACCGACTTCATCCATGCTGAGGTGAATCGTCTACTGCTTGAGCGTACTGGGTCATCTTCACAGGTGATGAATTGTTGGAGCCTTGATGGATTGTTGATCAGCTACTTGTTCGACTGCTGTCATCTCTATGAGGTGACCTACTTGTCCATCAATGTCATCATAATGTATTGTCTTCATAGATTTTGACGTCGTGATGCAAAAGCAAACTGTGATGTTAACATCAGTTAGACTAAATATAACCAATAATATATTTAGATTTTTTGAAAATAAGAAGAATAACAGTTACAGAAATAAAAAAGAAGTTTACAGTAAGTTTATGTTAACAAATGAGATCTTTATCTTGAAGTATATCTTTTGCATCACCTATCCACGATCAATGGTGGTATCTGTATCTATGATTCTAATACATGTCACTCTTTGAAGAAGATTGATGTTGGGGTCACTGAAAGCCGAATAAATTAGAAGCCAATTGTAACAAGTTCTTCAAGAAGAGAGGATACCTTTCACTACCAGAGTAAGGATTTCAATTGAAGTTTTGAGATAATACAACTGTGCATCCTCTCACATACTGGTTTGTCTTTTCAGCTGCCTTAAGCAACCTGGACATACTTTAGTTTTTTTTTGTTTGAGTTGTAAGCTTGACTGCACCTTGTTTTTTAGTTCCTTTTCACATTATTCATGCAGTCAACCTTGTTCTAACTATCATCAAAAATTTCATTACCAGAACGAGCATAACCAAATATCAATGCCTCACTTGTTTTTCATTCTTTTATTAAGAGGTTTACTTTTTATGGTCTAGTGTCAATCAAGATATCTTACCATAATGTATTCTTTTTTATGCAGCGCTGCAGATGGATGTGTGTAGAAGACAAGATGGGGGACAAACTGGGGACAAGAAGGACTACGAATGAAAATTAGTTGTTGGTAGGAAGGAAAGGACACACCCTACTCCACGTACATTGTTGTAACAGAGATAGTCAACGACAGAAATCGGTGATATCGAGAAAAACAAGACACATAAAAAGATATGTAGGCATCATTCATGTATGAGGCACCACATTTATCATTTAGATAGATCTTCAGAGTTGCATAGTATGATAATAGAAACTCTGGTTTTAGATTCTCTGCTATATATAATTATTTTGGTTATAAATAAAGAAGTTTACATCGTAGTTGTTGTGTGTATCTCAATTTTACTATTTAATATCATTCTACTATGTTTATGTATGACGATTTATGAATAATTTGTAGGTGTCTATGCTCAATTTAGAAATGTACAACATGGTCTCATAACATGAAGGCGTAGAATGTTTGATTTAGATGAAAACAATGAAGCTAGGGTGTTATATTCATCAACCTATGTAAGGGTTTGGGGAACTTCTTCATTTCTCCTCCAAATGGCCCAACAGGCAGTAGAGAATATCACTGGGCAATGCGGTTCAGAATTAGTTAAGGTCTGGTTTAGCTAGATCCAGACTTGTCGCTTGCCCGTGAAGTATCCACATGACATATCACCTGGGATTAGTTCTTCCTAAATGGGTTTGCTCCAACTGCAATCTCAAATTGAGTGTACTTTCATCTTCTTCACACCGTTTCCACATAAAGGAAAATCCTATATGCCTCCTCATGCCCTCCATGTTGGCGAGTAAACAATTATACTCAGTTTGCACTTGAATAGATTTTGATGGTAAGCAATGTTTTCCTCATATGATTTCCTATTTCCGGTGTTGGGTTTTGTGTCTTTTGTTTTGCAATCAGATGGATACTCTGACTTCACTAAAAGTCCGTAGTAATTATACACATTTTAGATCCATTCGTCATCACACAAGTTTGGGATGGGGGTGTTTCAATAGGCACAATGTTTTGCTGGGGGAAGAATACCTAATGAATTTCATTCCCATTTGTTGTTGGTTGTGATCATTTTGTTGATGATGCGGTCCTATAGTTCATGTGGTATGTTAGGGATGCTAGTGCTAGTAAGGATCTTGTTGCTTGTTAGCCATCTATCATCACGAAGAAGAACCCCATCCTAGGGAACACTATTAATATGATCATGAGTGGAGAAACATCTAATTACTTTCTAGAGACTGAGCCTTATGTGGTGATATAGTTAGTAGCATAGAACTAAATGTCGTCGACGTTAGGCAAAATTTCACCGATAATGTCGATGTCGACGGTCGACGACGTCGAATGCATGTAAACATCCTTATTCCACAATATCCTCGACATTTCGTCGAATATGTCGACATTTCCCCATTTGTCGGCGAAGTTGACCCAAGTCCATACAAAAATTCCATAATGTCCTCAACATTTATCGAAGTCGTCGAAGTTGGCGACATTCTTTTGGTATTTTGTGGAGTTGGCTGTGAGGTGGAAAAAGTGTTAGAGCTTGAGGTAAGATGATTTTGATGTTATCTTTTACTATTCTAAGCTAATAGTAATAGACTGATCCTCTCTCTGCTAAATCTACCATAGATTTACATTATTTTTATGTAGTTTGTTTATTGTTACAAACTTTATATATTGAAGAACTCCATAGTTTGGAGATAACTGTATGTAAGCGTGCATTTATCTACATATGTAAACTTGTATGGATGGCTATATATAAACATGTATTGTGTTTTTTAGCTAGATTTGATGAAATATGTCGATTTCATCCCAAAATGGCTATTTTTAGCTTAATTTTTGTCGAAGTTGCATCGAAGTTTGGTTGTAAAAATCCTCGACATTTCCTCGACATTTCCACAAACTTCCGTGTCCACACCTGTCGAATTCGGCTCGAAGTCGAAGTCCTGTTCCATGGTTAGTAGATTGATGTTTATATTTAGGTTCCATCATGTTTCACTAGTGTACCATCTTGGTAGTAAGGAAGTCCCAAAAAATTTTATGATGAGTGCTTGACTCATATCCTTCGTGGGTTTTATTCCATGTCTTTCACATTGGACAACTATAGTAAATTTTTCTAAGCCTGTTGGCTTCTTCCATGGCATATGAATATGTTTGTAAGATTAGCCATTTCTTAACACAACGGAATGGGGAGCGGTGCCTTTCTTATGGTGTAGATCGTTGATATTCTTTTTGATGTGATTGTGGAGAATTGGAATTCTGAAGTGATTTCCCAAGTCCTTAGAATGCCGAATCTCCATTCTTCTACTGACCTACCTTTTCATTGCTAACCACTTCTAGTATTTGGACTCTTTTTTATTACAACTTTTTGTATATTCCTCTTGGTAACCCTTAAAGGGCCTAAACAATCCATGCTAGTATTTCTATTGGTACAATCTTAGATTTGTTTATATTTGTAGAACTTTGGCTGCATTTTTTTAGTATTAAGGGAGTCTTTTCATTCACCCAACACTCCATGGGGGCACATTAGTTAATTACATCATGTGCTACTAAAATCGGTAGCCTAAAACAACCCAAAAAAATATATAGTCCCATCCCCTGTATCCCTCCACAAAACAAAGCCTCCTCATTCTATACATTAGCAACTAGGTTCATCCTCCATGGACTCAAGAAGAAGAAACCACCTCGAGTGGCTTTATCAAATCACCCCTTCCATTACTCTTCCTTCCATCTTCTCAAAATGTATGGAATCTTCCTTCTCTTCACGACTACATTAGCTATAAGTACAAAGTTATAAATAGTTGTAGGGTTTTCAACAACAAATACTTTTCCTTTTATCACAATATAGATGTGGCAAATATAGTACATATATATGACTTCGATATACCAACATGAAACCTTAATTAGGTGCTCCTACTCTTTAAAAGAATCTTTTTTCATTTTGTGGAAGTGAGCATTTCTTCACATCAAAATATCATAAACATAGATTTTTTTCAAACTACAGACCGGATCTCGCTCCTACATGGTTATACTTTCTTTTATATTTAGATGTACAATATTTTAGTTTTCTGTGTAAATCTCTCATGGTACTAGAGCAGGCTTAGATCCAGAGCCGCCACTCTTCCCCTTCCCTCCCTCCCTTATGTCTCTCTCTCCCCTTCCCCCGACCGCCGCCCCCCTCCCCGCACCCGTCGCCCGCCGCCGCTACGCAGCGCCGCACCGGTTGCTGCCAGCACCGCAGGAGCAGGCACACCGCCGGGGCAGCCCATCACTGGGGCCGCTAGCCGCCGGAGCAGCCCTCCAGTCGTTGGGCTCTGATCTGCACGCACTTGTCTGGTGGTTTGAATCTCGACTGAAGGACACCTTCAATTTTTTTTCTGCCTGCCCGTGTAGGCCGTTCAACCATCAGATTTTCTACTGCGCCGCGACGTAGCCCGTATGTAACTGGTCTGTCCAGTCTCTTATTTGTGCCTACTTCTACCTAGCTGAGGAACTAGGCGGTTGTGTTCTGCCTGTGCCTACGTGTTTGCCTCTCTGTCGGCAATTGGTGATCTGTCTGCCATGGTGTCTACACATGAGGATCTACGTCGTCAAGTTACTACTGTGAAACTGGATGGGAGAAACTACCAGCTCTGGGTGAGTTCCATGCAGATATATGTTAAATCTCAAGGGTATACCAGCACTGGGTGTGGACACGGCTGTTCTCACGACAGTCGCCCCCCATCCCCCCCTCTGGTGCTGGAAGGGGGAGGAGCTCTTCTGGTCGTGGAGCATCTTCTGGACCTCCTGCTGCTACACATCCTTAGATTGGTCAAAGGTTCTGCAGCTTCTGTGACCGGTCTAATCATATTGAAGAGAAATATTGGGAGAAATATGAAAAGCCCGCCTGGGCTAATGCAGCTTCTGATACTCATACAACCACTGAGGTAGTACCACAATCTACTGCTACTTATACATCCAGTTCAACCACTACCGACTTCATCCATGCTGAGGTGAATCGTCTACTGCTTGAGCGTACTGGGTCATCTTCTGGAGCCATGTCTGGAGCACATGCTGGTATACTTATTCTGGTTGTGATACTGCCTTCCTCAGTGCACCCTCATCTAGTACTGGTAATACCAAATGGGCCCTAAGGTGCATGCTTTGCATTATCAACCTGGAGTTAATGTTGTACATGAACTTGCATCTTATTACACTCCTTAAGGTGAGGGGGTGTGTGTGTATTGCTTTAGCTTTAAGGACTTGGAAGAATTAGTTCTGGAGACAGATGCATTCAGCCAATATGAAACTTCCACTGTTAATCGAATAATCTCTATCTCTGTACAGGTAAAGAGCCATTTGATTATACAATCATATCATGTTATCATGTGATTCTTCAGATACATAGTTTTTTTATTTCTTGCAACTTAAACTGCATAGAACAAGTAACAAAAACCATTCTTAGATTATTCAAGTGTCTTGACCAATATCAAGTCATTGTAGGACGTATGCTTTTTCAATGCTTGTATCGATCAGGCCTACTTGATAAGTGATGGCGGGTCTGTGGAGAATTTGGTGTGTAGGAATTTACGGGTATGAAGATCGACTAAATTCATGAAATTGCAATATTGGTACTCCATCTAAGCTTAAAGGCATGTCTTATGCTGCTTTTAATATGAAATTGTTTCTAGGAGACAGTACGTTAGATGAAAATTGAAATGAGTGAGTCTCGATTCTGGGAATATTTGGCTGAAGATCAGTCCAAGATGGCCTTGGAGCTGCATCATTAAAATACAATTTGTTGGGTAAAGTAGGATTTTCTTTCAGTCATCTGTATACATTGGAGAATCCCATCAACTTTGGCATTGAATGCATCCCAACAGCTGGGTAGCGTTCTGGATACCATGACAACTGTGGTCCATGTGTGGTTTAAAAACACTAATAAAACTTGTTATGAAGAGGGCAGCAACAATGTAGTCCTAATCACGCCAGATGGGGCAGAGCATTTTGAGGATCTCCACAGCCTGATTCCTTAAGCCATGAGCTGCCAGCTGGGGTAAAGGGCTATCACATCTGAAAATGACTTGGTTTTTACACAAGTCCAAGACAACTGGAGAAAACTGCTGCACATTCACCATCAATTTATTAAGTGAGAACCAGAATTTAAAGGATCTGAAATCAGAATTCAGTATTTGGTTGCCTTTCATTTCCAGCTGGTAGCATTAGCATATGAACATAATAACAGGTTGTTGAGGCCATCAGTTTCCAGACCGGTTTTTCATATCTCACAACTCTCCTGATCACATGCATGTCTTGTTTTTAGATTGACATTTGCGGGGAGATGGTTAATGCAACATTGTTGAATGATAATATTTTTGTCTCAAGGATTGTTCGTAGACTATGTTTTTTTCACACCAAATTCTGAGCATTACGATGTTTGTTCATCCAATCCAGTGAGTGGCCATTGAGGCCCAACCGATAAGTTCTTATAATATACATATCGTCTGTTGCCAGGTACCAATACCAAGAAGGCTTTCAAACTGAAGTAATATGTATCTTTAGCATGGCTGTAATAAACTCTTTATTGGAGGATGAATCTAGCACAACTAATCTCTAGGATCTCCATTGTTTAACTATCAATTCATAGGAATATTTAGGGAATCACCCTATTACATTTTTATTACCTATGCTACAGAGAAAATCCATAGGATCTCATTCACCATTTCTAGTCCAGTTAGTTTGTAAGTTTAGATATTTTATTCAGCAGAGTGATGACCAGAGAATGACTGGCACATAGGTTTCTGAATTGCTTTGCACATGTGGTCAATTACATGATATAGTCAAACGTACTCCAATAAAGAAATAATGCATGATATAGATTCTTCATTACTATTTTGATAGTGTCTAATTTGCATTACAAGGATGCAGTTGAATTTGTTGTTAGGACTTGCCCCGTATAACCACAAGTCAATTACCATTACCATTTAACATCTAAATAGAGTGTTATTACGATATTGATGGCTATTGTCTTGCAGAATTATGGTTCATCTAAAGTACTCTACTCATTGAAATGTGCAGTGTCATTGTTGTGTCTCATTCAAGGGCAACTCTTGTTGTATCTTCACGGATTTGGTTCATGTGGATATGAGGATTAATGGTATTATACAATAACTCTCCCTGTTAGAGAAAGAGATATATTTTTCTAAGATTTAATTATGTCCTCTATTAATATAATTGTTTAGTGAACAGGATGTAGGAGTATATTATGCCTTTGACAAGTTTGAATATCTCTCTGGGTTCCAGTATCCAGTAAAGGTACTTCATTATATTGCTCTTTTTTGTAAACTTTGATCATATGCTAGCGTATCTTAACTGAATTTCTGGCAATTAAAATTCTTGAGGATATAATTTTTTCTTCCATGTATGTGAATCACTAGTCATTAGCTTTCCTAATGCTCCTACATTAGTAGTTTATGCATTTGGCCAAAAAATTCAGAAAGTACAGATCGGTGAAGTCAATGTTGATGTTGGTAGACAAAAATTCAGAACGTATACTTTTAGTTTCACAACATTTTTATATCTTGTTCTTAGTTTCATACTTATCATGGCACCTCGGATTAGTAGTTCTAAAATGGGTTTGCTCCCGTTGCAACCTTGGACTGAGTGAAACAAGCTTTTATCTTCTTGTCTGCACCTTGGACAGGTTGAGGACAAACCTATATTTCCTCTCATGCTCTATGAGCTGGTAACACTCACCAATTAGACTGCTGCAACTGCATTTGTTCTTCCTAGATTGAAACTTGTGATATGCTAATTGAAGCATGTTGAATTTTCCCTCCAGGATGAGGCTACTTTATGTTTCAGATTTATGCATATGCCTTCTTTTTGTGATGCAGCTGAGTCATGTCTAACTATTTGTGCAGCTGCTGGGAAGACCTTAGATGAAGCTAACTTGTTTCTTGGCCTTCTATTTCGTTTTCCATTCTTGGCCCTTCTGGGTTTGTTGTGGGCAGGTTTGCTTTTTAACATTTCTTTTTCTTTTCTATATCCTAGTTGCGAATTTTGAATGAGATAAAATAAACATTGAGGCATTAGTAAAAAAGTTTGTAAATTTTGGAATTTGTTATGAGAAAGAAATATATAGTAAGCATCCAGGGAGTCTTATTAACCTGCATCATTAGTATGATCTATCCTAGTGAATGCTTCTAGGAACCCCTTCAGTGATTTTCACCTCTAGTAAGACCCAACATGACTGTAGCATAGCTCTAATTTTATGGATAGCTTCAAACACTATAAAGAAATTGCATTGTCTTATTCTTGAATTCCACACGGTTATTCATATGCTGAGCTAATAGTTTTATATGATATCTCTCTCTTGGTGTTGTGGCTATGCCTTCCTTTTGCTTCCTTGCTGGATGGATAAAGATTGAGCTAACTTTTAGCTAGTCTTTTTCAGGTTTTCAGAGTCTGTTTCATGCATGTTGACAACTTTCTCTATCTCTTGCAGCTAGCCTGGTTGGAGTTAGGCTATCATTGCTTTTGCGGTCTGTGTTAAAGTTGTATATCTGAAGTTACAACTCTAGCATGGTCTATAATCTATGAAAAGTGATGGGGTTTGACCTATGATGCTATGGTTTTTCACCTTCTATGTGCTCATTATTGACTGAGGTTGGTTTCTTACTTATTAACTTTCATGTTGGTTTTTATGAAGCATGTGTCTAAACCCAAATCTCTTCTTTGTCTAAACCCAAAACTCTTCTTTATTTGTCTAGTGATTATGATCTTGGAGGCTAATATGGTTATGATGTGTGAGTTTGGTTCCTACAGTTGTATTCAATGTGTGGGACGAAACCGCTAGCGCGCATCTCATCAAGAAAGCATTGGATTGCTACAGATTATGATTCAAGTGTCCTTACAAAAATGTCGAACCCATGTTTGAAGGCTATGAAGACTATGTTGATTTTTCTCAGTCGATGCCAATTGCATTCTTGACTACTTCTATTGCAAATGCTCCTGCTAAAAAAAAGAACAATGCTAGCTTAGAGGTTATGTTCCCTAGCGGATCGTAATGAACATGACGTGTCTGCAAAGGTGATTGGGATGCAACTGCAATTGCCAGCTCATCAAACAAATGGAGAAGACAATAAAGACACTGGTTGAGAAAGATATATACTTTTTCGCCAAGATGCATGTAGACCTCAATGAATCATTAATATGTGTATATCTTTTTTTGTACACATTGTGTAATAGGGGCATGGTATACGTCCTCCCCATGTACATTTGACGTTTCATTATAAATGAAAGTACGATTGTTGGCATAATTAACAAACCTTGGTCTAACTACTATTATTTTATTACTAAACGAGATTCTGTACTGGCAGATTGTAGAATATATGAATAATCTAACCATGCATATATGTATGTGTAATAAATGGCACTACAAATGTAGCTAGATGCATAATCCAACTATATATATGTGTGTGTGTGTGCGCGTGTGTGTGTATATATATATATATATACACACACACATATAGTGACTACTGCCTTTCCCTACACATTAACTACACATAAAATCTATTAACTTCATGTTCTTACTACATACTGACTATATATGCAATTGTAGTCATACATTTAGCTATAATTATACTTATATTTAAATATGTAAGGACAAGATCTAGCTACGCTTCTGGATACATATGAATTTGTAGCGAATGGATTATCTAACTATATATTTGAAAAATATAGTTAAAGGCTTTAGATATACGAGCATATACTACAATTTGTATGTGTAAAGAAATATGTAGTTAAAGCCTTTAGCTACAAAATATGGGGTTTTCGCTACAATTTTTTGTTGTAGTTAAAGACTATTTTTTTAGTAGTGCATATTCTATTTAAAAAGAAGTTACTTAACCAATTTTATATAACAAAGGTGTGTACTTGTTTTCTACTATTTGTATTTTACTCATATTTTAGTCATGAGGGCTAATCGACAATACATAAGGTGGAGAGGAAGAAAAATAAGTGAAACTATTCTTCTCAAAAAGGAATAAATCTAACATTTTATTTTCTACGTACCCATAAAATATGATGACATTAGAATACCCGTGGATTGCTTCTTCCTCGCCATTTTATGGTAGATTCACTTCTCTACTTTAGAATTCTCTCTGGTTGGCTCTTCATTGCGGAGACATCTTCATCACCACATATAAAATGAATCTAGTGGGGTATTAACACTATTTATTTCCCGTCCCTGGGCGCTGCCAAAAGATACTTTTTCATGGGTTCCTCATGCATTTCTATTATACATGCACACTCTAAAATGATGTCCACTATAGACGTTTCACATCCCTTTCTCTTTGGTAGAGTTTTGTTCAATGACGACCCTAAGTCGGCAAGCAAACCTCCACTCGTATATATATTTCCCTCAAACAAAACTGTCTTATCTAGTTCAGACATGTTTAAACCACACCTCGTGCAGAAAAAAATCTATCAATCTCGGATCTTTACAGTGCCCCGAGCACATATTGAATGATGGTCCACATAACTGTTCGATCACTTATATGCAAGAAGTCGTCATGGTTTGATTCGTCAAAGAGGGGATAAATATTGTCAGCATCTATGAATTCTCTAAAGGTGCATCTGTTGCTTGATCACCTGTTGTATAGATTGAAATTGTTGGAATGGCGGGTGTATATAACTACCACGGCCCTGGTGTATAATCATTGATGTTGGATTGGATCTGAAAGAATAAAACACAAGTCTCTCGTCTCTAGTTTATATCGTTTGACAAAGGTAATAAAGCATGACGTCCACAATGTGCAATATTCTCGTTAGGAACAAATAATCCATCCCATATGTGGCGCCACCACGACTTGCCGATAACAAGGGAACACAACCACTGGCCAGTATCCGTAGATGTTGGATCAGATTTGAGGAAACCTCAGTGACTGCCCGTCAAAGCACATGCATAGTCACAATTGTTGGATACGGATGATGGGAGTAAACACTATGGTTTCTTGGCGAGTACATGCCGCAGTTGGATCCGGACGTGTAGAGCGGCTATTATATCGGCTGGGGCTGAAACGCTGCGTTTCCGTAGCCATACCTGGTAAAACATAGTGGCGGACTTCCATGTTGACAGTACAGGCTTACCTGGAGATGCCAGCAGCCAGGGGGTTGCTTTGTGTTCTGCCTTAGCCTATGCACCAGCGACAAGTAGAGACAACATTAGCAAATTTGTCCTTTTGCAATCGTGTCTACCATTACTGTGTATTACACAATATCAAAACAGACTATGGAAAAGGCAATATAGTTATGACATGATTGGTAGCATCTATTTGAGTAACTTCTTGGTATCAATCTCGATATCGTATCATAGAGCCCGAAGTATGACACCAGATTTTACCGGGACAAAGATCCGCGCTGCAGTGCCTTGTTGGTCAAAGTCATTTTCTCAGCAGTTTTCTGCTGCATTGAACATATTGGGGATGAATAGGTAAAAACTGTCAAAAAATTTCTTCATCGTAGCAAACAACCGGTAGTTGAATAGTATCGCACCCTTATTAAGTTTAGATCATGTTTGATCTTAAGTTTAGATCATGTTTGATCTTATTAGAGACTTGACATGGATCTGCAGTACTTCATACACCAAAGACTTTGTGAGTTACTTCTCCGTGGACATTATGCCACATCAAGTGCAGAAACCATAGAAGTATTAATGCAACTGCAGGTTATATATTTGAAATTCTGAGTTTGGTCATTGGGTAAGTGTTATACATATTAGGATATGAGTACATAGCGGAAGTTTCGGAGGAGTCATTAGCGTGAGGTTGGAGGAGTCCACGATTAGAACGTAAGGAAGAGGACAACACTACATTAGTCCAAACAATCAAGGGTACGTGAAGTGACGGAGACGAGTCTTGACGTTTAGTATGATATATATATATATATATATATATATATACTATAGTAGATAAGTATGTCCTTATATCCACAAGTCTTTACAAAAATGATTTTTTTACATTACTTTTTGTGCATATAATTCACAATAATACTTAAACAATTTTTACTATATCATATTGGATAATACAAGATATCTTTGTAAAATTTAAAAATGAAGGAAAGAAATATGATTTGTTGATGTTTATTTAGGTGATATAACGAGTCACATCGTCTATCAACGTCAAACTTTGTATCTTAGTGGGCAGGCGAGCCAGCTAGCATACTCTTCTCAAGTCACAACTTGATTTAGTCAAAGAGAAACATGTGTCTTTATGAATTGTTGCCCTTCTATTATATATGTGAACATTTGCAAATCTATTCATTTTAAATAACATTCAACTAATGTGTATTCCTTCCTGCATACCTGGCAACTAAATCGTATGTTCACTCCAGTATTTTTTCTTTTGGCATGACGTAGATGTTGGTCATTATGTTTACACTTAGAGCATGTTTGGTTACTTGGATTTTGTCGTATTGAATTGTATTTTGGATTCCAGTTCAACAAATTTTATGTTTGGTTTGCAGGATTGGTTTCTCACGCATGCAACGGTTTACACTTAGAGCATGTTTGGTTACTTGGATTTTGTCGTATTGAATTGTATTTTGGATTCCAGTTCAACAAATTTTATGTTTGGTTTGCAGGATTGGAAAATGGAGCTAATCCCGAGATTTTCAGACATAACAGAAATCTCATATTTTGGTCTCTATCAAAATTCTCCCTGACGCCAAAACCCATCATAGGCAAGATGGTAGACACGGAAAAAAATAAATTCCACACTTACAAAATCCAGCAAACCAAACATAAAATTTTACTTTGCGGGATTTTGAGAATGCAACATTTCAGTAATGCAGGATGAACATAATACGGGATTTCAGTAAATCCTGCTAACCAAACGTATCCTTACTAAAATATTGATAATATACGGACACAAAAATTTCCACACATATAATTGCGATCATCGTGTCAAACTTTCGGCCCCCATCATGTCGTGACATTTTGAGATACGGACATTGATATCTACTTTGCTTCCTTGTTTCTTATTTAAAAAATTATTGTACACCATCGTCACTTGGACACCCACAAATCCATTCGAGTGATGGATCTGACGTGATCTCCACAACACCAGCGGTACCTTCCCCTACCATTAATTGGGACTCATCGTCATCAACTTCCGCTCCCCTACCCTCGGGCTGCTGTTCGGCTTGCTTCCAAATCGGGCTTTTTTACTATATACCTATTGTATAAATATATCGAATACACCCCAACTATCCATTTAGGGGGAAAACTTATTATAGGACCACTCCTATAATAAATTATAGGACCACTAATGGATGGGAGACATCTATACATAGGCTAGCAACGTGTTAAATTGGATATAGAGGCGGGCCGCTTCAGAACGTGCGCAAGAAACAAACTAACGGCAACATCTTCCGTCTGCTGTTCCGTTAACAAAATATATATTACAGATTACCAAAAGGCAACTTGGAAACTTCTATCGCAGCAACGACCTTTCGTTTTCATCTGGATTTTTTTTAATACTTTAATTTCTCTTAGAAGAACGGCGACAACATCGCTAGGTGTCAGAACTAGGACTAGCGCTCGTTTGCCGAATATAAACAACCACATCTTCACATCGTATCTCCGACGGTAATCTTGTATCCTCCTTGAAGGTACATTTGATATAAATTTACATAACTTGTTCATTTTGTGTACTTATGTCGTGCAAAAAATTAGCTCTGCTACTAGTTTTTTCACATGTATTTTCTTATTTAGATCTGAAATGAATGGTGAAAATCATGTTGCTAAAGTTATTAACTTGGATGATGAATCTGGTACAATAAATATAGATGACCAAATTGGCGATATTAACATTGATAATGATACATGTTTGGATGAAAGTAAGAGGATTGATTACACTCTTAAAGTTTGAATGACTTTTGACTCTCACAATTATGCTAGAGTTAAGGGGTTTGGCGTCCGTAAAGGACATGTGCAAAAAAATAAAAATGGTGATATCATAGCTCGTTATTTTTTATGCAACCGAGAAGGACAGAAGGCAATACACAAGACACACAAAACACTGAAACCACGTCCTAATGAGCGTACAGATTGCAAAGCCCGAGCAGAGATTAGAGCAGATGAGTTTGGTACTTGGCACATAACTAAATTTTCTTATGACCATAATCATCCCTTTATGAGTCCAAATAAAGTCCATACATTGAGATCACATAAAGGGATTTCAAATGTTCAAAAAAAATTACTTGATCAATTACAAGATTCTGGAATAGGTCCTTGCAAAGCATTTGATTTTATGTCTATTGGATCTGGAGGCCTTGAAAATGTAGGATTTTTGCAAAGTGATCACCATAACTATTTGAGGTCTAAGAGACAACGTGAAATGGGCGTTGGCGAAGTACAATTTCTGCTTGACAGTTTAAAGAAAAAATGAGAACAAGATTCAAACTTTTTCTATGCTATTCAGGTAGATTGTGTTGGACAGATAAGCAATATATTTTGGGCTGATGGACGATCAATTGTGGATTATAATATTTTTGGTGATATTGTTTCATTTGATACAACATTTAACACTAATAAGTATTGTCTCCCATTTGCTCCTATTATTGGTGTAAACCATCATAACCAAACTGTGCTTTTTGGAGCAGCTTTGTTATTAGATGAAACAACATATTCATTTATTTGGTTCTTTAATACATTTTTATATGCTATGTCTGGAAAAGCTCCCAAAACTATATTTACAGACCAATGTGCAGCAATGACGAAGGCTATTAGGCATGCACTTCCTGATACATTTCATCGTCTATGCTTATGGCATATTAGACAAAATGCTGGGAAACATCTTTCACACATTTTACAGTCTCACAATTCATTCAAAAATGATTTTTACAAAACATTATATGAAGATGGATTTGTGGAGGATTTCAAAGAGAGATGGCAAAATATGATGAAAGCCTATGGTCTTGAGGATAATTCATGGTTGAAAGACTTGTATAATATTAAAGAGAAGTGGTCATCTATATATCATAGAGAATCATTCTGTGCTACATTAACCACAACACAAAAGTCTAAAAGTATAAACAAACATTTCAAAAAGTTGCTTAATTGCCGCTTGAATCTAGTTGAGTTTATAAAAGAGTTTGATAGATAAGTTGAGAAATTTAGAAGGAAGGAACTATTAGAAGATCACATGTCACGATCTACTCATCCTGTTGTGTATAATAATGTGTGTCCATTTCTATATAAGTCGGCTAGAGTGTACACCAGGTACATTTATGATCTAGTGGAAGAAGAATTCAAAAAACAGTGTTATTGCCTTTGTCAACCTGTTGGGAGCACTAATCAAGAGGAATATGTATATAAAGTAATACATCCAACTACAAATAAAAGTGTACTTGTGACATTTCACCCCATGTCTCAACTTGCAAATTGTTCATGTATGAAGTTTAATTCAATGAGAATATTATGTTGGCATGCTATCAGAGTACTTTTTACAAATGGCATATTTGATCTTCCTGAGCATTATATATTAAAGTGTTGGACCAAGTACGCAAGAGAAGGGATGTCGGTTTTAGAGAAATCAATAGATTTAGATCTGACGGAGAGGAGTCTTTAACTTCACGTACCAAAAGGGTGACACAAAAATTGCTAAATCTTGTAGTGAAATCCTCTATATCTAAGGAAACTATTGATATTGTTGAAAAGGAGGTTGATATTCTTTCAGACCGCATTGATGAATTGTATCGTAACTACAAACAAGATGTAAATGATACATTAGATGTTAATGGGAAAGATGTTTCAATTGTTCTGGATGATAAGATCACTGTGAGGCCTCCTCAAGTTCCAAAAAAGAGTGGTCCTCCACGTAGGATCTTAAGTGCTTTTGAAAGACAAAGGAAAAAAAATCCTTGAAAGAATATGCAGGTTTGATCTATTTCTAATCTTGTCTAATTTTATTTATAACTATTTTATAACGAAAAAACTTACATGACTCAACATATAAAGCACGACCATCACAACTATGCATTTCACAAGGGAAAAAAGGTTACTTCACCAATAGAGGTTTGCTTTATTTTTCTTTAGAACTCAATATTCGATAACCACAAAATTTATTTTCGTATTTTTATTTTGTACAATAAATGCATTCTTCTCTTATAAGCACCCAAGATATGATAAGTTCTTAGATTCAATAATATTTTCCAAATATTTTTCTAGATATCATTGTAAAGTTTACACTATAAAAACTATAAGTATCAAGAAATAATCTTCAATTCACTTATGATTGCAATATCCAAAGGCAAAACATGACCAACATGCAGATGAGATTCTTCATAATTTTCTGTTATATTATTAACTTTTCTTATATATCATCTCACTACAAATATATATATATTTTAGGACCAAATAGTTGTTGTACCCAACACACATTCATTGTACATGAGCTCTCCTAATAATATGGCATATTTTCAGGTTTATATCAGGTTTCAATATTTTATTTTTTATTTTTTATTTCATAATACTAACAATTGTTCAGGTAGAAAATTCATCACAACAACCGTTTCGTCAGAATATGCTAGAGACTACAAGCTTCAGTGCTATGTTATGGAATGTAAATCAAAGCCATGGATCTAATATGAATTTTTCAAACACAATGCAACCACCATCATTGCAGTCAATTCCATCAAAGGAGCAGGTCTATAAAATATTTATTTCACTAATTTATAATATGTCATAATTGGATCTATTGTATTTGACATGTGAACTTAAAATATTTTAGATGACCTTGGACCACATTCCACCAACCAACTCTTCACAAGGTGAAGACTACTCGTTGGAGTAGAGGAGTCTTAGAGTTCACGTACAAAATATATGCCACTATTATGCTACTTCCATATTTGTTTGTAACTGATTTCAGTAAAAAAATGTATTCATTTTGGGTATTGTCAATGTCACATACAATCGCAGTTAGACATTCTGATTTTAAACGATTATGAGATTATAAACTATTGATACTTGCATTCATGTCGTTCGACATCCATTTTTATCATATGAATACATACAATTTATTAGTTCAAAATCTATATTTTACTATTTTGTCAAATAACAAACTATATAGTCTAACCGTCAAAAATTCAATTTAAATTTTTATCAAAATAGTTTGGGACCCAATATGTGTTTCCGGAATGACCGTTGTTCTTCTAAGGCAAATTAAAATATTAAAAAAAATTCGGATGCAAACTAAACGTTCCTTGTTGCGGCAGCAGTTTCCAAGTTGCTTTTTTGGTAATGTTTAATATGTATTGTATTAACCGAACAGCAGACGGAAGACGTTGCCGTTGGTCTGTTTCTTACGCACGTTCCGAAGCGGCCCCGCCTCCATATCCAATTTAATACGTTGCTAGCCTAAGGACAGGTGTCTTTCATCCATTGGTGGTCCTATAATTTATTATAGGACTGGTCTAAGTTTTCCCTCCATCTAGTGTATGTTTGTAGCTGCTAGTAGTTGAACAGGTCTGGCGTTTCTAACCCAACTCAAGTCAACCCATCTATGTAATAGCTGCGTGGAAACCGTAAGTTCCATTGAACCTCTCTCCCACACTACTCTATTTGGCCACAGGCAAACCCTTGTTTTTCTTTTACTTCTGCACCCCGGGAGGCAAACGCCACTTTCAGCTTGCTAATTGTGATTGCGGCTTGCGAGACCATTATGGAGGGCGACATGAGCAACTGGATTAGAGGAGAGCCATCATGAGAGTCGGTGACAGCCAGCTTTCGCATTCAGTTATTTAACATGACAAGCCATGTGGCAGATCCATTCAATCAATCCATTACACTCCCACGCCACCATCAAACAAGTAAACTCCACTAATCAACATCACAATCCGGCACCAGCGTCCTCTTTCGCCGTGGTCGCCGCGACAACGAGATCGTTGTCTCCTAAACTATTCTATTATGTGAGATTCTCCTGTCGTTTGTGCAGGCAAGAAGTCTTTCAGATCTATAAATGGTGTGCTCAGTTAAACTTTTTGACCGTGGTAACAAGGCTTTTGTGAAGCCCTCCTTCACCGACACTAAGGTTGTGTTTGTTATGTGGTGAATCATGGTGATAGAGAATGATAGTGCAAGAAAAATATTGTTCATTTGTCATGGTGATAGAGAATCATGGTGAATCCGTAGCGATTTTTGAACTATTTTTGTCTGCATGGAAAAAATACGGTGAATCATTGTGAAAGAAGTTTCTTTTAAGACTCCACTACTTATTTACACAAGTGTCAAAAAAAACATTCAAATAAATATGATTCTTACTTGTGTAGGGTGTTTTTTTATAAAAAACTCCACTACCCATCACTATAATCATAACCATGTAACAAACAACATTTTTTAAGTTTTTCATCATCATCATCCCTATCATCATGCACATGTTACCAAACAACACATTTTGATAATTTTCCTATCACCATCATCGCCCCCATCGCCATCACCATCACCATCACCATCACCGTAACACTATGTACCAAACACAACGTAGCTATGCGAATTCCTTTATTATCAGATTGTTGGATTTACTTCTCAATCTTTCCTCTTCATTCCGATTCAGGCAAGGATGTCAATCTTGAAAGAATCTAAGGTCCAAGTTATATATATATATATATATATATATATATATATATATATATATATCTAAGAATACAAGTTTTGTATTATCAAAACTTGATCTTGGAATGAGTCAAAGGTTCAAATTATTACCTCAAAACTCCCAATAACATACCTTATGACAATAAGTTTTACTATACAAATGCTATTCAACATGGCGCTACATCTTTAAAAAACCAACATCATCAAACACACGATGTTTTACCCATACATGATTTCTTTCCTCAATCATTTTGGTTTGACTCATGGTTTGAAAGAACCAAAAACGCACAATAGGGGGGATGAATTTACAAAAGAGGGCTGAAAATTTAAATATAGAGACACCAAGATTGGAACATGCAACATCTACACAACTAAAGGTACAAAATACCACTTCAGTCATTTACTCTTTTTTATTAGGATATTGTGAAACATGTATATATTTAAATATGGTTAATCTTTTTTATATTTATGTAAATGTATTTTATCATTTTTGGGGGGAGGAGGGGGCTATAGCCTCCCCCACCCCCTAGATCTGCCCCTGTTTGAAAGAACCACCTCATCCTTGGTCTTATTCACTACACATACTAAACTTAACATTTTGTGTTAAACAAGCGACACAACTTGTTCTTAGTTAGAGATCTAACTCCTTCAAACGATTTTGCCGTGTTAACATTTATTTTATTGATACAACAAAATTATTAATACCATAAGTGCCCCCCTATAACAAACTAAAACATATATATTCTTAGTTTAGCCTTCTCTTAAACTTTTCCTTTCATTTATGTCCTTAATATTGAATTAGTGGAAATTATAAAGGTTTAGTGTACATTTGTTCCCTAAATTTGACATTATAAGGATTTATGTACAAATACCTCAGTAAAATTTTATAAAAGAATTTAATTTACAAAATTTCTACTTAAGAGGGATAAGAATAAAATAAAATTTATCTAGAAGTTTCTATGGCCTTTTTGTTTGAAAAAAGAAAAGAAATCTTAAAACTAGGATAATGTGACATTAAGTGAGTTAATTTTTCAATTAAGTAAAAGTAAGAGTAAATTGCCTAAAAATCATAAAAGGGGAACTCAAAGGATAGTTTTAAGTTCAAATTTGTTTTCTTCGAGTACAAGTTTTCTTGAGTGATAAGTTTCACAAGTTTTGGAAAATTTAGTAATCATAATTGCATTAATTGAACGGGAAAATAAGAGATATGTCAAAAATATAAATAAATTCATTAATGACTCTGAAAGTAAAAATTGATGTCAAAATCATGATCTACACATTAAAATATGCATTTGTGTGAATTTTCACTCAATTTGGAGAATATATGATTAAAAGATGAAATCAGGAGAGAGAAAGTGTGTAGAACCTTCAAAATATTAAATAAATGTACAAACAAATTGAACATGTAAAATTGATAGCAAATTCATATCCAAGGCACTTAATGTGACTTGTGGGTGAAGTTTCATTCAATTTGAAAAATCTTATAACCTGTAATGATGGAAGAAAGAGAGAATAAGATTTGGCTTATTTATCATTTCAAAAGTTCTAAAGACAAATCAAATTGCATATTCGGATTCTTCATATAAAAAATAGGCTAGGTATCAATTTTCAATTAATTTGGAGCATGTTTGCACCCAATGAGGAGAGAGAAAAAGATAAATTAATGTATATATACACTATATTCCAATTTGATTGGAAATTGATATAATGTGTCATGCAGATGACTTTGACCCGCATGATCATGACCGTTGGATCTATGATCCAACGGCTCACGAGTCATGTTCAAGAACTCACTGTTTTGGCAACAGGAGCCGATAAAGGGTGATTTTGTTTTTGAAATTTCTCGCTCATTTCTCAATTGAATCACACAAAATTTCTTCCAACTGTTTCCAAATAAGAAAGTGCACCAGTTGATCCCCTATTTTCATGATTTTGTGGAATATTCTGGAAAGCCCCAAACCTTGTTCTCCAAGTAAGTTCGGGCTTATCCATCTCACTTTAATTCTCAACCTCACCTTTAAATACCTATACATGAGTCTTCCATGCCCCTATTACAACTAATCTCTTCCTCCAATTGCTTGTGAGATTGAGTCTTTACTTGTTGACGATCCAATTTTGTTCCACAACTTGCAGTGGCAAGTTCTTCCTCCTCTCGTCATCTCCGCGTGAAGTAAGAGCATATGTAAGTTTGTCTTCCTCTCTTCTTTCTTTCTGCTATTTTGGTTTCTTGAATTAGGATGTCTCGCGAAATCACCCAAAAACATGCTTGCAGTAGCTATGTTGCTTGCGCGCATGGTGCCTAAGTGAGGGGGATGAATCCCGTAGGGGCTTTTACCCCTTTGCCCCCATTTCTTTCTTCCTTTTCTTTTTGTTCTTTCGCTAGGGTAATGTCATCTTTTTGACATTATCTTCTTTGCTTTGAGTGAGTCAAAGTCGCTCCTTTGACCTGTGAATTGGTCGGCTCTAATTGGGCCAAGTCAACAGGTCAGGCCCCACTCTTCTACTTTATATGTGAATTTCATCGCTTACATGTATTTTTCTAATTTTCTGATTGATCCATATTATAAAAATCACATCTTTTTATTCCTTTGTCCAAAAAAATAAAAGTAAATATGTTTTGAAATCAGAAAAATATAAGCTTTCTAGTAAAAAATACTTTCGAGGTTTGGTTTTGAGTTTTGTCGAAAGGTGTTTTCTAAAAATATTTTTAATACATAAAAATCACCAAAAATACACTTTAATCATCATAACTCTATAATTGACAAAATTATATGTTTTCTTAATCAAGAGAACCTATTAAGATTAATGGTGATGATTTTAGAGTCTAAAACAAGATTTTGTTCAAAAAGTCCAAAAGTTAGGGTTTCGTTACATTAATGCATATGAAAAATCCTAATACATGGTTATACATTGAAAATAGGAAAAGTGGACTTTTGACTCATTTAAAGTGGTGGAGGTGATTAATTGAATTAACTAAGAGAGGTATGTGATTTCCTTACACCTTAAGTTGGGAATAATTGCAAATCCTAATCTCTCTTTTGATAATTCTTTTATTTATTTTCCTCAAAATCAGTTTTGTTATTTATTTCTTAGGTCTTGTACCCCACGGTCATGTTTTTATTATTTGATGCTTATATTTTCCATAGTTCTTTAGCACATTGATTTTATTAGACTATTTAACTAGTGTAATGCTACTTTGTACAACCACCCATAGATAGGGCATATGTAAATTTGTCCAGGGGAATGTGTTACTCTCCCCAATATAAAATATTTGATAGGTGATTAGAATATGTTACTCTCCCTCATCTATTTGGTTGAAGTCTGATAGGTGCCTCAACCCTACTTACTTAAGGTAGCCAATATTAATCATACATGCACACCTTTTATTATTTTTCTTGTTATGGCAAGCATCTATTTGAATATGCCTCATACTTTTGACCATTTTCATTTTATGATGAAATCTTTGCCTTACTTTCCATGTTATTTCTTATCTTTTGTCCTCATTCATAATCTTTGGCACATACCTTGCTTCTTTCTCTTACTGGGTGCTTTCCCAACCACCCATGATTTGATCAAGGTGTTGAACAAGGCCAAGGAGACCAAGTTCAAGAGTAGATACCAGTTTTTCTATCAAGGTTGACTACATTTTTTATTGATATATTCCATTAGTTTCATTTTAGTTTTTCTCTTTTAAGAAACTCATGTAGTGAACTGAGCTCAAAAAGTAATGTAATAACTTAGTTTTCTTTCCACTTCTATTGACATTTTAATCTATCTAAAACTTGTTTATTTACATTGATTATTGTACATGAATTCCACAATGTCTATTATTCTTGGAAAAAGTGGATGTTTTGTATTTCCTTTAAATTTGAGTAAGGATGTGATCTCACCTCTTGATATGCACTCTTTATATACATATTGACACTACATTGATATTTCACACTAGAGAAATGGAGATGCATGATTTTCTATTATGCATATTTTGGAGTATGTGTGATGGATGTATGTCTTTAATTCTCTAAGTGATGAGTGATGCCTCTTTTGGGTTCCTCTCATTACACCTTGTATTATCAAAATTTATATCTATTATATGAGGGCTACGTCGACATGGTCTAGCATAGGACAAGTATTCTGGTAGAGGACCTATCCCAATTCTTGACCCAAAAGAGCCTAGTCACCAAAAACTTTTCTTCTTATTTTGATGGACAATAGAAATTTCCTCCCACCAAGAATCTAAATACGGAAACATGATACTTCATCCAATGTATAATTATAGTAAAAAATTCACTAGATATTTTGCAATTATCAAACAACTCAGGTGATATATTCTAATACTTAAGATAATAAGAAATACTTTGCCTTAAACTCAATCACTTAAGTTCTACATGTCATACATATTTATTCAAATTTCAGTTGTACTATGGCCTATCTAAGACAAGGTTTCTAATGGAGAGAAATGGTGTGTTCATGTATGTCTGACTGGCCCCAAATATAAGAATTTATAAACATAACTTATTTGTTTGTATTTCTACTTTAGATGAATGTCACTTTATTTTATGTAAAACCCATGGATGGACCTCAATGGATAGGATAAATAAGAAATAAATATTCCTTTGTGTGTTGGATTTGATATGAAGTCTATAAATGTTAAAACAAAGTATATGTTTGGACTTTTGATAGGATGGAAACCATAGTTGTTCTTGGATGAGTAGTAATGATGGATGAATAATAATTGGAAATTTTGTATGATTAACTCTAACTCACAAAATGAAATGTAGTTAATACAAATAACTCAAGGAATAAAGTAATAATGTGCATGATGTTCATTAGAGATCCATGTAGTAATAGATAACAGATTTTGTAATAAACATGACAGTGTAAATAAATATATTGATTTACCACAAATCATGGAATATAACTTATTCCCCTACTGAGTCTAATATTGTCTGAAATGAAATATAGAACCTATAAGCTGGTTGTAATTCTTGGATATGCCTAAATAGTCATAGATGGGATCACATATATTTATTTTATGCTTAAATGGAGTAAGATAGCGTAAATGGTTTTATGAGAAATTTGTGTAGAATGATAGAAATAGTTAGAAACTAGTGTACATGAATATGTCTAGTGATGATATAATCATATAACATGTCTAATCCCAAAATATTATTTTAGTTGTTGATTATGATTTTGGGTTATAACATCATCAAACCTTTTCATTGAAAATTAAGAGAATCGTATATTCATTCTACCTCTTCAGCAAGAAACTTAAAAGTTAGAGCTAATATATACTTCTACATCAAGGAATTAAAGGTTGTAGTAAAAAATACTTACAAACTGTCTAGTTCAAAAGGTAAATCTTAACAAACTATCAAAAAAATTATATTTTCTTGGTAGGTATTTGATATCACTATCCACGACAGTCTTCATTCTGACGCATGAAGAAACAACATGTATAACTTTGTTGGTGATCCTCATGTGTTGTATAAGGATTTGTTAGTTTTCTAAGAGTTAAGAAGCTGATAAGGTCATTCCAGTGGTATTGATTGATAATTAGTAGTGCATGTTGAATTCCTAGTAGTACAACTTCAGTTGTACTCATAGTTCTACTGAATTGACATTGTCCAAGAATTTATGGGCCATATGGTGATACACATACCCATGCAAAACTCCTTTTTGTGTGTCATTTTGGAATGTTGCATTAGATAATTATTTTAATTTATGGTAGCAAATCACATTTAATAAGCAGTTAGGTTCCTAAATATTGGAAGTGGAAGATGAAGAACTAAATTAGATCTTTCAGTGATGAATGAAGATATTGTATCTGCTGAATGATGTACTCATTTGTGCATGATCTCAGATTTTACTATCCAAAGGTGCCAACAAGCTACTACATTAATAGTAAATAGTTGTATGCCTAAAGTTTTAGTTTGGATGAAAATAAAGATTCATCGTTGTTTTTTGAACAGATGTTGTTTTGGTATGGGGAATGTGACACCTTGACATGCCATAAATGAGATTACTCAAAACCAAATTGCGAAACTAAACAAAACATCCAGGTTACCATAAAATAATAAAATTGATTTCATATAACCATATAAGTTGCAGCATATTGCACATGAATCCATAGAAGCCACCTGTATTGCATATCACCTACCCAAAACATTATAAAAGAAATTGTTCAAGGGTTCTCAAGTCACATCCTATTTCATATGACAACATGTTCATATACATATATGCCATCTCTATACGACAACGGGCATAAAGTCAAAACCTCATATGGTTGCATACAACGAAAACCTCCCCAAGGACCTGAGTGTATAGGGACGACACATAGGACTCTACTTGTATACACAAGCAGCATGTTTAACCTTTCTACGATGATTGGTCCTCTTACTGCTCAACACCAACAACACGATCTCTATTGCCTCGTACTCGACCACCTAAAAGATGTGGAAAACCACTGGGTGAGACCAAGAATCCCAATAAGAGATATAACTCTCTGCCAACATATATCAAAAGCACAGATTAGCTAAAAAGGTAAATAACAAACTAAGCAGGTTGAGCAGATTCAACTACACAATATGTAATCAACAGATAAAGTAGATTAAAAAAGACTAGGCAGCTACACCCGAATAGTAGATCATTTTAAATTCTTAAAAGGAATATGAAGAACATGTATAATAGTTGACTTCTCTTATTGTCTTATAATTCAAGAAATCTATAAAAATATAAGGAAATGAGATACACTATATTTATTTGTATTTGACCCTATGCAAATATGATGCACGGCAGTGTTACATCTTTTATTATTTCCTGGAGGATTTGAGTCGTACCATTCAAATCCAACCAACCATTACTAAGTCAAAATCGGTGCCATACAAGGTTAAATGGAAGAGCCATAATCCATGACCTCTCCGCGTCTCTTAGTTAGCACAAGAGAAACACCATAGAGACATACTGGTCAACTGCAAAAAGGTGACATATAGTCAATAGAATGATCGACTCATGCATGTCTGTCCATATATATACACCTAGCCCACTTTAGTACGGTAACGGTGCTAGAAGAAAAGGCTCACGCATGACCATTCTTAAAATAAGGAGTGGCTCACCCATGGCCATCCATATCGCAAGGAGATCGGCTCACGCCTGGCCGTCTCACACAACCTGTAATTGTGGATGCAAGAGATTACTCAACTTGCACTCCTACATATTCAAAAATATGTTCTCTGAGTTATACTCATTTCACCAATCCAGCAATTAGAGTTGACACTGAGAATGATCTATGGCGTAAGGAACCTACATGATTAGAGTTTCACTTGATGAATTAAGCCAACTCGGTATCTTTTAGCATCAATCAAGTTACAACATATAAATCCATAACAAACTCTAAAGGAATAAGGGTATAGTATAACCCCAAAAGATATAAAAAGTATAAGGCGTGAACTTATCACATTATCACCACATGGTACTTGTAACACTGCCATCCCCAAGGCCAACACCAAAATCACATCATTGGCAAATATCAATCCCTCAATCATATCACTAAAGGTAACCTCCTCACAATAGGCATTATGCCATCACTAGGACATAAGACCCAATCACATAACCCTACATGTGCATCATCACATTACGCCTCAACAATAAGAATAATCATCATTCTATATCACATGATCATCACCACAACATACACAAACCGTTACATACTTATCACTTGCAAGATTAGAGTTTTATAAACAAGAGAGGGAAATCTTCATAGTATAATGATAACTCCAAAAGCGTCAAGAAAACACACTATAGTTCAAGCATTTTATTTGGAGTTACACGTGTTGTCGATTAGGGATTTATAGTTGTGTTCAATCACCAAAATTGAGGTACACGATCTCCCATTTTCCTGGAACATCCGGTCTTTAACACAATATTAAGCAACATAAAAAAATAGGTGTATTAGGTTAAAGGCACTAGTTGTGTATACATATACGTGTACCACCTCATCATTATGTATGTGTTAAGACCATCCATCATGCATGTATGCATCTCACAAACATACAAACACAACCATCTCGATCATCATGCAAGCATTGTGTCGACTACGACAATAGGCCTTGATCTTGACTACCATCTTGGTTGGCCTCGACCGCTACACACCAACATGGTCACAACTATAAAACACCATAACATGAACCTAATAAAAGTGCATCTCAACCACCTACACAGCAGGTGTCTTGACCACAACCTAGCGCTACATCGTGACTGCGACAGACCATGACGTTCCGATCAACACAAGGCAGTGTCATGCCCGCAACAAAGAAGCAAGAAATGCAACCACAACACCCACCATATAACATGCCTCGACTAACTTCAAGGGAGGCATCAGCACACCTGTCTGGACCACAACCAAGCATGCGTCTTGGTCAGAACCCAACACAACATCACGATAGGGAAACCAAATGTTGTGCCGTGACCCACAAAAACTAATAAAAACAACAAAATGTCTCGACCCAAGAACAAAATAGGGGGATGTGTATCGACTCCAAAACAAATGTTGACTCGACCAAAATAAAAGTAAATAGTAGTAGGACTGACATGACCTTGATCAAAGCCTATGGATTCAAAGCAGCAACCCTAAACCCACCATCTTGGAGATCAACAAGCCAAACTAGTTAGGAGAGAGAAGGCCAAACTGTAACACATAAGAGGAAACAGTCAAGTATCCAAGAAGAGCATGATAGTTGAACATAAAACATGGTGACAAAACCAAAGCTCAAGATGCATGCAAGATCATCCTCTTCAAACTGCCTTGAAAATGTGCACATAAAAATTAGGGTTTCGGATCCTGAGCATACCAAGCATGATCACCACCATCATCCAAGATGTAGAGCATAGTATCATCTATCATCATATTAGGGCTGCATTTTAGGGAGAGAATCAACTACATGCAAAAAAAGTGCTATAATAGAGATGGTTAAGGGTTATATCACTCGCCTTAAAGAAGATCGCTCTTAGGATCACAAGCTCCAAGCATACGATCACCAAGGATGATGAAGCTCTAGAAAAAGCTCCATTCTCAGACAAAAAGCACCTCAAGAAGTAGAAGACATCATGGTCAAAGATTTCTCAAGAAAAGGGTCATGGAAGAGCCCTAGGCCGAACCAAAGAAAGAGAGGAGAAACTCCCTCTCACTTGGGTGTCGCCTTGTCAAAACATGGCATATTACCCTTATAATGAGGAGCTCTCTTCTCAAGAATGACCACTATGTCAGAATATAGTCCAAATCCAAGGTAGGATAGGAAGAGGGGGTGGGAAATCCAAAGAAAACGTTTTAAAAAAAAGGCATATACTTACCAAGGTAGAAGATGAGCGAAGATCACCACAAGAACCACATCCAAGAGAAGTTCGACCACCAAGAGCTCCAACATCAGATCTTCTTGTTCCTCAAGGATCCAAGGATGACCAAGCAAGGAAGTAGGAAAAAGATGACCGAAAAGAGTTGCTTGCATGGAGAGAAGAGGGTTTATACAACAAAATAGGAGAGAGGTAGGGTGAAAGATGAGGTTTTAACAAGATAGGGCTCTAAAGGGACACTTGTCCACCCAAGAAACCAACATGCAACTACTTAACGCACACATGCATGGGATGATGATACACTAAATGTTAGGTCTTGACCTCCTAGGTCACCCAACATTTCTGTGATTGTGACCCACCAAGGATCTCCATCCATGGTCGTGACAACAACACCAAGACATCACTTAGTCGAGACAAAGGACCACCACACAAACCCTAAATTGAGACACTCCGCACAAAAGAAACTTGTCTTGACCAAAGACCATCTTGGTCACAACCACCATTCCTAGGGAAGGTGTCTCAACTGCGAAACCCATAAAACATGCTCTAGGTTGCGACCTAGGTTGAGACAACTCAAAAGGTACACATAGGTCGAGACACACTGAACCCCAGAAAACCCTAATCACCACTAAGGGTGCCACCACTCAACCACACCTCAACCAAGGCTCCCCAAGCACCACACTATCTATAATGAAGAAAAGGGAGAGAATGAACAATCTAGAGGTGAAAAATTGCAAGATAACACTCACAAATGGGTAAATTGCAATTTGTCCCAAAACAAGCACAAAAAGCACAATCATCATCCAAACAAGCTCAAAATGAAACTTAAACTTTCCACAAGCTCTAAGAGCATCCCAAGGGATTGAAGAAAGGTTCTAAGCATAATTATTAAGTAATGCAAGAATACCCAAGCACTAAGTTAGGTTAGGGGCGTTATAGGGAATTTCTCTCAAATTTCTTTATCTTGGATGAAATCTCTTCAACAATGCAATAATGTTTCATTTGTATTATTGATTGTCAACAAATGTTGTCTACAATAATATGTTGTTCTTTCTTCCCCATCTTTGTGAATAGAGTTTCATGCTGAAGTAACCATTGAAAGACCTCCTTGTGTTCAATTGGGCTCTTTTTCCATACCAAATTTCATTCTCCTTGACAATGTGCTTCTTTGTGTATGTACACCCATCTGTATGTACGTATGGCTGATAACATGCCATCAACATCATGAAACTAGACCCACACATCCTCTCATTGTAATATATTGGGGCATCTATGATCCGTGGCACATTACCTCACTGAGGTTTTAATGAATGAAAGTATAATTCCAATTTCTCTCAACGTCGATCATTGAATTTACATCATTATCTAGGATCTCAACATGAGGAGTAATCAATTTTTGCAGTCCTTCATGGACTTACATCATTACACTTGTCATTCCATATATTTTTGTAGTGTCCATTGTTGATAACTTTGTTTCACTAACACATGATTAAATGTAGGTTCCTCTTGATGAAACCCCAAGTTGAGGACCATGATTAGTAGGTATGGCAATTCTATTTGAAATATTTTCATTCTAACTTGAAACCAAGGCTTCTCTGATTGGTTAATGAAGCTTCATACGTTCTGGAGCACTATATCACATTGTAGTCCCGAGAATAATTGATGTCCATGCCACCCTTGTTCTATCTTCTAATTAGTTTTATCCAGGGTGAGTCTGAGTGAGATTTCATTTTGGCCTCCCCCCTACCATATAAAATTCTTCACTTCCATGTTGTTGTCTTCACATATGGTGGTTGAGAAGATTATAATATATAATGTGTAGGTCGGGATAGCCTATAGAGTGGACTTTGCTAGAGTGATTTGACCTATAAGAGATGGATTGTGAATTGTCTAGTTATTCATATTGGATCTAGTGGATTCAAGTATGTTATTATGGGTAGATTTATTCACTTGTTGATGTAACATTGGAACTCCCAGATTACACCAAGGCCATCGATTTGTGAGATATCCAGTTTCCCATTGATTTCTCTCTTGTTTGTAGTGTAGTAAAGAAGCACCTAGACATCTTGCAGAGTGTTAGTTGCCTATAAACAATTGAGTATTTCTATAATAATGTCATGATATAAATGTCTTGTTAGTATATGATTCGGCCATAGTACCATATCATATTCAAATTATATGAGAGTGAGAGGGAGTCCTCTTATTGTGAGTTGTAAGGGTTTCCAATTTCTTTACATAACAGATTTAGTGATTGCTTGTGACAACCATTTCCATGAGGATGATGATAATATATGGAATTATTAGATCCCTTGTCTTACTTCATTTGTAATCTCAAAGTGTGGTATGTGTATCCCTTACCAAATTATATAGTATTCACCTTTGGTAATCATTTCAACTATAATTGAGTTCACCTTGTAAGGTATTCCCACCATCATGAGGTGTCTTCAATGCACTGCCAACCCATATGTTCAAATGCTTTGGATAGGTCTATTTTGATAACCATCCATTTCATGTTGCCACACTTCTTTATCATTTATTGAATTACCTCATGTACCAATAAGATGTTTTTTCTAATATTTTGGCTCATGACAAACTTGATTGAGTTAGTGAAATCTAACCATTTAGGTGTGGTTTGATTCACTTAGTTAAGATATTGTACATCAGATTGAAGCATGCATTGTTGAGTGATATAGGTCATAGGTGGCTACAACATTGAGGGACTACAACTTTAGGTATGAGCACAATATGAGAGAACAATCTAATCTATCAAATAACCTAAGTGGGAGAAATTAAGTTTAATAAAAGTTTATAGTTTAAAATAGACATGGAAAAAGTGTGTCACGAGATGATAATGCTAAAAAAATAAAATTTTAAAACATTCTAGAATGATGTCAATTAGGATGAAATTGAGTTAATAATATCTATCATTTACAATATAATAAATCAGGTAACATAAAATCTCAAAAGTGGAACATGAGGCTCGAATCCTATTCTACATACTCAAACTAGTCTAGTTGGCAAGTTTTGTATTAACCGGATGGTGTTAACTACCCTAGTTTGGTTAGGGAATAAAATGCTTAGTTGAATAGCATTTATATAAGTTATATTTTTATTTGTATTCTCTCGATTACTTAAGTTTCAAGGAATTATTGCATACATGTGGTCCTCTTAACTTATTCCCTTCTTTATCCATGTATTGGATGGATGTATTTATATGTCCTGCTTCTTCACGTCACCTTGAGGATATCTTATAGTTTGATTCCCATCTTCTACTCTGTATGTGCATGAAATTATCATGTATTTCTTTTTCCACAATATTTTCCTCCTCAACTTTATATATATATATATATATTGTATTTTTTATATGTATGTATATATCTCTAGACTTCAATCAATGATTTTGTCTCCATGGATTTTCCAGTACCCACCATACTCCATCTACCACTAGCCTTAATATAGGTCGTGCTTTCTAACTCTCCATTACACCCTCCCTTATTTCTTCCTTGTTCGCCTTCCCCTTTCGATCTCCTTTCATACCTAGGTGTTTGGACCTCTATACAAACCTTTGTAGACCTCCACCACACCACTAAAATTATTTCTCATTACTAGTTTAGTGCCATCCATCCCTAAAATTATTTCCCCAAATCCTACCACCTGAGTTGGAATCTTGAGTCAGATTTGTGAAAATTCTGACCTTGCCAAGGAACCAAAGTCGTTATAATTATTTCTAGAGACCCTACAAAAGATTTCAAGCACCAAATTTCATGTAGGAATAGGGTTTTAAGACATTGGGTTGGACCTAGGGTTTCGCACCGTATGATGTTAAGTATGCTTATTAGGTACGTTGCACTCTTTCATTCATGTTTCTAATCACCTAATTTCCTCTCTTTTGAACTATTTGTTGACTTGAAACCCTAATTTCCTTCAATGAGACATGATCCTTGATATGATTCTTATTTATCTCATTTTACATTCTTATTGAAAGATACTTTTTGTTATTTCTTTCTATCTCATCAAGCACTATAATTGTTGAATCCCCAGTAAGGATCCCTTGACCCCACTTTCTATGCCATGGATGTTCTCAATTCCTTTTTGGTACATGAATATTATTTGCAATGAACTAATGATCTTTCCTATTATATTGCGCATATGTTATTTTACTAGTCATATCTTGAAGTAGTTATGTCATACTTTTAGGCATTGATATTATTGTCCTAATACCAAGCGCTGGGGTTTTATTTATCGTATCACATGTGATATATTTAGGCAATGAGGTTTATTCCTCTTTACAAATAATGAGGTTTTAGTCTATATATGTTGAACATAAGTTATTGTCCTCCGACATTCTATATTTATTTGGCAATGAGATTTTAGTCATCCTACTCTTGGTTTGGAATGTATAGGTTCCTACCCTACATTTAGATTATTCTAGTATTTGTTATATTAAACAAGTGTTGTTTTATTTGATTATGTTTGTGATATTTCTAAAAGATAATAAATAAATCCATATTGATTATCTACTTTAAATGTGTTCCACATCACAATTTGGCATTACTATTTTTTTTGCATCCATTTGAATGATTTTATATATCTCTATTGTTGGGATCCTGGATATATAAATTGTTGTTCATTTCCTTGTTATTTCTCAATTCCCATTTTAAGCACATACTAGCATGTGTTAATAAATTTCCACTTCTTCTCTTGTGTGGTTTGCTTCCAACCCCATAGATAAAGAAAACTTTTTATAGATGACCAAGATGTCCAAGACATACACATACATAGATGATGTTCCTTGAGAGATAGAGTTGAAGTATCAAGATTTTCTTCAAATCCATGATTAGGGGTTATAGATTATGCTTCATGTATTAACCCATGTGGGTATCCAATCATGTAAACTTATAAGATTGTCATAGTCAAAATGTTTTTATTTCTTGTCATATTTTGGTAGTTTTAACATATTCATTGAATACATTGATATGGGAAAAATTTATGTTGGTTTTGACATTCACATTATTGCTTTTATTTGATTGAGTAAGGATTGGATCCCTTCTCAGATCTCACTCCTTATAAGTATGGTATTAGTGTAGGGTTTTGCAGAGAGGGGTCTCAAAGAGATGCAAACACTTCTCCCAAAAAAAACCCAAACCAAGAAATGTGTGGTAGCCATAAAATGTAAATTTATTAAAAACATATAAGGTATATCAAATATACCTTGCCACCAAGTAGTCCCACAAATAGACATGTCTTAAATTGATGTAGACCTTGCAGTTTTATATCCAATCCAAAATGGTTGTTTTATTTGTCACCTTGTCATCACAACAACACCTTGTCTTCTTCTTAATAAAGTTGCTTGTTCTCAAGACTCTTCCCAAGGGTTTTGGCCTCTACTTCATTCATACAAATGTAGGATCTCTTAGTTCACCGCCTTCCTCACCAAAATGAAGTGAAACTTAGAGTTGTCAACATGCTAGTCTTTTCTCAAACTATGTCTCCTGCTATTGTGGGATACTATCTTTAGAGTGAGTTTTTCTCTCTCAAAGAATACAACTCTTAAGAAACTTTCTAACAATTTTGTTTCAATCTATCTCACTCTCATGGATGTCCATACCTATATAAAGGAGTTTCATGGGTTTGTCATTTAAAAAATCCAATTGTGTTCCTATTCTCAAATCAAAATAGACTAGAACTTGTAAAACACGGATTGCAATATCATTCCCTCTCAATTGTTGAATCACCAGACTGGGGCCTATTTGGGTTTTAAGTCTAGAAACTAACTTACTATGTCTCCTAATTTGTACGTATATGTCTGAGTTGGTTTCCCAATTAGATTCCAAGGAAAATAAGGAAAATTTCCCTGACTTGCTCTAGTCGATCGACTCACTTACTGAGTTGTCTGACTCATCACTTTCTTAAAGTGACAATGAGTCTGTCAATTGATAATCAATTGATATAATGAAATAAAACATTTAGTTTCCTAAATAGACTAGAGATCATCCTATACATTATAATAATTTTAGTCATATGTTTGATTGCAAATTTTAGTTCCCTTGTGTATCCTTATGTATGTGACCCAAAGGTTCCCCTTTATGTTGCTACTTATGTTTATAACCTCCCAAGTAAAAGTTGGTGTCAAAAAAACATCATTGATGCCCACCTAACTAGAATAAGTTGAGAATAAAATGAATCTATAAAAGGCCATGTTAACATAAACATATAACCCCTTTATCTCAGATATCTAGATTGAAATTGAGACATGGATTTGTCATCCTCTTAAAATTTCATCTATGTTCCTTGAACTAGAGAAGAATATTGATATTATGTGATCTGAATATCTTATATTGACTCACACAAGCATGATAATGCATTTCATCTCTTATCAAGTGTCCAAGATATCGCTCTAATGGAGGGACAAATTCCATCTATATCACTCATAGTGATCCTAAGTGTGCTAATGCATCCGATCATTAAAAATGTATGGAAACCCTTATATAGAGTCATGTTGGGATTGTTTTAATGTGGATAGAATAACAAGTGAGTAACTCTAGTAACTTCAGGGTTAAGGATCAAAATTACCACTATCACATTGACATATAAGGCTGACTTCCATGATATGGATTTTATGTGTCAATCTCAAAGTGGGTATGTATAGTACAACTTGTTCTTCCACAGGTACCCAAGCGACTGATTTAACATCCAATATTAAGACTAAATAGACATAGTCATCACTTAGAATATAGACTAGTCTTATGTATTATTTTTTCCCTATAATATCCACAAAAATAACTAACTGGGGACTGATCGGGCTCGAATCGTGCGTCCGGAAGGGAGGCGGATTCACAAGGAATCGAACCTTTAAATTTATAACCCGAAACCTTCAAGGACACCCGCAACTTTATTATGGGATGGAAGTAGATATACAGGGTCGAACATAGGGACGTGGTGACATTTAGGACGCTTGAGGTCTTATTCTTGAGTCAGATAAGCCAAGACGATAGTCTATAAAAGTAAGGAGCTAGAACTAATCTAGCGGGTTGTCATGAATTAAAACTTAAACAAAAAAAGAAAACAAAATAGAGTCAATGAGATTCTATTAATCAGAGAGAGAGAGAAGTTCCTGGACATGTAACCACAAGTTGGGTAGTCTATGCACCCATTCTCAGGTGCAGACAACCCTCAAACACCTCAGCAAGAAATCTACATTCAAACATAATATGCACCATGGTATCTGTTCCTCTGGGGTTATCCCACTCGCTCTCGCATTGCATGACTAAAACCCATCAATGATATGAATCCTCTCTCGAGGATGACAAACCAACATCCTAGAATATCCTAGATACCTTCTGAGGTCTAGATTACTCCGGGGATGTTAGGAACAGACGACCTTGAACCGTCCTCCTTTTAAATTTTGATCCAAACTATCTTCTCTTGTCTATTTCTACGATGAATCTCTCGATATAGGCAGAAATAGTAGTTCAAGCAAGAACGAGATCAACCAAACTAGCAATCACAATAAGAAAGAGGAGATAGAATGTAAAATGTATTAGATCTGAATTAAAACTCCTAGATTAAGGTAAAAGTACATAAACATACCCAAAATGGGCTACGTATCCAAGAAGGAGCTCAACTAGCCATGGATAAGCATAGTTGGCACCGAACAAAGATGAAGAACATCATTTGTACAAAAACAAAGGATAATAGTAGAAGAAAGGAGAAGAAGAGATTTATCCCATAGAGGAGAGGTGGCTCTCACTCCCTAGCCTTTGTATAGGTCGGATCTCATCTTTTGAGTCATCCTCCTTGATCTTCTGGACTCCTTAGCCTCCTTTCTCTCTAGATCCACCCCAAACGACAACTTGGTTGGTAAATGGGGGTGGAAGATGATGGTGTGGATGTTCTCCTTCTCTCAAAGAAGGTGGATCCTTAGTATTATCTCTCCTCAACTTCCGCCTTTAGAGATCTAAGACTAGAGGTGCAGGATGGTGGGGAATGGAAGCACGCTAAAGATACGGGCGTAGAACGAGCACTTCGGCCTTCTCAGACCTCTAGACTCTACCACGGGGCTCTGGGAACTTCTCCAGGTTAGGACCACAAGGTGGAAAAACTCCCCAGATCAGAACCCTTCTTCAGGTGGAGGGGGCGGGTATTTATAGGCATATTTGTCACAATTTTGATCTAGATCCTGGCTTTAATCACCATGGTCGCGGTCCACACTGGGTCGCGGGTTATGGTCAAGGTACCCCCCTCACCACAGTCGCGGTGGTGATCATGAGTCGCGGTCCTCACTGGGTCACAGTCTGTGGTCGAGGTACCTCCTGCAGTCGTGGTTGAGGTTGTGGATTCACCATGGTCGAGGTCGGATCTGCGATCGAGGTGTAGGCCTCAGTCGCGATTAGTTTAGAAGTTGCGGCGGTGGCTTGGATCACGGTCGAGGTGTCTTTGTAGACCACAATCTTGGTGGAGGCAGATATTGTGGTCATGGTGCAAGTGAGTATAGATATTGCGATCGCAGTCGCGGTGTGTCCCATTGGTTGCGGTCACGACGAAGGCCTAGCTGCTTCAAAAAACCCATGCATTGAGCAGAATTCTTTGGAGAATAGAAGTCTTTTCTGGTTTGGTGCCCACAAGTTCCAAAATTGGCTAGTTTGAGCAACTTTATCTATGAAAAGATATAAATTACTAGAAGATAAGAAACATGAGATAATTAAGGCATATTAAGGTTATAGTGACACAAAACTATAGATAAATACTTAGCATAAATACATAAATTTGGGTGTTACAACCACCCCAACCTTTAACCTTTGCTTGTCCTCAAGCAAGCACATGCTTAAAGAACAAAAAGATAACGTCCAAATTAAACTTGGCAATGAGTACTAAGGTTAGGAAAAATAGTTTTAAAGCATCAATTCTCTTGATCCATGTTGTTTCAAAGAAAACCCCCACCAATTTGGCACAATCCCGCCGAAGTAAGATCAACAAGCAACCAGGAAAATTAAGCTAGCCCACTGTTGTTGGCTAAATGGACATATATAAATCCCTTTGTTTTGATTATGACAAACATTTCATTCTTATTGATCTAACGAGCTACTTGAGTGTGCAGGAACAAGGTGGATGACAAAGTACTAGGGAAATCCATATGCTTACATATTTATATTTTCATGAAATGTAATCGCTTTGTAAAAACTTGTACAAATATATAATGTACAAGTACTTAGATTTCATGTAAATCAAGCGTTAGATCTTCCCTAGCTAAACATCACATTTAGATAAGTCATCCCCTTCAAATAGGATCACATATGCACACTCATACATATAATTAGTGCCTAAATTGAAACAGGATCAATCTCGGTCGACCAACTCCTCGACCGAGACACTCTCGGTCGACAATCTTCTCGACCGAGAAAGATCCAAAGTAGCAGTTAGACACAACTGACAAGGTAGTTGGTAGTTGGAGATAAACGTTGCAAAACACTTGATTCAGAGAGCCTGTCGGTCGACAAGAGTTCGACCGAGTAGGTGTCTCGGTCGACCATTCCTTGACCGAGATGAACTCTGACATCAACTGCAGAGTGAATTAATTAGCCGTTGCTAAAGCAACAAACTTGTACCTAACGGCTAGTTAAGCACTTAGAAACCCCTAGAAGTTGTCTAGAACGTCCTTAATCATCCATAGGCCATTCCTATAAATAGGACAAGCCATAGGACACCCAAACTCACTTGTTACACTTGAGAAATCCTTGAGCATACTTTGAGCAATCTGTTTGTGAGCAAATTGAGCATTGTGACAATTGGCTACTTCCTTCCTTAGCTCACAATTCGTGTCCTATAGGCTAGCATCTCCTATCCACTGCAATTACAATTCCATACACTTTGGTTAGGAGATCTATACACTTGATCTAGGCAAATCAAGCCTTATGCTACAAAAGGATAAGTTGTAATTTCCTTTTCCTTTCTTGTTCTCTATTATTGTTTGTACTCTCCTTGCTACTCCTAGGTTGGAGGCTGCAGATTGGAGAGGGTGGAGATATTCTTGGTGAAGAAGGAGACCTTGAGCTACTTCAAGAAGGCTGGTGCAACGGGAGGTTACTTCTAGAGAGGAAGGCTACTTCAAGGGGGAGCTAGGAGTTACTTCAAGAAGGCTACCTCAAGTTGGTGCATCTACTTCGAGTGAAGGCTGTTCAAGGGGTGTAAAGGAAAGTATTGTATTTTGTATAAATCCTTGTGAAGGTAATAAAATATATATACTTTCAAAATCCCGGTTGGGTAAGCAACCGGGTAGTGGACTGACAACTTTAGTATTTGCTAAAGTTGGAACCACTCTAAACACCTATCTCCTTCTTCCAATTTCAATTGTGGTTGTTTGAGTTCAATAATTGTTAAAATTGTTTTAAAACTCTATTCACCCCCTCTAGTGTTTTTTCAATTGGTATCAGAGCAGGCTTCAAGGAACCCTAACCAGGTCTTGAAGAATGGAGGGTAATGGTGATTATAATCGCAACAAAAGGTGCAGCTTGGACAAATCTACAACATGTTGCAATTGGTGCTTAGGAACAAGCCACACAACAACTAGCTGCCCATGGAGATCAAAGAAGGAAGATGAACACAAGGATTGTCTTATTGCTACAACTAGTGAAGAAGAAGAAGAGGTAAGTCTTTTTTATTTATCTAAAGAAGAACTAGTTGCTAGTCTTTAAGAGACACATAATAAATATGTTGAGTGCAAGAAGAAATTAAAGAAATCTAATAAAGAAAATGATGAATTACATGCTAAGCTTCTTGCTATTACATCCAAAAATGAAGATCTTAAAAAGATCATTGAAGATCATGATATTGAGATAAAGTCTATAGAGGCAAATTGTAAACTACTTTCTTTAGAAAAGATTAATTTGCAAACTCAAGTGAATGATCTTCAAAAACAACCCATCTTATGCTACCATCTAGATTATGATTCTATTGTCAAAGAAAGAAATTCGTTGTCATCTAACCTAGATCAAGCAAAACTAGATATCAAGAAGAGAATGGATGAGATTGCCAAGTTACAACAAAAAGTTAGTAGTTTAAATAATAATGGCATTCTTGATAAAATCTTAGATAATCCCTACCATCAAATTGGGAAAAGAGGACTAGGTTACAAGCCCAAGGGGAAATCCTATCAACAACCTAGTTGGAGAAAGACACAAGCTCATCAATCCATATATGTACCTAAAGGAACATCTTCACCCAAGAACAACTCATAACACAACCATAGAAAAAGATATGAGGTTGACTCGATATGTTGTCATTATTGTTTGCGCCTTGGTCACTATTCCTTTTCATGTCCTTACAAGAGAAAGGATGTCGAGTTAGTTTGGGTTCCAAAACCTCCAAACTAAATGACCGGAATTAAGTTGAGATATGACCAAGGACCTTAGTTGCATATTTCTATGTCTATCTCAACTCAATAGAATGGGATAAAAAATTTCAATTCAAATTCCTAAACATCTAGCTTGCTTAATCGTGTTTTACTTGGAAATAGTAAACATTTCAGAAATCTTGTCAGTTGAGAAACTGTCGACCGAGAGGACCTTCGAGAAGTTGTCGACCGAGCAGGTCACTGATTTCCAGTCTGATGTAAAATTGCTAAATTCCTTTTAAATTGATCAAAATTGCTATCTACTTAATGATTAATGACTGTATATAATTCATATGAGATTAAGTTGGTTTATTCTCTAAATGATTTAAGTTAAAACTGAAATTATGCTTAGTTTAATAAAAGGAAATTTCTGTTTTATCATTATTCACATGATTTTTTTAAAGTACTTTCTGGTCTATCCATATAGAAATCATGTGATTACAGTCATGGAATTATCATTATATGCCTTGTTGCTTTATCATTACATCGTTCAGCTCATAAAGATAATGATGTGTTAGCACGAATAAATAATGATAATTGTATGCATGGATCCTTGATGCTACATAGGCAAGCAAAATGATTCAACAATGATATATCTCTTAAGAATGCTTGCAACATATAAGGTAAAAATTTCTCAATTGGCATTTTTAACCGCGCTTTCATTTTTAAGAAGATGTTTTCATATTGAGTATCACTTAACATGCTTCAAAATTGATACTTCACATATGAGTGCTTAAATTGAAAATTTGCAATTTTTGCCTCTTGGTTGAAATCAAATTCGATCAAGGGGCGCTAAGGTCGTAGTCAAAGTCGACCTAAAATAAGTTTGACACAATACTTATTTGAATATCATTTTATATATAAAAATTGTGATTAAAAAGAACAGTTATTTTATGATCACAAAATTGTCTCAGTATTGTCAATAATAAATCTCAATATTACTCCCTTAGAAAATATATATATGCTCTACAAATTTAGTCTATCATTTGCATTAAAAATCATCTTTAAAAATTCGTACCCAGTAAGTCTGTCGGTCGACGAATTCTTCGACCGAAAATATCTCGGTCAGTCTACCTCTTTCGACCGAGAGAGCCCAGACAGAATTAATATCGGACACACTTCCGGTCGACAATTGTTCGACCGAGACAATGTCGGTCGACAATTGTTCGACCGAGAATCAACTGCTGGGATATAACCGTTGAAATCCGACCATTACCATTGAGCGGCCGACCGTTACAAGTCGACTGTTGGATGGCCGAGTGGCGCGTCTGGAATATGAATGTTGCGGATGCCCGGTCGACAAATTGTTGACTGACCCGGTCACTGGATTGCTATAAAAAGGGACCAAAAACGAGTCATTTCTTCACACTCTCATATTCTTGCTTCCATAGGTTCTCTCTAGTGCATTCTTGTGCAAACCTTTAGTATCTTCATCCCCAAGACTTCCTTGCTTCTTCTCCACCTTCAAGCAACGCAATGGCATCATCCTCTGGTTGTGGAAAGAAGAAGGTCGCTGGCAGGAAAGGAAGGGAGGCTACTCCACCTTTGACGATCATCAACGACATTGCCTTCGTCGACGGAGATGCTGGTGATCGCTATCTACGACTCTCCTCCAAAGCTCCTCTCCCACGAAGACCAGTTGAAGTTCTGGACTTCCTCAACATCGTCGACTTGGAGGATCTTTTTGAGGTGCAAAAGTTGAAAGAATTCATCAACCCTTCCTTCCCTTCCTATTCCACCAAGGTAGTGAATGAATTGTATGCTAACCTCATCTCCCATTCTGAAAATGAAATCAACTTCTTCTATTCTATGGTCAATGGACATAGCTTTCGATTTACTGAAGAGGATATTCTTGACATGCTAAATATTGACCTAGATGAATATCAAGACACCCTTGACCTTACCACTGGAAACCCACTTAATCAATTTTCCCAAGGTGACCATACCGTTAGTCTTAGTGACAACAAAAGAACCATTTTTCAATGCAATACAACCTGTCACGAAGATAGGGGCACATACTACGCTATCAATCTCAAACCTGCAGCTAGGATTGTAAACCTTATTGTTTCAACAAACATACATCCTAGAGCAAATAAGTCTGAAGTTCCTATTTTTTGCATGTGTCTAATCTATGCCATTATCCAACGTATTCCCACAAATTTTATCTGCATCATTCTTAAAAACATGCTTGAGTTTTCTGGCAATCCTCCATATGCTGATCTTGTATGCCAAATTACTCAACATTTTCTTAAGACACAAATTGAGGATATGGGATATACATGGGAGTGTAGACCACAAAAAATAAGTAAGAATACTGTAGAAAAAATGGGAATTGATTTCGGTCATAAGAGGTCTAGGGTGGAAGGAGAGACATCTAGTCAAGACATACCACCACCTCCTCCTCCTACTAACCCATCCTATGATCCCATTCAAAACACCCTTACCTACATTGCGGGCTCCCAATATCATCTTAGTAAACAACTAGATTATAACCATCATGCCATGACTTATTTAAACCAAAGAATGCAAACCCTTTCTCCAAGCCAACCAGACGAATATCCTTATTCATTAAATCCTGGCATGCTCAATCCATATAATCCCTCTTACAACTACTATCAAACTCCACCTCCACCATCTACTGATCTCACGCACACTCAGTTTTCATCAATGCAACTACAAGATATTGTTGCTCACTTCTGATTTGATCGTGTTCCTACCTTCTTGGAAGCATATGCATTAACCAAGACAGGTGCTCTGGAGTGGCAAACTTTTGTAAAATATTATGGAGCTGAGCCTTTTCTTGGGAAAGACCCTGATATTGATGTAATTCTTAAGTCTTTCCAGTAAGATATGGAGTTGTATTAGTTGTAATGGAATCTTGCATAATTGTAATAAAAGGGTTATCTCTACATGGTTTGGCTATCTTTCCATGAAATTGGTTATCTTTATTTCCTATAATGGATATCTTTTTGGCATCATTTGAATATGGATTATAAGACTATTGTAGAGCATACAAAATAAGGGGAGTAATAAATAAAAATAAATCAAAAAGGATGCAAATCTTTGCAAATACCTAAAATTATGGCTTTTAATGGACATCTTTTTCATTGGATTTGATGGGACATCTAATTAAGGGGGAGTTTTTCTTAAACGGATATCTTTTTGAAATGACAAAGGGGGAGAAATAAATATAAAACTTAGTATTTATGCAAAACTCAATCAATGAGTTTCATAAACAAACTCTTGGCTTTACATTGAAAGTTTCTATATTCCCTAGAGAATTGGATTTCATGTTCCATAATTCATGGGGAATAATAAGCACACATTTTATAAGTAAGAGAAAAAGCTACAAAAGGTAATCTTAAGGTATGAAACTCATATGTTTTATATTTCCTTCATTTATATTTTGGAAATGTTTGTCATCTTCAAAAAGGGGGAGATTGTTGGCTAAATGGACATCTATAAATCCCTTTGTTTTGATTATGACAAACATTTCATTCTTATTGATCTAACGAGCTACTTGAGTGTGCAGGAACAAGGTGGATGACAAAGTACTAGGGAAATCCATATGCTTACATATTTATATTTTCATGAAATGTAATCGCTTTGTAAAAACTTGTACAAATATATAATGTACAAGTACTTAGATTTCATGTAAATCAAGCGTTAGATCTTCCCTAGCTAAACATCACATTTAGATAAGTCATCCCCTTCAAATAGGATCACATATGCACACTCATACATATAATTAGTGCCTAAATTGAAACAGGATCAATCTCGGTCGACCAACTCCTCGACCCAGACGCTCTCGGTCGACAATCTTCTCGACCGAGAAAGATCCAAAGTAGCCGTTAGACACAACTGACAAGGTAGTTGGCAGTTGGAGATAAACGTTGCAAAACACTTGATTCAGAGAGCCTGTCGGTCGACAAGAGTTCAACCGAGTAGGTGTCTCGGTCGACCATTCCTCGACCGAGATTAACTCTGACAGCAACTGCAGAGTGAATTAATTAGTCGTTGCTAAAGAAACAAACTTGTACCTAACGGCTAGTTAAGCACTTAGAAACCCCTAGAAGTTGTCTAGAATGTCCTTAAGCATCCATAGGCTATTCCTATAAATAGGACAAGCCATAGGACACCCAAACTCACTTGTTACACTTGAGAAATCCTTGAGCATACTTTGAGCAATCTGTTTGTGAGCAAATTGAGCATTGTGACAATTGGCTACTTCCTTCCTTAGCTCATAATTCGTGTCCTATAGGCTAGCATCTCCTATCCACTGCAATTACAATTCCATACACTTTGGTTAGGAGATCTATACGCTTGATCTAGGAAAATGAAGCCTTATTCTATAGAAGGATAAGTTGTAATTTCCTTCTCCTTTCTTGTTCTCTATTATTGTTTGTACTCTCCTTGCTACTCTTAGGTTGGAGGCTGTGGATTGGAGAGGGTGGAGATCTTCTTGGTGAAGAAGGAGACCTTGAGCTACTTCAAGAAGGCTGGTGCAACGGGAGGTTACTTCTAGAGAGGAAGGCTACTTCAAGGGGGAGCTTGGAGTTACTTCAAGAAGGATACCTCAAGTTGGTGCATCTACTTCGAGTGAAGGCTGTTCAAGGGGTGTAAAGGAAAGTATTGTATTTTGTATAAATCCTTGTGAAGGTAATAATATATATATACTTTCAAAATCCCGGTTGGGTAAGCAACCAGGTAGTGGACTGACAACTTTAGTATTTGCTAAAGTTGGAACCACTCTAAACACCTGTCTCCTTCTTCCAATTTCAATTGTGGTTGTTTGAGTTCAATAATTGTTAAAATTGTTTTAAAACTCTATTCACCCCCCTCTAGTGTTTTTTCAATTGTAACCTATCAATATCATGAGGGTTGAATCATAATTATACAACATAAAAGCATTGTCACAAATATGATCACTCGGGTGATGAGCCAAGAGCCATCGTCATGTATCCATGTAGACCAATCAGGAGAAACGCGCCTCTCACTTATTCAGGTCCTAAGAAGCAAAGCAAAAAGACTTTAATGACTTATGAGGATCCTGATCTACATCAGGTTGGTTCATGTAACGAGCAACAATCCCTACAGTCCGAGCTAGTTGGCACAGAGCAGTGAGACGAACTTCTCTGCTGCGCTCGAACCAACCCTTCTATTGGGATGATCTCATAGGTCTCCTTTGGTTTCCTAGTGACTCTCTAATGAGCTTTCGGGGTGGCACTACCAGGCACGACATATCTGTGTTCATGAGCACAATCATACATTGGCTGGGCACCATCCTCAACTCTCCTAAAAGAAAAACAAGTGCTCATTTGTTCACACTCAGGCTTTTGTTCTCTGCATTCTAATTTATAGGCATGGGTGAGAACTCTTTTGATATTTTTGGGATTTTGTGGGCGGTCAAGCCTCTTTTGCAAAATTTTAATTTTTCATCTTTTTAACTTAATCTAAGGTGAGAGGGCACGCAGTCCATCAAGGAAAACATTTGAACTTGATTATGGCTCAAAACTCATCATGATCAGTTTGACATATGTGTGAAAAGTAGCAATTAAGATTCAAGGATCCTTAGAATAGAGGCAAACATGTAGAAACATAGCTAGGAGTCTTTGATCGTGCTTTAGCTCATTCCAACGGTCCTATACCTTGGATTTTTCATTCACACAAAGATCAAGGGAATAATGTTTTAAGTTATAAAAAAGGTACAAAACCTTAGATTCATTACCAAATTTAAGGAAAGAGTCAGAGAGCAAGTCATGTAAAAGTCCAAACACTTTAAGATGAAAAATTTAGGCATAAGGATAAGCATTTAGCTATAAGATTTGCATTGCACAGCCTTAACTGCAAAGCTACAAATTACAAAACAAACTTATACGAAGATGAAGTTACGCTAAAATTTATGCTAAATGCAAGGAAAAAAAAGCATGAATGCTATGGAAGAAACAAAAATGAAAGGCGGAAAATAAAGGGTGTACACCCTGACCACCGCCGCAAGCTTAAAATTTTTTCTCACCCTTGAGCAATTATTTTAGCTTCAGAAAGCGCAGGAAGCAGCTGCTATTGGTAGTCATTGTTTAAATATTGGTCTATATTATCTAAACCGCTTGATGTGTTCTCATAGTCCTAGTTTAGATCCTGCTAAAATAGAATTTTCTGGTCGAAACCTTGGGTCGGCTGATAGAAGGGCCCAAGGGGTTGCTGGAACAGTTGATGATAACTCGACTGAGGCTGTGGAGGAAAGGTTATGTCGAACCTCTCTCTGAGGTACTATATATCCTGCTCTAGTATGTTGAACCGTCTGCCTGAGTCAACTCTAAAACTAGTCATGAACTCATAGAATCTCTCTGGATTAGCATTTGGCATGTATTGCTCCTGTTGAGCGGGCCACAGGTAATCTACAGTAGGCATCTCGTTGTAGGATCCTCCCTGATAAGGTATGTTTTGGAAGGTTGTCCCCGTCTGCGCCCACCCTCTTGAGCCTCTGGCACTGGTGGTGTAGAAGAAGAAGATCTTGCAGCTCTACCCATATGATGAACGTTACCCTGAGCATCCAAAAGAGAGACATCCATGAATGATGTTCTACATGCGAAATCTGCATTTGTTGGCTACAATATTCTGTGCTTGTAGTGGCCAAAGATATTTAGATAGCCTGTGTTGCACTGCTTGATCACTCCTTAGTGGATCCAATGGTCTAAGTCTAACTTGGACCACTCGGCTGTTTCTTGCATAAGTGCCAGGTGTTCATCTCCAATTCCTTTATGGCATGCCATAAAAGTTATAAAACCTTCCATCGGTATGAACTGGACTTGTTTCTTGAAAGAGTTGTGGATGTGGAAAATTATGAAATTCCCTACATTCACTTTCTTTCCTACTACCGCACACCACAAAATGTAGAGGTCAGCTGCACGAAGCGCTCCTTGACTGTCTTGTTTTTCCAAGACACATTTTGCTATTACCCGATGTAGATAACGAATTGTCGGGTTGTGGATGTGTGAGGCCTTGGCGTCCTTAGTGACGTACTTGTCTTCCCCCGTAAGCATTTTCCATGCTTGGATAGCATTAAAATTGTGGTCCCATGTCTCCAGTCGGCCTTTAGACATCTCAGCACAGTCTTTAGCAGAACGTGACAACCAACTATTGAGTTGTTCCATAGTTACTTTGTGGGGCTGGTTAAGGAGACGAAAGTGAAAGGTAGTGTGTTGGTGGTCCTTGGATGTCTAGCGTGGCATAAAAATCACAAGTGAGTCTATGGTATTCTTTGCACTATGCGTACACGAGGACATAAAGGCCAATGACTATAAGATATCAGTCGACTTTCTCTTCAATCCCGAGTCTAAGGAGTGTTCCTAGATCAGCATATCTTGGGCCCACAAATCTGTGCTTGTCTCTGATTAGAGGTTCAAAATTTTTCTTTTGGTTTACACTCTGGAATAAGGGATAGGGGAGTGAGTTTTGATTGGAACCGCCATAAGCAATATGGCATTGGTTCCCTTGAAAAGAATCATGTGAGGAAGTTGATCATCGCAAAGATGTAAAATGTTTTGCCGACCGTCGACGTTGGTCTCCTGTGGATGAAGCTTTGTGCAAAATTTACAGGCTTTCTTGATACCCAGTCAAAGTCTGGAACTCACCATCATGGTGTTACGTCCACATCCACTCACTCGAGACTTCTTGTATTGACTCCCCACGATAGGTATCCATAGGAGTTATGCCTAAGTAGCGGTAGTCAGAACCGGTCTCTTGCGACCCGAAACCTGGAATATAAAGCATCACCTCATCTTCATATATCATATTTATGGTGCAAGAGGTGTGTCATGGGTAAGGGCTCCCGTAATTTGATGGTGACGCGGAGCTTCCTTCCCCTTTCTTCCTTGTAATGGACTTTTTAAGTGTTTTGAAGCTATTCTTCATGGCATCCATGGTATCGATTCTTTTGATGTAGACTTGGTAGACTTTACTGTGGCGAAGATCAATGTGGTTTCTCCAAGATACGCCAAGTCCGCCCATGGTCTGGATCACAACCACGGTGAACACCGTGATTGTGGTATCGAAAGACCGTGACCTCTGTGGCTGGCCTTGGCGCCGTGACCCAAATGATTGCGATCAAGGAGACTGGGACCGAGGTGTAGGCTTTGATACCATGACCTGGCGATTTGGTCACTACGATCGTGGTTAACAAGGTGGTTGTGATCTGATGGACCGTGATCGTGAAGCAGACTCGATATTGCGACTTGAGTATGTTGGATACCGCAATCACAGTCGAGGTGACCTCAGTCTGTGGGATCATGACTGTGAAGACCGTGACTGTCACTACCAAGGTGTCTTGATCCCCGAACCACTTGTCGTAGAGGAGACCGTGATCTGAGGGACCGTGACTTGAGTTCTGATCACGATTGAAACCATAGAACTTAGCACAGCTCAAAGCGTGTGGTTGGCGGAGTCACTTGGCCACTTCTTAAAGACTGCGATCACGATCCAGTTGTTGTTGTAGTTGCTGGTGCTGATGCGCTCGCTCCTTCCCTGTTAGCCTACAAGAGAGATAAGGGGAAGAAGGAAAAATGGGAGGAGAGAAGCATGGTGGTGGAGGAAACTTTGTGGTTAGGTGATGAGATGACGCCTCGCCCAGGTGGTATTTATAGGTTGGGCGCCCAACCCTACCCTTTGTGAACCGTGTGAGGTCATGGACAAAGCGGTGGAAAAACCGAAAAAATATCGGAGACCCGATCAAAAGGGGTGAAAAGCTCAGTTAAAAGAGCAATATTCGGACAAAAATGCGGACACAACCCGACATGCTGGTCAGTTCAGGCCGAAGAAAAGGCATGCCTGGGTCTTGTGAGACTGTGATCGTGGCCTCAGTTCCCTGCGGTCACGGTTTAACTCATACATGACCGTGATTGCAGTCTTGGTTTTCAGACCACCGTCATATTCCTTGCCTTGAGACTGCAGTTGCAGTCCCTGCTCTACCACGTGGGGAAGATGAGGGTGGGAAGCTGATGGAACATAAAATCTAAATCGAGCACCAAGGAGTACAAGGAAAGATGATTAACCTTTTACAAGATAAGGACCAAAAGTAGAAGTTAGGGTGCAAAGATGTAAGTGCATGCAAAATTAGAAGAAAACTAGATGATGCAAAATAAACTATATTTCTAGCAGTTAGGGGAAAGATAAAAAAAATAAATTGGCTTTATTTGTGAAATATATGAAAAGTAAAGATCAAAGAAAAATTGTGTGGAAGTAGGGGGTGGCTGCCCAACAACTCCTACACTTGGATCCCAAATCCTTAGTTTTTAGGTTCCCATTACCTATATCTCGCTGCTCGTGCCCATCGTGTAGTGGTACAGCATGAGGAAAGGTAACCCCTTTCAATTCTAGAAGAGAGGGATAAAATCTGGCCACACAGAGAAATCATCCCTATGCCGAGATTCACTTGAACTGCACTGGGATGAATTCTTCGGCATCTCATCTTCTAGGTGGCTTTCAAAATATGAGTCTGAATAGTAAGGCCCTAGGATGTTGACACAAGATGAGATAGGGGGGAGATGTTGAATGTCTTCTAGAGGACTCATCGCTTATGTCTCCATCTCTAAACTTGAGGTTGGATGCTCAAATAAATTTTTATTTATAGTCTGAGTCATCCAATCATCTTCTGAACAAGAAGTACCCCCAGGAGAATCTATTTGTGGTTCTTCTACCCCAAGCTTGTCACCTTTTGTGGTGTTCAGGGTGTCTTCATGCTCAGCAAACACGTTGTAGTGGATTGTCCATCCTACTCCATCGACGTCCACCAAGCCTTATAAGGGAATGGTAGTAAATGTCAGCTCATGCTGCACGAACTCGTCATCATCAGTATATTCAGTCCACTGAGAGGAATAGTTTTCATCATCCTCATGGAACAAATTGTTCAAAACCATGATTGGTGTACTACTCAAGGCTAAGTGACAAGTCTCAATATGAGAGATATCACTCTGGTCTAGATCAATGTCTGACTCAGGTTCCTCAAACCAAAATTCTGGCTATGAGGTTGTTTGGTTATTATAGTGAGGACAAGAGTCTTCATCATCGTCATCATAAACTCATTCATGCACGTGGCTTGTATTTTCCATTGGTTGATCTGTTGAGTCATCTGGATAGAATGAAGGGCTTTCCCAGGTAGGTTGGTCTTCACAGAAAAATATTGATGAATCCAGTTGATGGTCTGAATCGGATGGTGAGGCATACTCCTCTTCAGACCCAATGCAATGGTCATGATGACTAAAGTCTTCATTGTAAGGCAATGGCGCTTGCAACTACGTGGTAACCAAATTGATGAGATCTTGAAGCTTCTTGCCTTATTCAACATCTTTATCATACAGATGTTGGACTTGGGTAGCTAAGCTTCCGAGACCCATCAATTCCGCCTTGCACTCTTGTTGTAGACACGCTATATCAAACTGATGTTCTTGGATGAATCCTTGCTCAGTAGTTTGGAGTAGACATCTACATTAGTCTGCAATCTCGGTGGCTACTTGGAGTTGATGATTCTACCTTTCTAGTAGTTGTTGAAGTGGATTGATATCTCCTTGGATATGAGGAGCTAAGGAGGTGAGTGTGTTGACACTTTCTCTAGCTAACTCTTCTGCCTTAACCAGTTCTTGATCCCATGATAGCACAGAAGTCGAGGGCTGACTGGCAGTCTCTATTATTGGAGCATCTACATATGAAAACGATGGAGGTGAATATAGCTCGACGAGTTGTGAAGCACGACTTTCAATTATTTTCCCGCAGTCAAAACTGTAGAAAAATTCAGGAGGACAAGTGGACAAGATGAGTTGTCTTACAGATGCAAGGTCCATGGCTGAAAAAGTATAAGAAAAAGGAAAGCTATTCATTATATATATGAACAAGTATGTTTAAAACAAAACAAAAGACAAACTATGCATATATATATATGGGATTAAGAGTGATAGAAAAAAATCTTTTAGGCATGAAAATGTAGAATAACACATCCCCAGAAATGATGCCAAAAAGTTGATCGGCCTAGAATCACGCGTCCGGAAGGGAGGCAGATTCAGAAGGAATCAAACCTTTAAATTTATAATGTGAAACCTTCAAGCACACCCACAACTTTATTATGGGATCGAAGTAGATATACGGGGTCAGACATAGGGACGTGGTGACATTTAGGACACTTGAGATCTTGTTTTTGAGTCAGATAAGCCAAGACAATAGTCGATAAAAGTAAGGAGTAGAACTAGTCTAGCGGGTTGTCACGAATTAAAACATAAACAATGAAAAGAAAACAAAATAGAGTCGATGAGATTCTACTAATCAGAGAGAGAGAGAGAAGTTCCTGGCCATGTGACATGATTTTACCATGTGTATAACGCAAGTGCACGCGTCAATGTAGTATAGGCCCTTGTGAGGCCCGAGTCGAACTCAGGGACACTGAACTATTGGTAGACTACTACTAACTATTCACGATCAGCTAGACCAATAAAACGTTTATGAGAGTTGTTTTAAAAATAAAAGAAAATAAAATAAAATAATGCAATCGATTAAATGTTTGGTTTAATCAATTCAGATGAAGATCTTTAGGATTGAGGTTTCACCGCGGGTTTTCATTGTATGAATTTCCATATAGTTACTCAGGTTCATCTCTCAATCTGGGTAGTGGCCTGTAGTCAGAATTGTCCACTATCGTGGTACAATTCACTACCTATATCTAGGTCGGTTCCACCGTCGTAGTAACCTATACCCTAAACTAGGTGCATTAGAATCGACCTCTGGGTTTCCACCATTAACCTTACATCACCTTGTTCAAGGGATTTGTTAATTAATGTGAATTTCGTCTCTTTTCAACTGTTAATTCTTCTTTCAAAGTAATTAAAGGCATTAGATTATCATTATGGTGATCAAGAATAACAATATAATTGAGAAAACAAAATCATACCACAGATTTAAGAGATAAATTAGGAATTACTATGATAAAAATGTCATACAATGCTTCCCCGGGCTACTTCCGGTCCGAAAGATAAAGGGGATTAGCCCCACATGTTCATCTTAGAGAAAAACATGGGTGAAGAAAGGGGAAACATGGAGAAAAATGTGAATAAGTAATGAAACCCCTAAACGGAGAAGATCTAATCGCTCCTTGGCGGAGAATGCACGATCTACAGCCTTTCGGCGGTGGAAAACGTCTTGTTTGGCTTCCGAAACGGCTGGGGTGTGCTTCTGGGCTCTGTTCTTCACTCCACACCTTGTCGGGACGTGTGCAGCGGCTAATGACGTGATTCCCTGCTCTTGGTTGCCGTCATTAGGTATAATCACCGAGTTAGGTTGCAAAAATATCACAACCGTTGGATTAGAGCCGATCTAAAACAAACTTTGATCTGACGGTGTCGATACAACGTGGGTCGATGGTATCGACCTGTGGCAATATCGAAAAGCCTTCTTTTCTTTTCGTCATTGTGCCTAATGCTGACTCGATACCATCGACCCTGGTCGATGGTATCGACACCCTTAGGCGTCAGTTTTATCCCTTTTCCATCGCTGAATCTACATGTGTCGATAGCATCGACTTTGAGGTCGATAGTATCGACTGACTGGTCGCCAACAACCTGATGGAATGTCACTACCATCAACTTCCCTGTCGATGGTATCGACTCTGTGCTGCTCCTTACGACTGGCTGCATGTGGTTGTGTTGATAGTATCGACAGCAGCAGATATGTGTTTTTCCTGAAATTGCAAAACAAAACCACATAAGCCGAGATGAAACATATTATTGTAATCATTTATGCTCAAAACAAGAAAATAAGAGAGATTTGACACTGAGAAGGATCATCGACTAAAGGAAGTGAATTATGCGATATTAACCACCAAAATGACCAATAAATGCATAAAACGCAAGTAAAACAAGTCTATAAATGTGACTCAAAATCATCGCATCACCATGTCACAACAAGTTGGGTAGTCTATGCACCCATTCTTGGGTGTAGACAACCCTCAAACACCTCAGCAAACAATCTACATTCAAACATAGTACGCACCATGGTATCTGTTTTTGTGGGGTCATCCCACTCAGTCTCGCATAGCGTGACTAAAACCCATTGATGATATGAATCCTCTCTTGAGTATGATAAACCAACATCCTAGAATATCCTAGATACCTTCTCAAGTTTAGATTACTATGGGGATGTTAGGATTAGATGACCTTGAAGCGTCCTCCTTTCAGATTCCGATCCAAACTATCTTCTCTTATCTATTTCTACGACGAATCTCTCGATATAGGCAGAAATAGTAGTTCAAGCAAGAAAGAGATCAACCCAACTAGCAATCACAACCATAAAGAGGAGATAGAACGTAAAATGTACTAGATCTGATTTAAAACTCATTGCTTTAGGTAAAAGTACATAAACATGACCAAAACGGGCTACATAGCCAAGAAGGATCTCAACTAGCCATGGACAAGCATAGTTGGCACCGAACAAAGATGAAGAACATCATTTGTATAGAAATAAAGGAGAATAGTAGAAGAATGGAGAAGAAGAGATTTAGCCCATAGAGGAGAGGTGGCAATCGCTTCCTAGCCTCTGTATAGGATGGATCTCTTCTTTTGAGTCATCCTCCTTGATCTTCTGGACTCCTTGGCCTCCTTTCTCTCTAGATCCGCCCCAAACAACAGCTTGGTTGGTAAATGGGGGTGGAAGATGATGGTGTGGATATTCTCCTTCTCTCTCGAAGATGGATCCTTAGTCGTCTCTCTCCTCAACTTCTGCTTTTAGAGATCTAAGACTAGAGGTGGAGGATGGTGGGGAATGGAAGCACACTGAAGAGACAGGTGTAGAATGAGCACTTCGGCCTTCTCAGACCTCCAGACTCTCCCATGGGGCTTTGGGAACTTCAACAGGTTGGGACCACAAGGTGGAAAAACTCACCAGATCAGAACCCTTCTTCAGGTGGAGGGGGTGGGTATTTATAGGCGGAGTCATCACAGTTTTGATCCGGATCACGTCTTTAATCACCACGGTCACGGTGGTGACCACGGGTCGCGATCCTTACTAGGTCACGGTCTGTGATCCGGGTACCTCCCGTGGTCGTAGTTGAGGTTGTGGATTCACCATGGCCGAGGCCGGATCCCCAGTTGAGGTTTAGGCCTCAGTCACGATTAGTTCAGAACTTGTAGCGGTGGCTTGGATCGCGGTCGAGGTTTCTTTCTAGACCACGATCTTGGTGGAGGTAGATACTACAGTTGCAATGGAGGTGAGTATAGATATCGTGATTGCGGTTGCGGTGTGTCTCGTTGGCCGCGGCCGCTGTGAAGGCCTAGCTGCTTCAAAAAACCCATGCATTGGGGAGAATTCTTTAGAGAATAGAAGTCTTTTCCGGTTTGGTGCCCGCAAGTCCCAAAATTGACTAGTTCGAGCAAATTTATCTACAAAAAGATATAAATTACTAGAATATAAGGAACATGAGATAATTAAGGCTATAGTCACTCAAAACCATAGATAAATACATAGCATAAATACATAAATTTGGGTGTTATCAGGGACATATCAAGAATGAATGCTTTTCTTGCCTTATATTATCCACAAAAATAACTAACTAGGGAAATAACAAGAATCAATGCTTGGTTTACATATCTCATATCTAGGTCCTCAACCTAAACCAAATGTCATTCAGTCAAAACATTCTTAGGAAATTATTAAATTTTTATATTTTGTAAATATTGAAACAAACATAACAAGTGGAATTTCTATTTTTAATTATAAAATCATATATAATGTATCTATATTACAATCATCATATGAGGTCTCTCAAGGAATACAACCAACAACCCTCACTTTCACTAGACCCACTCACTCATGAACCAAATTTCATGTGATATAACACAACCATCATGATTATACTATGAAATTCATTTCATTATGGGCTCAAAAATATTTCTTCTAGTTAGTAATCTATAAATATTTATATTTCATGTTTAAATGATCTCTTGTATGAGATATGTCACCATAGTATGTACCCAGAATGCTGATGTGAAATGAGTTCTTGAGCTTGTATGATGGCTCCACTATTGTCACAGTAAACACTATTACAAACTCAATGGTAGGAACAACGCCAAGTTTAGAAATTAACTACTTGATCCATATTGCTTTCTTTGTTTCATTAGATGTGAAAATATACTTAGCCTGTGTTGTGGAATCAACAACTATCTCTTGCTTGAAACTCTTTAAGCTAATAGATCTGCCATTTTGGTAGAACACAAATCCTAATTGCAATAAAAAATTGTCCTTGTTAATGTGGAATCATGCATCCGTATAACCCTTTACTACTAGATAATACTCACCTTCATATATCAAGGATTGATCCTTAGTTGTTTACAAATATTTCATGATATTCTTCACAACAATTAAGTGATCATCACCCAAATCTGATTGCTACATGATTATCATGCTCCATGCATACAAGAAATCTTTGTGTGTACATAAAAATACATACATGATAGATCCTATTGCATATGCATATGGAATATTATTCATTCTTGACCTATCTTCACAAGAATTAGGACATTCAGATTTATAGAGACTTATTATGTGACACATGGGTAAGTTACCTCTCAGAATCATGCGTATGGAACATCTTTAGAACCTTGTCAGTGTATGTACTATGGCTTAATCCTAGAAGCCTTCTAGATCTATCTCTTTAGATCTTGATTTCTAAAATATAGGATGCTTCACCTAAGTCCTTTATGGAAAAGGTATTTCCCTACTAATATTAACCAATTATAGAGTAGGTATGTCATTTCTCATTAATAATTTGTCATCCACAATAAAATGAGAGATACAGTTATGATCCCACAAACTTTCTTGTACACACAAGGTTCATCTTCATTTTTTATAGAGCCAAACTCTTTAAGTCTCATACAAATAGTATTTACATCTTGTAGATGCTTCATCTAACCCATTTATTGACCTTGTCAGCTTACAAAATTTGTCATCTTCATTTGGAGCAATAAAACCCTTCATGGTGTGTCATGTATGCATCCTCTTAAAGATTCATGTTAAGGAAAGTTTTTTTAGTGTCCATTTGCCAAATTTGATAGTCATGATAAGTTGTAATTGCAAGCATGATCCTGGAGGAATTAACCATGGCAAATAGTTAAAATTTCATCATAGTCAACACTTTGAACTTGTCTGAAACCTTTTGCAACCAATCATCCTTTATGGGTTTGTACATTACCATCCATGTCAGTCTTCTTCTTCAAGACCCATTTGCACCCTACATTTTACCTCTTCAGGTTCATCCACCAAATTCCATACTTTTTGGCATACATGAAATCCATCTTAGATCTTCTGCCCTCAACCCATTTACAAGATTCTATTCCCTCCATGGACTCATTGAAGGTTGTTATATCATCATATATGACCATCAAATCATCAGATTTAGTCATGATAAATTCAAATCTCTTTGGATCTAGATGTGTCCTACTATACCTTCAAGGATCTTAGGTTGCATGAGGAATTTGAGATTTCACAATAGCTTGTGATTCTCTTTTCTCCTCATAAAATTCCATAGCATCAATGTTATCTTGTTGGTCTCAAACTTCTATGATATCTATTTTCCTCCCATTGGTTCCTTTGAAAATAAGTTCCTTGTCAAGAAATATTGTTTATCTAGTAATAAACACTTTCTTACTAGATGGAATATAGAAGTAACCTTATTTTTTTGGGTATCCAATAAAGAAATATTTATTTGATTCGGGTCCAATATTTTCATTGAAATGTTTCTTGACTTAATCTTCACATCCCCAAAGTTTCATAAATGAAATTTTATAATACTTCCCATTACATATCTCAAGCAATTTCATTTTGACAGATTTAGAAAATACTTGGTTAAGTTTAAACAAGAAGGTTTCAAGAATATGTCCCCATAAAGAAGTCAAAAGATTGGTTTAACTTACCATCACATGTACCATATCTAGTAGGGTGTGATTCCTTCTTTCTAGCACACCATCATGTTCTGGTTTTCTAAGTGGAATCAATTGTGATACAATATCACAATCTATAAAAGAATCTAAAACTCCTGGATTAGATATTCTCCACCATGATCAGATTTAATATTCTTACAAAGTTGTTTTTATACCTCATTCATGAATTCCTTGAACTTTTGAAGAGATTTTGATTTGGGTTTCATGAGATACACATTTATGTATCTACTATAGTCATCATTAGATGTGATAAAGTACTAATATCCTGCTTAAGCACTTGTGCTAAAAGGCACACACATTTCAATATGTACGTGTCCTAATAAGTCACTTGCTTTCTTACTGATACCAAAGGTGCTTTTCTCATCCTTCTTAACAAACAACATTCACATGTCTTTGTTGATTCATAAATAAAAATAGTCTAGATAACCATTTTTATGGAGTCCTAAAAAGTGATTGTCATTTATGTGCTCTTGATAACAGTGCCATGGTAAGTTTTTCTTATGATTGCATTTGAACTTATTGGTAGATATTTTATATACATTTGTCTTATGTTCTAAAAAATAAAGACAATAAGACATTTGGGCATTGCCATAGAATATCTCATCTCTTGAAATATAAACTCAGCCAATCTTTATTAAAAAGGCGATCCACTTTCTCGCTCTAGGGTGTCCGCTCCGTCTTCTCTCTACCCTCGCCCGACGGATGCCGCTGGGGGGAGGGCATGCCGCCTCTGCGTGTCCCTCCCCCTGGCCTCCAACGGCTGGGGTGGCTCTGTGTGAAGGTTGCGGCGGTCAGCTGGAGCTAGGATCGAAATCGGTGGCGTCTCTCCGGCGGTTCTGGGTTGGTTGGGTGATGATAGGCGCCGTGAGCGTGATCGGGTCTGGGTTGAGTCTCGGTGATCTCGACTTTGTCGACACCTCTCTGTTCAAGTGTGATGGAGGGTGAGAAGGCGACCTATCCTAGTTCTGCGGGCTTGCGTGCTGCCTCATCAAGCTGAGGTTGGTAGGGGGTCTTACGCTTACCTCTCTAGCAATCCCTCATCCCTTCCCTGGGCAAACCTGGCTTGCTCAGGTTGATGACCTCCCACGACTTCATCTGGTTCCCACATCGGCGGTCACAGTGTGGCTGGATCCTCATTGGGTGATGTGATTCTCCATCACGGACCTGGCTGGTGGTGTCGGATGGTGGTCCACGCCCTCCTGTTGCTGCCGCCTGCGTCGGGCGTGCTCAAGTTTGGCGGCTGGCGTGGATGTGCTGAAGTGGCGAGGGTGTGCACCCTGAAGGGTTCTGCTTCTTCGGGCGTTGCCTGCATCGGATCGTGCTGATGCTTCTTCGGTGGAGCTTGGACTTCTCTGGAGCTTACTTGGCGTTTGACGGAATGCTTCTATGAAGCGTTCTATCACACACATGGGCAGTCAGGTTTAAGGGGTGTAGTTCGGTTTCAAATCCTTCTCCTCCTTGGCCCTCTCCCACTGCTGTGATGGAAACACCTCTTCAGGTGTTTGTTGTTATGCCGTTGTGCCCCTGGTTCCTAGTTTTGAGTGGCAAGTGGTTTCGAGTTATCTTCTTCTGCTGTCCGATGGCTGGGAGCTATTTCTGGGGTTTTCTTCCACTATCTTTGTGTGAAGGGAGTTCCTAGATTCTACTATTGGTGATCGGTACAGTTGACTCAGATATCCAACTCTCTTGTTGAACTAACAGGAATACAGGTTGGGGCTACCAATGTTTAAGCTGAGTTAGCTAATGAAGTTAGATGGGACTTTGTCTCTAATCTCCATTAAAGGCTGAAGTACAGGCTTTGGTTGATATTCTTCAGCCTATGATGATGAATCTGCACTCTTTGTGGGTGGGCGTATTGTTAGTGGAGCTCCTCATCAGAGTAGGATTTAGATATATTTGCTTTTTCTTGTATGACGCTCTTGATGTTTGTTCTTTGGCTGGGTCCTCCTCTATCTGTTGCGGTCTTCTGCGTAAGAACTTTAGTATCTTTTGTTGTTTTTTGGTAATCCTCTCAGAGGATTAGGGGGTGCGATTTCTTGTATCTAAAGTCTTGGTATATCACAACAGTAACAGGTTTTTCGCTGACAAAAAAAAAACAAGATACACAAATATATTTTTATTTATGGAAGTTACATAATAGCATTTCTGCATGATTATTATAAGTCCACTAGGCAGAGATAAATGAAATATTTTCAACAAGGGAGCACAACATGATAACTTAAAAAAGATTGTAATGCCTGGGCCCACTGCCCTAGGTTCTAGTAGAGTTTCAGGAATGATGACTGGCCCCATAGACCATCACCTACCTTAACTACGTGCTTTTTCCTCACTCACATGCAAATCAGGGTCAACTTTCTGACTGGTCACCCATCCTAGTACTACTCCAAGTTGATCGTGCTTATAAATATGGAATTCTTTAGTGACAGGCTCTCAGAAAAGGAGGTGAACCTTGGTGATATGGGTTGTCCAATAATTCCTTTTGAGATCATGTTATATGATGCCTCAAATCCTAGTACGTTACAATATCCCCCAGTTAGACTCTTGACGTCCTCATCAAAACTCAACTATATGGCCTCATAAGCTGACCCCATTTTAGTGTAGACCCACGATGGCCCATGGACACCCAGCTCCAGATCACTGATACCTAGCGTAAAGGTGGCTATGTTACCATAGACAACCTTTTCCAACATGCCATGCTTTGTCCTCACTCATGTGCAAGTCAAAGTCAACTTCCTGATTGGTCACCCATCCTAGTAGTACTCCAAGCTGAGCACACTTAACTATGGAGTTCTTTAGTGATGGGCTCCCAAAAAAGGAGGTGCAACTTGGTGATATGGATAGTCCAATCATTCCTTTTAACATCATGTTATCTAAGGCCTCAAATCCTGGGATGTTACATTCTCCCCTACTCAAACTCTTGATGTCCTCATCAAGACTCAACTATATGGCCTCATAATATGACCCCATTTAAGTACAAACCCAAGATGGCCCATTGGCACCTAGCTCCTGATCACAAATACCTAGTTAAAGGGTGGCTAAGTCACCATGGACAACCCTTTCCAACATGCCTGGACCACACAACTCAAGACTGGCATGCCACATGCCCATGTGGGCCCCACCTACTGGAGGAGTTATGACTCTGATACCATTTTTAATGTATGGGGCCACTGCCCTAGGCTCTAGTAGAGTTTTAGGAATGATGATTTTCCCCAAAGAACACCACTAGCCTTAACTACGCACTTCATCCTCCCTCACGCGCAAGTCGGGGTCAACTTCCCGACTTGTCATCCATCCTAGTACTACTCCAAGCTGAGCACACTTAACTATGGAGTTCTTTAGTGATTGTCTCCCGAGAAAAGAGGTGCACCTTAATGATATGGGTAGTCTAATCATTCCTTTTAAGATCATGTTATTCGAGGCCTCAAATCCTAGGACGTTCAAAATATTCCCTTTATATCCTAGTCATCAGATCCATCATATTTGTAAAATGGTGATGAACAAAAGATATAGAAAGGATATAGGTTATCCCTTTGCATGAACTAGTTGTCCAACAACTAGATATGTCTTTTGGTGGTGAAGGACTTAGTTTTTATAGTATGTGATCTAAATTGGTCACCAAGAAGTCCAAATAGATCAACAAGGGATCTGGATTGTCTAGCAAGCTCTTACACAATTGTCTTCTTTACAACACCTTGTTGGCGTGTTTTGGGACAACCTCTCCAATCTGTCATAGTATTCCTTGTCCTCTAATTCATCTACATGGATGAGGGAGAATGTTTTACCATGTTGTGCGACAACCTCTCCAAGCATCCAGACATGTGCCTTGGCCTCTATTCCATCCACATGGACAAGGTAGAATGTTGTTCACCACCTTGGCCACCAAGAATTGGAACTGGAGTTGTCAATGTGCTAGTCATCCTAGAATTCCCTCTCTTTTCCTATCTTGGTCATCCATCATTTTATTTCTTCATCTCTCTCTCTCTATGCATGAGAGATATAGCAACCAACTTGACCCACAAGATTTCATAGAAGATGTATCCACCCTTTGCGACATGCTCCCTTTATATAAGAGATTCATGGGCTTAGAAAATCTTAATTCCACTCCCTTAATGTTGAAGACTCGGGATGGAATTAAAATCAGCCTATTGGGTTACCTAACTGATCGATCAAGTTCCTGTTGGGACTCAAAAAATATTTAATTGGGTGATGGGGTTACTTGATCAGTCAAACAACTGGTCAATTCAGATCCACATCTAAATTTCTTCCAATTTGAGACCTTCCTTGTTGAATCCCAATGAGCTGACTGGGATAACTGATCAACCTACCAGGCCAGTCTAGTGTAATTTTGATCAACCGATCACACATTCTAGTCACCTGGCTGGATGAAGAATCAATATGTTCATGATTTAGAACCATTCCATTCATTTTTTGGTTGCAAACTTCAATTCACTTATGCATCTTTATGTGTGTGTTTCTTGGTAGTTTCTTAATTATATTACTGGCTAGTGATGCTTAAAACCCCACAGCAAAATATTTGTGTCTAGCCACCCATTATTTCCACCCAGGTAATAGGAATGAGTTAGAGAACAACTACACCTATAAATGACCATTGTTGCCATTATTGTTTGAAACGTAGCACTCAATCTATTTGATAAAATACCTATGTCTTGTAGCCTCTTATAATGTGATGATACACATTTCTTGATTAGCAAGTAATGGGCCAAGGCCCATGTAATTCCCTAGCCATCCTTGTATAAATACATCACAAATACTATGTAAAGAGATGATTACTTAGCATAGAAATCTTGGATGTTATATACATTTGAATTTGAAAACCCCTCTCCCTCTCTCTTACCTTTCTCTCTTTTGTCTCTGAATTCTTCTCAATTATTTCTCTTTGTTCTCAAATCTAGGGTTTTTTTTATCAATCTTAATTTGGTATTAGAGCTTTCTTGCACCACTTTCAATCATGTCATCATCATCGGTCACATGATCGTCAATGACCTCAAGAGAATCTAAGTACCCTTACCCCGCCAAAATCAATGTTTCCAACTTTGTCTCACTGCAAGTTCACAATCTCCAATTACATGTACATGGAGATAAAGTCTAGGGTTCTAATCGAGAGAAAGTCTCTCTAATCCTTAATCAATAGAATCGATAAGCCGCCAGAGAAGATCCTTGTGGATGAAGAAGGAACAATCACCCCCAATCTCACCTAAGCTCTGTGGATGCAACATATAGGCTGATTAAGGGATGGATAGTGGGAACCCTAACTGAAGAAGTACTCAGAGTACTAGTAGGGATGATGACATCTGCTCAGATCTGGGAAAAACTCACAAAGAACTTTTGTGAGTCCACTAAATATAGAAGCTTTGAGTTGACAACAAAGTTGCGATGGATTTAAAAATTTAATAGAAGTGTGTTGGCATATCCATGGGAATTCAAGCTCGTCTGAGATTAACTCCATGCTATTGGTAAACCTTTACCCAATGACGACAAAGTTACTTTCTCCTCAGTGGTCTTAGAGTGGATTTTGTGACCTTCACTATGTCTATGATGAGGCCACCTTTTCCATCTTATGATGAAGTCATCTCTCTCTTGATAAATAGTGACATGCACAGATCTTCCTCTAAAATCCTTTATGAACCTAATTTACCCTTCCTAGGATAAAAAACAACTTTTGGAGTTATATATTCACGGAGAGGCAACTTCCGCATGAACAATCCATATCTACATCGGTAAAATTATAACTCGGTCTTCTCAGAGTCAGACCTTCCAATCAGTTCTCTTCCCAAGGATGTAGAAACTTCAACACCAACACTTTCTATCTTCCAATATTCTTTCAGATATGTGGGAAACAAGGCAATTAAGTCTTTCGATGTTGGCATCAGTTGGACAACACCTACCAGAGTCTTAATATTCCTAGGACCCTCATTGATGATGCAGTTATTGATTAAGCTAAGGCTATGGTAGTAATGCAAATCTTTGAGCCAAACAACTTCAACATGAACCATTGTCAAGTTGATTTTAGCGCCACCAATCACATTGCTAAGAATGCAGGTATTCTAAGTAACATTTTTCCCTATAAGGGACATGACTTTATGATGATCATTGATGGTACATATCTACGTATCACTAACATTAGTAACTCGCATATCATTCAAAATCATGCCATACCTCTTGAAAGAGTTCTTGTTGTTCCTAGAATGAAACATAATTTGTTGTCTATTGCACAACTGACTCATGAATTTCCCTGCTATTTTATATTATTTCAAGACTTGTTTCTAATAAGAAATTTGTAGAAAAACACCACCCTGGCCTAGTTAATTAGATCATCTAATAAGAAGCATGAGTTCTGCAATAGTTTCCATATTGGCAAAAGTCATACATTACCTTTCTCTAATAATCATGTTAAATGTATTGTTCCATTTTGACAAGTCTAATGTTCTTTGTGGGGCAAGTCTCCCGTAATGTCTAAATAAGGCTTTCACTTTTATGCCTTATCAATTGATGAATGTATTGGTTTTTCATGGTTCTATGCTATAATATTTAAGTATAACTTTTTATCCACTTCGTATTCTTATTTAAAATGATTGAAAATCAGTTTCATACTAAAGTCAAGTTTTATGATCGATGGTGGAGGTGACTTTATCAATAAAAAATATAGGATTTTATGTTTGCAAATGGAATCATTCATCAATTATCCTACCCACACACACATGAATAGGTTGGCCTAGTAGAACGAAAACACAAGCACATTGTTGAATTGGGGCTGACAATGGTTCCTCTTTCATATATGCCTAAAGCCTCTTCATGATATACATATATTATTAATTGTCTACCATATAGAATACATGATTGTATCTCTCCTTTGTTCAAACTTTACAACAAGATGCCTGATTATGATATGTTGTGCATCTATGTCTGCATATGTTTCCCATGTCTCTGAGACTTCAACAAACATAAACTACAACCAAGATCATTACCATACATCTTTCTGGGTTGTAGTGATCTCTATAAAAGATATTGGCAACTGCATATCTCTACTAATAGAATTTACTTCTCAAGACATTTGATTTTTAATGAAAATGTGTTTCCTTTCAAAGAGCATGTTCTACAAAATGTTTCATTGGGTGAGCTTATAGTGTTTTCTAAGTTTCTCAATGTGTCTGATGTGTCTTCAGTAGATCAAAGTCAAAATAATTATGTTCATTCAAAGCCTATTGACTACATTGAGGATGTAAATATGTATTCTGATGAGATAACTATTGCTCTGTGTAACACTGAAGAATACCATTTAGATGCTCAACATACCTCGTATAATCTTGATGATTGTCTTAATACCAATTCATGTAACAACAACCATCCCCTCCTTCCAACTTAGACTAATTCACTTAATCAAATTGAATTGTATGCCCCTTATATGGATACTCTTGACAATGTCCAACATGCAATACAACCTGAATCTAATATAGCATATCCACCTATAATACCAGTTTCAGGAAAAAATTCTGAGGTTAGTATACCTACTTCTCAGCAACAAGCTAATGTTTCAAGATCTTCAGTACTGAACATATACACTATGATTACTAGGTCTAAAGTAAGGATTCTACATCAAACATCTCACTATGCTATGACTGTTGAATCTATTCGTGAATTGCCTCTGTCTACCAAAAGTGCTCTTAAGTGTCCACACTGGGTGCATGACACGAAAGATGAGCTAAATCCATTGATTAATAATGATACATGGCATCTAGTTCCCCTACCTTCTCATGGTCACGTGGTTGGATCCAAGTGGATATTCAAAACCAAACTCAATGTTGATGGTATTTGAGAGAGACTTGAATATCTTCTGGTAGCCAAGGGCTACAGTCAAGAAAAAGAATCGAACATGTTGATACTTGTAGTCGTGTTGTCAAAGGCACTACGATATGTGTTTTTCTCACTCTAGTTGTAACCTTCAAGTTGAAGCTCATCCAGGTTCATATCTGCAATGTGTTCCTCAATGGTGATCTATTAGAACCTATTTATCTTGAACAACTACCTCATTTTACAAATATAAAGTACCCTAATTATGTCTGCAAGCTCAACAAAGAACTATATAGCCTCAAAACAAGCTCCACAAGCTTGGTTTAACAAACTCAAAGATTTTCTTCTAGAATTTGGATTTCTCTACAAAAGTGTTGATCCCTCTTTATTTGTATATCATCATCAACAAAACATCATATACTTGATTTTACATGCGATGATATTATCCTCACTAGAAATAATACATTGTTTCTCACTACATTTCAACACGCCTCGAGTAATGTGTTCACTCTTCAAGACCTTGGTAACCTCTCTTATTTCTGGGAATTCAAGTATCATCCTCTGAATCGGGCCTTCTTATTACTTAGTAAAAAATATATTATAGATGTTTTACGATAGGATGACGTGTGCAATTACGAGCCTTCTTCCACTCTAATAGCCTTATTTCATATGACTATTGATTCATCTACTTTTTAGGATGCTCAATTGTACAGATTTATTGTTGGATGCCTACAATATATCACCATCACCAGGCAGACATTGCTTATGTAATAAACATTGTGTCTCAGTTCCTAGCTTGTCCTACTGATCAACATTTTCTTCTTGTTAAACAAATCTTACGATACCTAAAAGGATCTCTATCTATTAGATTGCACATTCAATCAACTCATTCTTTATGCCTTACTCCCTTTAGTGATTCTGATTGGGTAGGCTACCCCTCTACTAGAAGATCAACAACTAGATTTTGTGTGCTTTTAGGAAGATCTTGTGTTTCCTGTAGTTCCAAAAAGCATATCACATTAGCTCGTTCTAGTTGTGAGGCTGAGTGCAGAGCATTAGCATCCACAACAACATAGCTCATGTGGATCTCTGTTATTCTTTGGGATCTTCACATACCTCTTCCACAACCAGCTCAACTTCTTCATGATAATCTTGGATCTTTGTAACTTTGAGTAAATCTAGTATTTCATGCAAGAATGAAGCACGTCGAGATTTATTATCACTTTATTAGGGAAAAGGTAGCTCTAGGCCACATTATCAATGCTCACATTGCATTGTCACAACAACAACCAAATGTTTTCATCAAACCATTGACTAAAGTTGTGTTTTGGTTCTTGAGAAATAAATTGGGACTTCAGTCACCCTCGTCTACTTTGTGGGGGGTGGTTATTGGTCAAAATGCAGCACTCAATATATTTGATAGAATACCTATGTATAGAAATCTCTTATGATGTTATGATACATATTTCTTGATTAGTAAGGCCAAGACCCATGTAATGCCCTAGCCATCCTTGTAGAAATACGTCACATATACTCTATAAAGAGGATAGTACTGAGCTTGAAATCTTGGATGGTGTATACATTTGAATCTGAAAAAAATTATGTCTCTCCCTCCCTTCTTTCTTATCTCTATCAATTCTTCTCAATTCTTTATCTTTGTTCTTAAATCTTGGGTTCGGTATATTGATCCTAATTTCCATGAACTTATAATCCCTTTGTCACATATATACATAATGAAATTGAGGCATGGAATGACATAATCTTAACATTCGATCCAAGACTTTTGAACTAGAATAGACATTTGGATATATTGTGAGATCAATATCATATATTGAGTCACGTGAGCATGTAAATTTATTCCATAGTTTTTCTTATCAAGTTGTTGGGATATCACTCCAAAGGAGGGGAAAATTCCATCTACTTCACTCATTATAATCCCCAATGTAAAAATGCATCCAATAACTACCTTTTTGGTAACTCATTAATTAGATCATGTTGAGGTAGTCAGAAAATCCATAGAACAACATATAATACTATACTGACTTTAGGTCTAAGGATCATAATCACCATTATCACATTAAGATATTACTTTGACATGTCATAACATGACTTCCACATGTCAATTCAAGGTGGAACTTTCCAATACAACTTCTTCTCTAACAAGTACCCATCACCCACTAAAAACGGGTCATGATATCCAATATCATGACTAAAGATACATAACCATCACTCACTATACATGATTTTCTTGTATGCTATTTTTGTCCTATAATATCCACAATAATAGTCAAGTAGAGACATATTTGTGAATGAATACTCTTATTATGTATATGATTTCATGTTCATGTGCTTGTCCCAAATCACATGCCATCAAGTCCAAACACTCTTAGGACATTATTAGGTTCATTCATAATCTCAATATTATAAAAAAATGACAAGTGGCATTTACTTTTTTGAATAATCAAATCAAATACAAGATATCAATTTCACATTCATCACATGATGGCTCTCAAGGCATATAACCAACAATAAAGTATAGGTTCCAATAGTTATTTCATCAAATCTTATCCATTATCTACTCATAGATCCACCTATTATTTTATTAAGGGTTTATGTATTTTCAAATCTTGCATGTAAGAGCATATGTCAAATGTACATCTAGTTTCCAATACCCAAGATGAAGTACATAACTTTATCTCTATAACATATACACATAATGTATATCTTTATCCCCTCCATATTCCTCTTTACTTCTCAAGGTTTAAAGGATAATTACTTTTTCAATGTCCATTTTGGTGAAAATAGTGAGAATTTCTTTACTTGTCTGCTGCTCCTTTAGTTTTAAGTGCAAAATATTGGACCTTTTCTATCTTTAGAACTCTTCTTAGATTTTCCTTTTCCCTTTGACTTGCCCTTTCCTTTTTTGACCATCAACATGGACTTTGACTTATCTTTGTTCATCTCAGTCCTAATAATTCTCAACATTCCAAGCAACTTTGACAATGGTTGAACAAAATGCTTCATTCTATATATTTTATAGTTCATGAAAAATTGACAATAAGACAATGATAGCAATATTTCATGGCCAACTTTTGGCCTCTAGGGAATCCCAATCTTTCAAGGCTTTCCACATACCCAACCAACATGTGTACATGTAGTCCTAATGGATCTCATTTAGTCATGGTGGACTTAAACAAGGCCTTTGAGACATTAAACCTCTCTTTCCTTGCTTGTTCTTGGGGCATATTCCTAATATGTGTGGATATCTCTAGAACTCCCATGTTCTCATTTTTCTTTTGAAGCTCATTATTCATGGAGTATAGCATGAGGAACCTAAAATCAGTATTACCATCGGTATGCTTGTGACAAGCTTTCCTTTCTGATCTAGGCACATTTTAGTTGGTTCCTCTTGTTCCAGTGTTTCCTGAACATATAGATTATGATCATGAGTGAGAAAAAATCCCAATATCCTATACCAAAATGGTGAAAGTTATTTCCATTCAACTTTATTTTTTCAAGTATCGACTACAAATAGAAGCTATTATTCATGTTTTCCATTAGTTATGTAAAGAAAATATTTGCACAAGTCAACAATTAGATTAAAAAAACAAAAAGTGACAATAATTTAGCCTTCAGCTAATAACACACACACTATTTTGATCAAATTAATAGCCTTAACTATTAATTCATAAGATTAAGGCAAGCGATATCCTAGTGAGACAAGATCCATATTACAATTAATGATGAGTCAATCTTGGTTCATCTCTCACAACTTAATTGTAGGTAACAATTACCAATAGCATCCAACATAACTCTTGGATAGATGGTTTCACAACTCCTTGTCATAAATAATCTTATTAAGTATATTCCATTTTTATGCATCAAGGTGTTAAACACTTTTAAGACCACCTAGTCTAGTGTAATTAAAAGGGAACTACAATTAGCTATGCACCTAGCTTTAGCAGATCCACATACCTATTATTACACTTCCCCAAGATAGATAGTTCACCATGCTTTGGCATGCCACACTTATTTAATTGATTTTTTTATGTATGTTGCACAATGAAAGAGATATTAAACATTGAATCATTTTGAGGAATTTTATATAATAATCATATGTACACAGTCGCCATTAAATAAATATTTATGTACATATCATATACTGTAACAATTACCACAATAAGTAAAATAGGATACGAAAACTAGCACAACAACTTTAGCCAAAAAGAGTTTTAGAAAAATGACCAAGAGATTCACATCTAGTGTAACTTCAATTCTGCCTTGACAAAGTTTCCATTCACCTGATTAAAATTCCCTAATTGGGCAACTCTTCAGTTATTCATGGAGTCATCCCTTCATCTTCATAATGAACAATCCAAGGATCTTCGTTGTTGGTGGGTGCTTCCAATTATCTCCTCCTATCCACCATGGTCCACTGGTGATGTCATTACATCATCATATTCTAATTGCATAAATTAAATATAACATGGAGAATGTAGAGAGAGAGAGAGAGGTGTGGCATGCGAACCATTTAAATGTTACAACATCTTGGATCTCAATAAAAAAACCACATATTACATGCTTGATATTATAATGATCTACTATCATGAGCTAATTTATAGATCTACTTCACTAAAAAATATATAAAAGGTGTCATGGAAATACATAATGCACAAAATTTGTCCAATGAACCATTTTATGTTCAAAACCTAAATCACATTGAAGTCCTAGGAAGTAGACTCAGATACCATTGTAGGGTTCTATGGAGAAAGAGCACAATTGAAATACAAACATTTCTCCCCATAAAACCCAAGACAATGGATCTGACATAGTGATAAAACATTAATATATTAAATACATAGAAGGGATATCATATATACCTTGCTGCACCCTAGTTATCCAAAAGCTAGTAACATCTTTTGTCAATGTAGAACTAGAACTTAAAGACTTGATCCATAGAGGTTGTTGTTGCTTTATTGTCATTGTAGAAACACCTTGTCTTCTTAAGGAATCTGGTTGTCGTCAAGCCTCATCCCAAGGGTCTTGGCATCTACGTCATCCACACAAATGTAGGAACTATTTTTGCACCATCTTGGGGTCTAAGAGGAAGAAAATCTAGGAGTTATCAGTGTTCTAGTCATCATTCTAATTCCTTCTCCTCCTATTGTAGGATGTTGTCTTTGGGTGAATTTTTCTCTCTCAAAATTGAAGAACTCTTACCCAACTAATCTCATAATGGTGTGTTGATGTGTCTTGACACACTAAAACTATGTGTGTAAACGCAAGTGCACGCGTCGAGTAATATAGGCCTATGTGAGGCCCGAGTCTAACTCAGGGAGATGTAGTCTTAGTGACTACTACTATCTATGTTACGATCAACTAATCCAGTTAAAAAGTTTGATTTAAGTTTAAAAAAAAATAAAAGGAAACTAAAAGTGTGTGATTCAAATGAAATGGATTCCTTAGGATCATCGATTTCACCATGGGGTCTCGTTATATCTTATTTCTATTGAATTAATATAAATTTTACTCCTACCCTGGATAGAAGGCATGTAGTCAATTTTGTCCTCTTCCATGGTGCAATTCACTACCTAGATCTAAGCCAATTCCACATCTATAGTAATTTATATCTTAGTCTAGGTGCATTATCAAATACTCTAGGTTTTTTTCCACTAATCGTACGTTACCTTTCCCAAAGAACGCGTAGGAATGTGTATAAGCTCTGGTTTTCTAACCTTTAATCCTCCTTCCGTAGTAATTATCGGTCTGTAATCCTATCGATGGTGATCAAGTATAGATAGGTCATTCAATCCCACAATTATCTATCCAGGAATAAAGAGAAATCTATGTTAAATCATGTGAAAGGTCGATACAACGATTCCCCGGGATACTCCCGGGTCCTAAGGAAAGTAGGGGTTTAGCCCCACATAGTTTTTAGTTCTGAATACATAGAGAGAGAGAAGAAAAATGTGGGAAATATGAAGGAAGTTTGTGTAACCCCTAGAGAGAAGGTGTTCCCGATGATCTTCCTCAAGAAACGCACATTATGTAGTCTTCTGGCAGTAAAATCGTCCGTCGGAGGTGCTTGGATCTCCCAATTGACGTCCTTCAGCTCCGTTCTTCTCTCCCTCTTCTCTACGGTCTCCGTGTAGTGCAATGTGATGATCCCCTTAGGTTTAGTCATCCTCTTTTAAGTCCTAGGTCAACTTACGATACCACATAACATGGACCGTCAGATCTGGGTGATCAAATTAGATTGATGATATCCACAAAGTCGGTGGCACTAACAACATTGGGTGCGGTGTGGCTGTGGCAAAGTCGATACCACTGACTCTTAATGGTCAGTGGCACCAAGATGAGGTGCATATCTTGCTCTGCCACTCTAAATGAATCTCGGTGGCACTGACTCTTCTGGTCTCTTTTTGCCTGGCCACTACTGCTAACTTGGTGGCACCGACTATCATGGTCGGTGGCATTGACCTTTCATGTACATGGAGAACCTAAAAAATCCACGAAAACCTATATGACGTTGGGGAATGTATAAAAAAATGTAAATATGATAAAATGAGCATAGTTTGATGCGAACAGAATATACAAGCTAATAATAATGATTTATGCAAATATGATCAACTAATTGACTAATAAATGTAGAAAATGGATATAAAATAGGCCTGTCAATGCGACTCAAAACCCGTACATCAAACTCCCCTAAGCTTAAACCTTGCTCATCCTTGAGCAACAACACCTTTGGATCTGATTGAGATAAGTCAGCTGAAGGACATAAGTGCATAAGGTACATCTAAAAAGTCTCCACCTTTTGGTCTTCCTTCCGACCCTTACTGACCACTGAACACTAACTTCCATCTAGGCGACCAGAAACCTCTGTCAAAGATGTATGTCCTCCAATCAATGAAACACTATCAGTTAAAATAGTTAATATGATAGACGTGTTCAGTTCATACTCGATGCATCGTGTGATCTCCTATCTACATTGCTCTTTTCTCTACCTACCATCTACATGGAAGTAGTTCTCCTGATAGATAATTAATGAGGAGAAAATATTCTGAGTGGCCTACCAATGAGGGCAACCGGTAGTTGGAATGGGTGGATATGGAAGAATCATGAGCACATAAAATCATTCATGCAATAAAAAATCATGATGAGACTATGATGATGAGAATTTATAAAATATTCCTAATGCCTAATCATTGAGGTGGAATGAAGCATGCAATATCATTTCATCTCAACATAAGATGAAATATCTAAAACTGCATCATGTACTAATTCTTCCTTATGATTAGGTAGGATTATACCCTTTCTCCCTCACTTTTTATGCTATACTCAATCTTTATTTTCCTTTTTAAACCCCCTTTCAACATGATAGAATTACTTTGGGCTTCTACTTGCACTGCACATTTGATTTATGTCAATACTTCTCTTTTTTTTTAGGGTATGGGAAAAATCACTACCTTCTTATATTAGAGAAGAAACTAGACATGATATTTGCAAGATGATATGTAATGCATATGAAAACTACATGAATAAGATGTTACGCAACTACATGACATGCACCATAATTTTCTTTGTTGTGCATGTATGTTCCTCATTTTTTTCAAATGCAAGCAAAAACAAAAATTATTATGCAAAATCTACTATGCAATGTAAATGCAATCAAGAGAAAGAATGATGACATGTACTCAATCTTCTTATGGTGGAGTGTAAAGCAAAATTATGTGATGGGTGATTTCACACGACTAAGAGATAGAACCTTCAGAGAAAGTCATATGTCCCTCTCTAATGACTTGTGTACATGTAATCAAGGGGTTTCTCTCTTAAATTTTAGTTTAAGGTCACGTTAGTGTTTTTGGAAATTTGGGCTCAAAAACCTTATCAATCACTTTTATTAGACAATTAATATGGTCATTTATGCTGTCATGTCTTGGAGATGACTTACCCAAGTGCTTCCTCAGTTATGCAACTCGATTACTCAAAAGATAAGCTCACAACAATTTTGAAATTTGCTCATCATTTTTTTTCATTTTTTTTCGTGCACCCTACATAGAGATTGATAAACTCAAAAGAAACAATGCATTTACTTCTCCACAAATTACAGTAGATAGATTGTGGATCCTACATAGAAGAAAAACTAACAAGAAAACTAATTTTACCAAAATAAAAACAAAATGCTAAAACAAAAGAAAAACCAAGATAGAAGTTGTTCCAGCATCCCCCCTAATCTTGAATATGACTATGAACCCATAGTAAAAATTCTAACTTAATAGGTGGAACAGAGATACCTGACTAAAATGGTGGTGGTGGTGGTTGGCTGGGGTCCTGGGAGGTAACATCCCATGGAAGGTCAGAGCAGAAGAAGGCATATCCGGTGGCATCAGGTAGCCACCACAATGTCCCTGGCTCCAGTAGTTGTCAAAGAATGACTGTTGGTAGTTCTCCATCCTATTTAGGTGCTGATGCATATTCTCTTGGTTGGCTAAGAGAAGACATTCATTCTTGTATATCACCTGCTGGTTGGTGTACAGCCGACCCTGCACATCTTGAATTCCAGCCATAGATTGAGTTTGATGTTGTTGATGTGTCTGTATATCCTACAACATAGAATACATCCCCATCATAGAATAAGATTCCTCTCCTTATTGAGAGGGTGGCGGGGTAGAAGATGTAGAGGTATCATAATGTTGTGGATGCTTCCACAGAGAAACTCGATGTGTATAGGAATGGTGGGATCGACCTCCTCTATGTCGTCGCTTGACTCCTCCTCCTCATCAACATCATTTCCTCCTTGTTCTGCATTGTCATCATCTATGTCTGGACATCTATAGTGCTCAACTTGCCTGATGTTGAAGATAGGATCAGGAAGTCGACGCTCATAGAAGGTGCCAATGACCGAACCGATAGCATAGATGGCATTGTTTTGAACCAAGATAAGACCAGCCTGCTTGAAGTGGTGACGGTATATGCTAAGCTTGGAATACATAGGCTCAAGAGTAGAAAGATCTAAGCCCATGTGAAGCACAATGGGAGTGATAAGTCCCCCAAAAAGGATAGGTGCGGTCCTCCCGATGTTGCGCTTAACCACCATCACATTTGTGAGGAAGAAAGCACCAAATTTGACCGGCCTTCCATCCAAAAGTTGATAGAGAAAATACAAGTTTGGCAGCTAGACCTTCGCTTGACCTTGAGTTTACTTGGCGAAGAGAGTGTTGGTGAGCATGCAATGTAGCACCCGAACAAAGGGGTGCTCAAGGTCCGCCAATGAGTTTTGGTGGAAGTTCAACTTATAACCTTTTGGCACTTTCACGAGGTCCTTCCATATCATGTCGAAGTTGACATTCTCAGGCTGGTGACAAGGCACATGAGGCCACCCATAGATGTCGTTAAAGGAGTTAAGGGTAAGGGAGTAGTTAGTGTTGTAAAGGTGGAAGTCCACCTTCCCTTCTCTCCACTCACCTCGCACCAGGTGTGCTTGGTCGAGGGTGACAAATATCTCAAGAGATGCCAAGAACTTCATCACAATCTCCTTGTATGTTGGCCATTCGTTGAAGATAGGGTTCATAGACCCTCCATTAAACTTTTGCCCCTCAAGAACTGTCGTCATTTTGTCATTCTAGGCCATGTCCTCGAGTAGTTGTCAATCTTCGTATCTTGTCTGAGTGAACGGCCTCTTGGTGAGCTCCTCATACACCTTCCACACTTCCATCGAAGAGTAACTGATTTGGGGTCATGGTGTCAGACCTCTAGGGATTCCTGCTCTCCTTGCCATGATGTTGAAGTGATCAGGGAAGGAGGTTGAGAAAAGAAGAGCTTGGTGCAGCTTCAAGATTCTCAGAGTAGTCGCTTGCAATTGGGGAGTGGTGGTTCTTGGAGTGGTGAGAAGAAAACAATCCACTGCTTCCTATTTATAGACCTTGGACCGCCCTTCTGCGATGGAGTTGGTGGCACCGACTCTGGGGGTAGATCCGAGCCCTCAGTGCATCGACGGCCGTCAATGGACGATCTTGACTTGGTGCATTATTGATGAGTCATTGGCACTGACCTTATGTCGGTGGTACTGACTTTTGGGTGGATCGGTGCTACCAACCGTCTATTCTAGACGCATCTGGGCTATAGATGACAGCGTCCACGGATTGGTGGTTTCTCATGTCGGTGGCACCGACTGACGAGTCGGTGGTTCTGACTTGATCGATCGATTTTTTTTATATCGGTGCACTGACGCACCCACCGAGCCCCCCGGTCAGTGGCACCGATGTCTTATCAATTAGCCGCGCCCATTTTTCTACACTTTCTTCAGACATGTCAGTGGTACCGAATTGCGAGTCAGTGGAACCGACTTGAGCCAATCTGACTACCCCTCTCGCTGACCTGATCTCGGTGCCATCGACTTGGAAGTCGGTGTCACCGAATTGGTCATAGCCTGCACACTTAACAAATGAGTCAGGGTATCATTTTTTTTTAAACTAAGTACTACTAAGCCAACATAATGGAAAGGAATGAAATGAATATACTAATGGTTGGGTTGCCTCCCAACACGTGCCCTTATGTAACATCCTAGGCTAGACAAATCCATTCTTGAGATTAATTTGGAGCAATAAGTTACACCTCATGCTCCTTCCTATCAAAATATTCTCTAAAGTAGTGCTTCAGTCTTTGACCATTTACCAAGAAGGATCTCTCTCCCTCTTTGATTCTAACCGCCCCATGTGGAAACACTTCCTCTATGATAAAGGGTCCACTCCATCTAGATCTTAATTTCAGCCTCAAATTGAAAAGCAACACATTCTCTCCCAGGTAAAAGACTCTCCTTGCTATATGCCGATCATGTATTTTCTTAGTCCTCTCCTTGTACAATCATGAACTCTCGTAGGCATTCATCCTAATTTCATCAAGCTCATTCAACTCCAGCTTCCTTGTCTTTCCTGCTTCATCAAGGTCAAAATTTAGCCTTCTTAACGCCCAATGAGCTTTATGTTCTAACTCCACAGGGAGATGACATGCCCATCCATATAATAACCTAAAGGGTGTAGCTCCTATTGGTGTTTTATAGGCAGTCCTATAGGCCCATAGCGCATCAACCAACAATTTGCTCCAATTGTTTTCTACTAGATAGCACTGTCTTCTCAAGAATCTTTTTGATCTCACGATTGGAAACCTCCACCTGCCCTTGAGTTTGTGGGTGGTAGGGTGTACCCACATGGTGCGTCACTCCATATTTGTTCAAGAGTGCCCTGAATTTGTGATTAGTTAAATGAGTTCCCCCATCACTTATAATCATCCTTGTCACTCCAAATCTACATAAAATTTGGTCCCTAACAATTTTGCATATGATGTTTGCATCATTGGTGCAGGTTGGAATCACTTCCACCCATTTTGACACATAATCTACAGCCAATAAGATGTAGAGGTTAGAATTAGAGGACACAAAGGGTCTCATGAAATCAATACCCCATAAATTGTAAACATCTACTTCTTGAAACACATTCAATGGCATCTCCTACCTCTTAGATATGTTACCCGACCACTGACATGTGTCACACCTATGCACAAAGTCGTATGCATCTTTGAATAAGTTCAGCCAGTATAAACAACTCTCCAAAACCTTTGCGGCTGTTCTACAATTGGCATGGTGTCCACCTATAGGTAATGTGTGGCAATGTTTCAACACACTCTCATACTCACATTCAGGTAAGCACCTCCTCAATATTCCATCCCTGCACTGTCTCAACAAAATAGGATCATGCCAAAAATAATAGCGCAATGAATGAAAAAACCTTTTCTTTTCTTAGAACCCCCAATCAGCGGGTAAGTCTTTACAAGATAAATAATTCACGATGTTAGCAAACTAAGGGTCGCTTTGCTTAAGGGTGAACAACTGCTTATCAGGGAAAGTCTCTAGAATGGGTATATTAACATCCTTCTCATCTACCCTCTCCAGTCTAAATAGGTGGTCAGTCTCCGCATTCTCTATCCCTACTTTATCTTTGACCTTAATGTCAAACTCCTACAATAAAAGGATCCATCTAATCAATCTTGATTTTGCATCCTTCTTTTGCAGCAAGTATTTAATTTCTGCATGATCAGTTCACACCACCACCTTAGCTCCAACAAGATATTGTCTAAATTTCTCAAAAGCAAAGACAACAGCCAATAACTCTATTTTAGTTGAGGTGTAATTTAGTTGTGTGTCATTAAGTGTTTTAGATACATAATATATGACCATAGGAACCTTGTCTAAGTGCTGCCCCAACACTGCCCCCACAACATAATTTGATGCATCACACATCAGCTCAAACGGTTGGCTCCAATCTAGATCCTGCACAATCGGTGCAAATATGAGTTTTTCTTTCAAGATTTCAAAAGCTTTTAAACATCTCTCATCAAAATTGAATTTGACATCCTTTTCCAAAAGCTCAGACAAAGGCTTAGTGACTTTTAAAAAATCCTTAATAAATTGGTGACAAAACCTGGCATGGCCTAGAAAATTCCTAACTGCCTTCACCAAGATTGGTGAAGTAAGTTTTGAAATCAACTCTATTTTAACCAGATCCACCACCAATCCCTTGCTAGACACCTTGTGTCCAAAAACTGTGCCCTCGCTAACCATCATGTGGCATTTTTCCTAATTAAGCACTAAGTGTGTGTCTTCACACCTCTGTAAAACCTTATCCAAAATTTTCAAACAATCATCAAAAGATGTCCCATAAATTGAAAAATCATCCATGAAAACCTCAAGACATCGTTCCACCATATCTGTGAAAATCACCAACATACACCATTAAAAAGTAGTGGGTGCATTGTACAACCCGAAACACATGCGGCGGTATGCAAAAGTGCCATAAGGGTAGGTGAATGTAGACTTCTTTTGGTCCTTAGGCTTGATTGAAATCTGATTATAGCCCAAATATCCATCAACAAAACAAAAGTGAGAGCAACCGACGAGTTGCTCCAAAATTTGATCAATGAACGGAAATGGAAAATGGTCCTTAAGCATGGCGGTGTTCAATCTGTGATAGTCAATGCAAACTCACCATCCTGTCACTAATGTAGTGGTTATTTGTTCATTAGATGAGTTAGTAGTGATAGTGATTCCTCCCTTCTTTGGTACTACCTGTTTCAGACTAACCCACATAGAATAAAAAATAGCATAGATTATACCTACCGACAGTAGCTTGAGTACCTCCTTCTTGACTACCTCCGTCATGATTGGATTTAAGCGACGCTGAGGTTGAATGACCGACTTTGCTCCTTCTTCTAGCCGAATCTTATGTTGGCACAATGTAGGGGAAATCCCCTTGATGTTAGCCACAATCCAACCAAATGCACCTCGGTGGCTCTTTAGCACAACAATCAATTGTTATTCTTCTGATTCACTCAATGATGCAGATATGATAACTGAAAACTTATCCTCTGTAGCAAGAAAAACATACTTCAGATGGGGTGGCAGTGGCTTTAGATCCAACTCAGGTGGGTCTACGAGTGAAGAAACCAGTGGTGGTGGCAAAGGTCCCAAGTCCTCAAAGTGCCTTGTATAATAACATAGCAAAGCCTTCAGTAACCTTACACATTCTTCTAGAGACTGCTCTGCAGACAATCAAATAAAAGATTCATTAGACATGCCTCTAGAGAAATATATGGATGTATCTATACTAGAAAATCTTTTTCATCCTCATCCATAGTGGATAAACCCAATTCCTCCTGTTCATTGTCTGGATACCCTACTACCTTGGCAATTGAGACCACCTTAGTGTTCTCCATGATGTCCATAGCTAGTGTACCCTTGTCCACCTTTGTCATTACATGCACCATGTCCAAATATGGTTTACCCAAGAACAAAGGGAAATTGCTATCCTTGTGCTTCATCACATTGCATTGCTCCTAAGCATTGGGTGGCTTGGAAATATCTGGCATAGTGATCTCAAACCAGTCATCCTTTATTCCCTTAGTCAAATGGGCTCTACCCAAATCTAAGATCATGTCAGTTGTTGCTTGGAAAGGTCTTCCTAAACCTAATCTAATCTCATTGACGTGGTCATATTGCATTTTCATTACCACAAAGTCTACTAGGAACACCAACCGATCCACCTTAACCTAAACATCCTTGCATATACCATATGGTGTCACCACTGAGTTGTTTGCCAATTGAATTGTCATGCTACTCTTCCTAGATGTTTTGAGACCAAATTTCCTGAAATTAGATAAGGGCATCAAGTTGATACTTGCCCCTGAATCACGAAGTGCATCACAAAACATTGTCTTCCCAATATAACATGTGATGTTGAAACAACTGGGGTCCTATCTTTTTGGTGTTAGTGTACCTAAAATGAAGGCACTGACTTGTTCTCTCAGTACAACTACCTCTACATCTAGAATCTTCCTCTTCTTATTAATGATATCCTTCAGAAATTTACCATACGACGGTATTTGTTCAATCACATCAATCAATGGTATGTTCACAGAAAGCTTCCTAAAGCTATCTAGAAACTTCTTGAATTGCCGATCCATCTTTGCTTCCTTCACGGTGTTAGGGTATGGAACCGGTACCTTCTGCATCTTCTGATGTGGTGGCACATATGAAGTCCTCTTTCCACCTCGAATTCTTGATTCTACTCTTCCCCTATGTTGCCTGCCTCCATTTCTACTTGTGTCGGCTCTGCCACTAAGTCATCGTTGTCAGTATGCTTGATCACCCTAGTCTCCACAGTCTTTGGAGTCAACGTCTTCTTCCCACTTCTCACTAGTATGGCCTTGACCTACTGGTTTCCTATTGGAGTGTCAATGTTTCCTGGAAAACCTTGTTGTGCAGGCTTCTTCAAAGCCGCCATGTCTACCGGTAGCTGAGACAAAGTTGTCTCAAAACTCCTCATCTTCACATTGGAAGTTGTTTATCAACTATTCATTTTGCTTCACTATCCAATTGAGAATTTCATTTGTTCTCTCCTCTGTTGCAGGTCACCGTTGCTGATTTTTCCTATGTTGGTTCTATTGATCATGATCTTGTAGGAATTTGTTTGGATCTTTCGAAGAGAACTTGGGATCCTTTCTCCATGAGTAATCATTGTTCCTGTATCCTTGTTGCTGCATGTATTTCACTTGTCCTTCCTCGTCTAATGAATTATTATCCTTCTCTAGCATCTTCTTTACTATCAGGTCTAGCTTCTTATTTAATGAGGTGATAACTTTAGACTCCCCTATGCTTTTGATCTGCTATGGATGGTCTCTCTCATTACCCCATGCCTGATTCTTTGCCATATTTTTCAAAATGTTCTGACATGTAGAAGGTGAGTTATTGAGAAAAAACCTCAAGCATGCACTATCTAAGGTGGCCCGTTCACTTTTATAGAGCCCAAAGTAGAACATATTGACTTGGTTCTCCATATCTATCCCATGGTGAGGGACCTTCCTCAGCATGTTGTGAAAATGCTCCCAAGCTTCAGAATAAGATTCAGTTGCCCGTTGCTTGAAATTGTGAATGTTTCTAACTATTTCATTTGTCTTTTTTAGAGGAAAGTATCTTTCAAAGAATGCCTCTACCATTTGATCCCATGTCTTGATTGACTCCTTTGGCATGTTTTGCAATCATTCTTTTGCCTTATCTGCCAGTGATGATGGAAAAAGTTTCATATAAATGGTTGTATGTGGATACCTATCCACTTTCACCATATCACTGATCTCCACAAAATTCCTGATATGTGCTATCGGGTCTTCATGTGTGTTCCCATAAAAAACTTGTGACTTGACTAGTGCAATCAGACCTAGAATAATCTTGTATTGAGCTACATTCACATTCTGCTTTTTGATAGGCCATGTCTGTGCAGCTGAAGAATATAACTTTATCCTCTCCCATATTGTCCTCTCTCCTCCTAGATTACCGTCCCGCATTGCTTGTTGCCTGGGTGTCAATAGTATGCCTTCTGGTGCAGTTGTTTGAACTAGAACCTCGATAGTGAGTAGGACCTCAGGTGTAGCTTCTCCATAGTTTGTGGTCTGTGTTGTCACCATGTACTAGTACCTACAAATTTGAAATCAGTTAGTCACGATACTTAATAGAGAAATTTTGTTTTATGTATATGTAGTAATTTTTTTTAATGATTAAAATGAAGTTGCACAAAATAAAAAGTGGCCTAGAGTGGCCACCTGCAGCACTCATAGTGTCGAAACTTCTCCATCTTCCCAGCAACGGTGCCAAAAACTTGACATGTTAAAACTGTGCATGTAAATGCATCTGCACATGTCGAGTAATATAGGCCTATGTGAAACCCGAGTCGAACTCAAGGAGACGTAGCCTCAGTGACTACTAATATCTATGTTACTATCAATTAAGCCGATTAAAAAGTTTGACTTGAGTTTAAACAAAAATGAAAGGAAATTAAAAAAATTTAAAAGTGTGTGATTCGAATGAAATGGATTCCTTAGGATTACCGATTTCACCACGGGGTCTCATTATATCTTATTTCTACCGAATTAATGTAAATTTTACACCTACCCTGGATAGAAAGCATGTAGTCAAAATTGCCCGCTTCCATAGTGTAATTCACTACCTAGATCTAAGCCAATTCCAAGTCTGTAGTAATTTATATCTTACTTTGGTGCATTATCAAATACTCTGGGTTTCTTTCCACTAACCATATGTTACCTTTCCCAAGGAACACTTAGGAAAGTATATAATCTATGGTTTTCTAACCTTTAATCCTCCTTCTGGAGTAATTATCAGTCTGTAATCCTACCGATGGTGATCAAGCATAGATAGGTCATTCAATTCCACAATTATATATCCCGAAATAAAGAGAAATCTATATTAAATCATGTAAAACGTTGATACAATGATTCTCCGGGCTACTCCCAGGTCCTAAGGAAAGGAGGGGTTTAGCTCTGCATGGTTTTTAGTTGTCAATACATAGAGAGAGAGAGAAGAAAAACATGGGAAACGTGAAGGAAGTTCATGTAACCCCTTGAGAGAAGGTGTTTTGGATGCTCCTCCTCGAGAAACACACGTTCTACAGTCTTCCTGCAGCAAAATCATCCGTCGGAGGTGCTCGAATCTCCCTATTGACATCTTTCGGCTTCGTGCTTCTCTCCCTCTTCTCTTCGGTCTTCGTGCGGTGCAACATGATTATCTTCTTCGGTCTGGACATCCTCTTTTAATTCCTAGGTCAACTTACGGTACCACATAACGTATACCGTCAAATCTGGGCAATCAAATTAGATTGCTGATATCCGGCAAAGTCGGTGGCACCGACTAGGGAGTCGGTGACACCGATGGCATCAGGTGTAGTGTGGTTGTGGAGAAGTCGGTACCATAGACTCTTGATGGTCGATGGCACCGAGCTAAGGCACATATCTTGCTCTTCCGCTCTGAATGAATCTCGTTGGCACCGACTCTTCATGTACATGGAGAACCTAAAAAATCCATAAAAACATGTATGAGGCTGGGGAATGTATAAAATAATGTAAATATGATAAAATGAGTATAGTTTGATGCAAATAGAATATACCAGCCAATATTAATGATTTATGCAAATATGATCAACTAATTGACTAATAAATGCACAAAACAAATATAAAATAAGCATGTAAAGGTGACTCAAAACCTGTACATCTCTCACACTCATTGATGTCCAACCTTATATATCGGAGTTTCACATGTTTGTAATTTGTAAAATCTAATCCCTTTCCTAATCACAACTCAAAATAGACTAGACCATGGAAAAATTAGACTACAATCCTATTTGTCTGACTCAACTATTGAGTTACCCAATCGGGAAAATTTTGGGCATGAGTCACTTGACTCACTTGTGAGCCACCTAACCCAGCGGTCCAAGTCCAAATTAGTTTTCCAATTTGATTTCAAAGTGAATAAGGGAAATTTTCTTGACTTGGTCCAGTCGATAGACTTACTTAGTGAGTTTCCTACCTCATCACTTTCCCAAAGTGATAATGATTTTCTCAATTGAGAATCAACTGATCCACTAAACCAAAACATCCAGTCATCCTACTAGACTGGAAATCAACTTGTACATGATTTAGAACCATTTGAATCATATTTAGATTATGAATTCAATTCCCTTATGTATCCTTATTTTTTTTAATCCCATAGGTCCACATTACGTTGGTAGTGATTTTAATAATTTCATGAGAAAAGATTGGTGTCTAGCAACACACCATTGACCAAGTAATTAAAATATGCCAAGAACAACTTGAAGATGTAAAGTGACCAATATTACCATGATTGTATAACCCCCTCTATCATAGATATCCATGCTGAAACTAAGATTTAGATTTGTCATCCTCTTAAAATTCAATCTATGTTCCTTGAACTAGAGTATACTATTGATACTGTGTAAACATAATATCATATATTTATTAACATGAGAATCATCAAGCATTTCATAGTCTCTCTCATTAAGTGGATACGATATGACTCTGATGCAGGCATTAATTTTATCTAAATTACTCACACGAATTCATAGGTTTGATAAAGAACACAATCACCTCATGTATGCCAATCCCTATTTAGAGTGTAAGGTGCACCCAAAAACATGTTACTAGTGTAGTGCTTTAGGTCTAAGAATTGCAATAACCACGATCATGTTTAGATATGACTCCAAGTACCATGACACAACTTATGTATGTCAATCTCAAAGTGAATATGTCTAGTACAGTTTGTTTTTTAACAAGTACCCACGTATATGAGTTGACATCTAATATCATGATTAAAGACACACGGCCATTAAAGTCACTTTTATTGAACCTAAAAGTTCATTAGGGTTGAAATACCAAGAGTTCACCTATAAAAGTACAATAATCACTACTCACAAGTGGATGGATTTTATTGTAGTATAGTTCAGGATAGAACTCAAAAAACAATGTAATTAAGAATTATTATGATCAAGGTAATCAGACAAGAACTAGTATTTAACACAAGACTTGGATTTGGTTATAAACGAATGTTGTAAATAGTAAAGGTTGTACTAAAATGGTTGATAAATTAATGGATGGGAACACTATGGTGCAATGTGTTTCACCACTTCTATCTATCATTAACGCTCCCAATTTATCTTATTAAGCATGAACATGTATATGATGAGGATGGGAAAATCTCCCTTCCAGCATTAGGATTAAAACATGGAGAGATTTCACACTTAGCTTATCGGCGTGTTACCTAGAGATCATACATCTATCTCCTTAGGAAACACATATCTGAAGGACTCATTGAGGGTTTAACTAGAATCAAAATGATATTCTAGATCTTGGGTTCGATGTTATCTACATACAAAATCATGACAAAAATGTAAACCAGATGATCAAACAAGCATACAAGAATAAAATGAATGATTCTAAAATGTGATGGTTCATACAAAAGTAGATGCAAATATAAGAGCACAATTAGGTAGCGGGGGTACTCCCTACACCCTAGAGAGAGGACCACTCACTCATGGTCTTAGTAGTAGAAACAACAAGGTAAGAGAGAAAACAAGACATAATCATGGGAGAAGAAGAAGTTTTAGACATGGTTTGTTGACATGGTTCTTCAGACTCTGAAATGAAGGCATCATTGGACAATAGAGACACCCCTATACGTTCATCATGGGTGGGTTGGAATCTTCATTTTTCCTTCCTTATCAACAAAATTAACCTTTGTGTACATGGATCAGTAGGTCAACGTAGGTGGAAGTCGTCAATCGATGGAAACATGTGAAGAGGAACAAGCCTCTGTTGAGGTTTGTACCTTCAAACCAAGGTGACAGTGAAGGTAGAATCCCTTTGTTTGGCATTTGCACACTGACAGATGAAGGTCAAAGGCACTAGAGGTCAAAGGTGGGGAGTGAAAATGAAAGTTTTGGGGCATCAAAATGGCAGATCCTATTTCTATAACTCTTCGCCTTCTATTTATAGGCGCAGGGAATGGTTTGGAACCCTCCCATTCACCATGTAGTGAAGTATTGACCGCCATGGAGGTGAAAAATTGGCAGAAGCACGCAGAAGACGATGGGTTGCAAATCTACAGGTCTTCCATCAGTAAGCAAGGAGTCTTACAACTCTCAATGGAGCCATTTTTGTAAGGTGCTAACTACCATTGAAAGATAAAATCATGTGATATTCAATGGAACCATTATCAGGCAAACAGATGCATATTGATCCCATCAATAGGTGCATGTGTAGTGATTCCTTCATAAGGTAAGCAGGAAGGAAAGCCTTTGGAAGAGGACCATTGGACGGAGAGTTAGGATGACTATCTAAAGACAAGTCTAGAAAACCATTGGTTGTCAACTGATGCCTACATAGATACGCCAAATCAAAGAGGTTGACAAAACTGATGTAAATTGTAACATATCAAGATTTGGTTGTCCTAACTTTAGGATCCATAATTCATGAATAGGAGGTTAGTGTGCTCAGATCTTTGTAATTGACCAAACAAGGACAAGGTTATACCTTAATACACATGTGTGTGCCTTAGTAGACATATAATGTGCAGATAATGAGTAATTAACATGTTTATGTCTTGATTCTTAGATAATGTCTAGTGTCAATATAAACCCTAATTAAGAATGCATTTAAACCGATTATAGATAGATGTAACCATGACCATGTTGTGGACCAATAAAACCTAATGTGATGATGAGTGATATGTGTGGAAGCTAACCCTAGATTTTATGCATGTTAATAAGGTGAATGTGATGTATGGTGATCATGTTAACCTAACCCTAGGTTGGAGTTGACAAACCTAATATATGCATCATTGGTATTAATATATTGGTGACATTAGGTGCTTAATCATACATCATATCTTAATACACCTATTTTTCACTTAATCACCTAATTATTATTTGGTATTTAGACTATTTCATTAATATGCAACATGTTCCATCTTGTTCAATAATACACATATAATGACCTAAATGTGATTAATAAGGATCAGATGTTTATAAACGTGCATAAATATATGGGATAATATCTAACGTGGTTAATATAGGTAATGGGATAATAATTTAACTTTTCATGTAAATGGAAATGGGCAGTGTTCCATAATTTAAGTTAATGTTACATTGATGGCCTTATTGATAAATTGAGTTAAATAACGTGTTTTGTGCAAAATAATATCTTCAAATTTGATTTATAGTAAGATGATGATAATGGACTCTAAATCCTAAATTTGGAGTATTATGTTAATACATATTAATAGATATTGAGACAATTGACTTAAACCCTAACTTTACTAAAATTCATACAAGATAATCTCAAAACCTAATTCTAAACACAAAATCAGCTTATTTGGGTCCAAATTGGTTTACATGCAAAGTTTCAACTTAATTGAGTCAGGTTTTCTATTCAAATTTAGATTGAGAAAATAAATCTCAAATAATGTACTCCTTATAAAAAGAGGACTATGTTTCTATGATTTAAATGTCCTGACGATTAGTTTATTGGTTTGCCTAAGATTTATGTGTCATGCATTCTTTGTATACATGGATTGTTTCAATCCTATTGAATGGGAAATCTAACAATGATGTGGTTTCCTTCTTCCCTGAGTCCCTTTGTTCTAGGGCTCTGCTAAGTCTAGTTCTCCTCCTTTTCCCTCATGTTCTTTCCTCTTATATCTTATATATCTTTCTCTCCGCTAAACCCTTCTTTATCTTGCTCTTGAAATCCCAATTCCATTGATCCCTAGCTTGATCATGTTTCATCTCCCTGTAATCATAGTCTATATGGGACTTTCCATTGATACCTGTTTACAGTCTCCAACTAGGACACCCGACCATTTTTGAACATCATACTCTATATATGGCTATCACAAAATCGTAATAGAACACTCTAAAGTTAATTGTAATATCCATGGATTGCCACTTGCATTGCCACTGCTTCCCCCTAACTCTAGTTTTGTTTCCATACTACCTCAAATTCTCAAAAGCTTCTCAGATGCCAAGAAGGCTATGTGGCCTTATGGTTCTCTTCCTTGTGCCTCTACAAAGCTCCACCTTCCTCCAATTTGAATGCCAAGGAAATACTTGGACTTTCCTCAATTTCCACCTTTCGGTATTGGTTCTGAAGTCATGTAGTGGTCTGATGATTTAATCATTTATTGATTCAAGTTTTTCTCGATTTGGTTTGGGGGTTTCCTTGTGTTATGCCTGATCTTATTCACGTTTTCTTTCATTGGTTTTCCATATTTTGGGAGGTTTTTTTTTTCTGCTCTTGCCCATCTATTTTGACATGCGCCTTCCTCACCTTTGACTGGTTTGTAACCCTCTCTTAGACTCAATGAGTTCCCCTTGGTCTGGGGAATGCGACGAGGTCCACCCCTTGCACTGGTTCTCCCTGGTAGAGTTGGATCATTATTCTATCTTTGTGAATGCATATTGCTTTCTATGTTCATCATGATGAATCGGCAAGGAAGAAGATGATGGTCACGATTTGGCAGTCCTAACATTGTGTTGATTTTGTGATGTCACATTGTCTGTGGGCGTTTTGTCTTTTGATATTTGATTTCAATTGTATTCGTGGGTTTATTTAACTATTTGATTTTAAACTTGTTCCATGTAATACATCAATATGATGATGTTGGGGTTGTTTGGTCCTTTGCATCAAATTTTCAATTTTAATTTTCAAAAAATCACTATATCTTGTAACATTCATAGTAATTCATTGGTAGTTTAGAAAAAATAAACCAAGATATGTTTTGGAATAAAAAAAATGATATCTACTCAGTGGTATAGTTTTTGTAACATGATATAAACATATATAGTGACTTTTATGGGTTTACCTAATTATCTTTGATTTATTAAATTCATATCTAATGAAATATAATTTAGAAATTATTTAATTAACATATTTTGAAACTGAGAAACTTTAATCAATCAGATTATGCTTCATAACCTAAGCCAAAAATGATAAAAAGGATCATTTTTAGGGTTTAGTTATAGGAGCATAAACCCTAATCTATTTGGATATTCAATAGATAGATTTTGACTTTGTTTTGCATCTAGAGTTTGACCCCAGACTTGTTGATTCACATGTTTGAGGTATGTTGTTTCTCTTTATGAGTCATATTGGACAACAAATTTATATTTTCTCTCTCTCTCTCTTTGACTTGATTATGGAATAGTGATTTATATGCCATTTATTTATACATGTTTGACATGATTGGGTCTAATTCACTAAAATTCATCATGTGAACTTTTGATTATGGAAATGGAATCTATTTTATTTAGTGTTGTTCATACTTATTCAACTTTCAACATTTTTTTTTGAGTCTTAGGGAGACCCCACTCCCCCTCCTCCTCAAACAGGTGCCAGTGCCCGGATGACCCAAGGAGTTGGTAATTACAGTGCACTCAGGGGGATTTGAACCCGGGTCCCCCAGGGAGGACAAGCCGGACCGAACCACCTGAGCCACACTGACCGGGTCAACTTTCAACATTTATTTCTTTATTTTATCTTATTGTTCCCTTTCATAATGGAAACCCTAAATTAACTTATTTACTTAGACGGGACTTTTGGTGTCGCTCTATTATATGCATGTTTGATTATTTAGACTAATGATCAATTAGTGGTGGTACATTATGGGTTCTGACCCCATTGTAAAACTTTTTCTAATATTTGGATATAAGGTGCTCTCACCTAAGTCCCAAGTTCTCTCATATATATATATATATATATATATATATATATATATATATATATATGATCATGGGTGCTCTCAACACCTTCCTAGAAGTGGAATGTGGAAGTGTTATGGCCCTACTTTTATACAGTTGTTTTGTGATATTTAATCTGCAAGTATAACTGTTATTGTTTATTGGTTGTTCTATATTTGAGATTTAAAGGCAAGAATTTATTATTGAACCTTTTATTTCTTCATATAATCTTTTTGACTTACTATATGAAGAACTCTTTTGATATCCACTTGGATGTCTCTTCCACCCTCTTCATTGGGAACCAATTTATTTTAAGGTGTGGAGTCTTGTAACAAAACTATATTTGGTTGTCCTAACTTTAGGAACCATAATTCATGAATAGGAGGTTAGTGTGCTCAGATCTTTATAATTGACCAAACAAGGACAAGGTTATACCTTAATACACTTGTATGTGCCTCAATGGGCATATCATGTGCATATAATGAGTAATTAGAATGTTTATGTCTTGATGCTTAGATAATATCTAGTCTCAATATAAAGCCTAGTTATGAATGCATATAAACCATGATTACAGATAGATGTAACCAAGACCATGTTGTGGACCAATAAACCCTAATGTGATGATAAGTGATATGTGTGTAAGCTAACCCTAGATGTTGGTATGTTAATAAGGTGTATGTGTGGAAGCTAACCTTAGATTTTATCAATGTTAATAAGGTGTATGTGATGTATGGTGATCATGTTAACCTAACCCTAGGTTGGAGTTCAAATATCTAATATATGCATCCTTGATATCAATATGTTAGGGACATTAGGTGCCTAAATCATACATCATATGTTAATACACCTTTTTTGCACTTAATAACCAAATTATGATTTGGTATTTAGTCCACTTAATTAATATGTAACATGTTCCATCTTATTCACTAATACACATTTAATGACCTAAATGTGATTAATAAGGATTGGATGTGTATAAACGTGCATAAATATATGGGATGGTATCTAATGTGATTAATATAGATAATGTAATAATAACTCTACTTTCCAATTAAATGGAAATGGGCAGTGTGCCATACTTTAAGTTAATGTGATATCGATGGACATAGAGAAATTGATTTAAATAATGTGTTTGTGCAAAATAATAACTTGAAACTCAATTTATAGTAAGATGATTATAATGCACTCTAAATCCTAAATTTTTAGGATTATTTTAATATTAATAGATATTGAGATAATTGACTTAAACCCTAAGTGTATTAAAATTAATACAAGATAATATCCCTAATTCTTAGCCCAAAATCAGTATATTTGAGTCTGAATTAGTCTAAATGCAAAGTTTCAACATAATTGAGTAAGGTTTGCTATTCTAATTTGGATTGAGAAAATAATTCTCAAATAATGAACTCCTTATAACAAGAGGACTATGTTTTCTACTATTTAATTGTCACCATGATTAGTTTCTTGGTTTGACTAACATTTATTTGTCATGCATTCCTTGTATACGTGGATTCTTTCAAGCCCACTAGATGGGAAATCTAACGATGATGTGGTTTCCTACTTCCCCTAGTCCCATCATGCCAGGGCTCCACCAAATCCAGTTCTCCTCCTTTTCCCTCATGTTCTCTCCTCCTATCTCTTGTATATTTTTCTCTCCACTAACCCTTGCTTTATCTTCCTCTTGAAATCCTGATTCCACTGATCCCTAGCCTGATCATGTTTCATGTCTCCATCATCAAAGTCTATGGGGGACTTTTCATGGATGCCTATTTACGGTCTCCAACTAGGACTCCCAACCATTTCTGAACATCCTACTCTATATATGCCTATAAAAAAATCATAATAGAACCCTCTAAAGTTAATTGTAAGCCCCATTGATTGCCACTTGCATCGCCACTGCTTCCCCTAATTCTAGTTGTGTTTCCATACTACCCCATCTTCTTGAAAGCTTCTCGGATGACAAGAAGTCTATGTGGCCTTATGCTTCTCTTCATTGCGCCTAAGAAAAGCTACACCTACTTCCAATTTGCAAGCCAAGGTACGACTTGGACTTTCCACAATTTCCACCTTTCAGTAATGGTTCTGAAGTCATGTAGTGGTTTAATGATTTAATCATCGATTGATTCAAGTTATGCTCGATTTGGTTTGGGGGTTTCCTCGAGTAATGCCTAATCTTATTCACACTTTCTTTCATTAGATTTCTAGATTCTGGGGGTTGTTTTTCTTTCTCTTGGTCGTCTATTGTAACATGTGCCTTCCTCACCTCCGACTGGCTCGTAACCCTCACTTGGACTCAATGAGTTCCCCTTGATCTAGGGAATGCGAGGAGGTTCACCCCTTGCACTAGTTCTCCCTGGTACAGTTGGAGCTTTGTTCTGGCTTTGTGAATGCATATTGCTTTCTATGTTCCTCAGGATGATCAACAAGTAAGAAGATGATGGTCGCGATTTGGAAATCCTAACATTGTGTTGATTTTGTGATGTCACATTGTTCGTGCATGTTTTGTATTTTGATATTTGATTTTAATAGTAATTGTGGGTTAATTTAACTATTTTATTTTACACGTGTGCCATGTAACACATCAAGATGATGATGTTGGGGTTGTTTGGTCCTTAGCATCAAGTTATCGATTTTAGTTTTTAGAAAATCACTATATCTTGTAACATTTAAAATAATTCACTGGTAGCTTAGAAAAAATAAACAAGATATGCTTTGGAATCAGAAAAATGATATCTATCTATTGGTATAGTTTTTCTAACCTGATATAAACATATGTATATATATTGTGCTTTTTATGGGTTTTCCTCATTATCTTTTTTTATGAGAGAACCGCCCCCGTAGAAGTGCCACAATCGTGACCCCCCCAGACAGTGTAAACTCTCGGGACATGAGAGGGTGTTGTCCGGTCACCCCCTCTCACACCTAATCAAATTCCTGTTACTTTTCATAGAGCGTCTTCGACGTGATTCAAACCCGGGTCCTTCATCTGGACTTACCGAGCCGTAACCAGCCAGGCTACTCAGGCAGGACAAAAATTCATATATAATGAAATATAATTCAAAAATTATTTAGTATCTTTTGAAACTAAGAAGATATAATCAATCAAATTATATAGTTTCATAACCTAAGCCACTAATTATAAAAAGGGTCATTTTTAGGGTTTAGTTATAGGAGAATAAACCCTAATCCATTTGGATATTAAATAGATAGCTTTGGACTTTGTTTTGAATCTAGAGTTTGACCCCTGACTTGTTGATTCACATATTTGAGGTATGTTGTCTCTCTTTATGAGTCATATTGGACGACAAATTTATATTTTCTCTCTCTCTCTCTCTCTTTGAATTGATTATGGCATAGTGTTTTATATGTCATTTAGTTATACATATTTGACCTGATTTGGTGTAATCCGCCGAATGTCTCCATGCCAACATTTGATTATGGAAATGGAAATTCTTTTATTTAGTGTTGTTCATACTTATTCAATTTTCAACACTTATTTCTTTGTTTCATCTTATTGTTCCATTTCTTTATAGAAACCCTAAATTGACTTATTTACTTGGACTGAACTTTTGGTGCCTCTCTATTGTATGCATGTTTTATTGTTGAGACTAATAATCTATTGGTGGTGGTACATTATGGGTTTTGACCCCTTTATAAAACTTTTCCAATATATGGACAGAAGGTTCTCTCACCTAAGTCCCAAGTTCTCTCATATATATATATATATATATATGATCATGGGTGCTCTCATCACCTTCCTAGGGATGGATTGTGGAAGTGTTACGACCCTACTTTTGTATGGTTGTCGTCTAATATTTAATCTTCATGCATAACTATTATTGTTTATTGGTTGTTCTATATTTGATATTTAAAGGCAAGACTTTTATTATTGAACCTTTTATTTCTTCATATAATCTTTTTGTCTTACTATATGAAGAACTCTTTTGATATCCACTTGAATGTTTCTTCCTCCCTCTTCATTGGGAACCAATTTATTTTACTTTTAATGAACTTTCTACATATACAAACTCTATTACAAGCACATACTAGATTTTACTAATAATCTTCCACCTTGTCTTCTTCTGTGGGGATGTTCCCTACCCCTCACGTGGAGAATATATTACCATGGGTGGCCCTAGTTTGTAGCTTGATCAAGAGTAGTTGTTCTCTTTGGAGATAGATGAAGTGGTTGCTACCCTCTGTTGATCTTATGTTGTAGAATAGATTCCTACAATTTCTTTTATGTACATCCTATGTGATGAAGAACAATGTTAGACATGAATATTGTAATAGTTAGATTTTATATTCTGATGTAATAGTTGTGGTATTTGATATATTACATACTTGAATTATAGTATATCATCCTTTGTAAAAAAATTTGTCGAATTTGTCATTGGATGTTTTCTATTATTTCATATCAATTAAGTGAGTGGATCCCCTCTCAGGTCCCACTCCTTACAAGTATGGTTATCTGAATATATCAATCTTTATCTCCCTTATATTTTACCACACCCATAGGTTCCTTATAGGATCCTCAACGTATATGGGAACTCTCTAGATGAGACACCTACGTTAGCATCTCACTTCATTTGGATAATGGAAGGATATAGAATTTGTGGAAATATTATGATGTTCTTAAGTGAGTTAACCTTATGTGGTTAGACAAGACACCTTGTGTCTTTCCCAAAAGTATTAGTGTGATATCCATGTTCATGATTGAACATATGATGTGCACATAATGAGTGTGCACATAATGAGTAATTAGCATGTTTATGTCTTGATGCTTAGATAATCTCTAGTCCCAACATAAAGCCTAATAATGAATGCATATAAACCATGATTACAAATAGATGTAGCCATGACCATATTGTGGACCAATAAACCCTAATGTGATGATGAGTGATATGTATGGAAGCAGACCCTAGATTTTATGCATGTTAATAAGGTGTATGTGATGTACGGTGATCATGTTAACATAACCTTAGGTTGGAGTTGAAAAATCTAATATATGCATCCTTAGTATTAATATATTAGTGGCATTAGGTGCCTTAATCATACATCATATGTTAATACACCTTTTTTGCACTTAATCACCTAATTATGATTTTGTATTTAGACCACTTAATTAATATGTAACATGTTCCATCTTATTCACTAATACACATATAATGACCTAAATGTGATTAACAAGGATTGGATGTGTATACATGTGTATAAATATATGGGATGGTTGTTGGTATGTATGCCCTAAGAGCCAATCATTGGATGATTGGTGGGATGCGTCAAGATTTATTTGATAAACATCAAAGGCAAGCTTCCAATTCTTTCCGGTTCATTCATATGAGATAATGAAAGAACAAATTGAATGTCTAGAGAATGACAGTACTCAATGATGTATGCTAAGAGTTTTTACATTCTTATTATGTCCCTAGTCGGATGTCATTATGGAAGGTAGATAGACAACAATGACACACAAGACTAGATTGTGGTGTTGGTTGATGACAGAATCTCATTAGTCATGATATGGAGATATCAAACCAAACACATAGGTACTTGTTAGAGAACAAGTGTACCGGACAGACCCACCGTGAGTTTGACACATGGAACCATGACATGGTAGTCATAGTCAGTTCTCACAGTGATGGCGGTGAGTGTGATTCTTTGACCTGAAATAACTACGCTCAGCACATGTCGTTGGGTACACTTTGACATCATCAAACGCAATCTCAAACATGGGTTTTTATAAAGGTGATGATTGGGTGGCTTTGACACATGGGGCTTTTGAGGGGTGAGTGATAGATATGGGATTTGTCCCTCCTGTGGGAGTTTGATATCCATGGCCACTTGATGAGTAGGATTAAAATAGGCATGTGCATGCATGTGTGAATCAGTATGTGATATTGATGTCACACATATCTCCTCCAATCTACTCTGAGATCTAGAAAGTGAATGAATGTTGACAGGATGACTGTTGCATGCCTTGAGTTCATTCGGGATATCAATGACAAACGAATTATACATTCGTTGTAACACCATTAACGGATTGTAGGATTGAAAGTTGTTCTCCAACTTTCTATTTCACTTGGGTAGCACTGATGTGCGACTAGGCACCGCTCTTTGCATGTGAGGTCATAAGTGTTATGGACTTTCACTGCCAATGTGAAATGGGCCTACAGGGTCACACACATAGGATTCAACCTGGAAGAGGAGTTTATCCACAAACAATGTTTAGGTTGATTGCTAAAGGAGTTTAGTAGTTCAATTAAACATTTAATTAATTGATAGCTTAGTATCATAGTGTTCAAGGTGTTGGACCGATTGATTAGAGTATCAGATTGATTGAAACTACAATTGACTCTTTTGCATAGTCTGCACTCCCGATCGATCGGCTCATGTGATGAACCAATTGGCTCTAGTTGGTGAACCGATCGAATCATGTGATGAACTGATCAGCTCATGACAGGTTGAGATGACCAGTTCAAGGGTTGAACCGATCGGCTCAACTAGTCCAAACGAGCAAGTTGGGAAAGTCAGGTTGGTGAGAAATTTCTCTTTGTTTCACTTGTCCAATTTGATTGGAACAAGGATTGGTATTTGAATCAATTCGAAACAAAAGAGGAAAAGTCAATCAGGAACTTACCAGGGCAGTGAATCGATTGGTTTAGAAGTGAACTGATCAGCTCAGGTGGCCCAACTGACTGGTTCAAGTATGAATCGATCGGCTCAGGTCCCCAACTAACCGGTTCATGCATGAAACGATCAGTTCAGCTAGCGCAGTTGGTTGTTTTGTGGAAAATCTCAAATCCTTCCACTCCTGCTTTAATCCCAAATTACACAGGGTAGAGAACCCGATCACATGACCCTCCTATATATATAGGGGTATTGGGGGCTTCTCAAAGTACAACTCAGAACACTAGTTGTTATGCAAAGTTGTCGTTCTCTCTGGTTGTGGTAACAGGGAGAGTCCGAGCAAGTGCTACCAGACAAGGGAGGCAGAACAAGGGAAAGACAACTATAGAAAAGTGACTGGTTGTAGGAGAGAGTGTCGGTGACTAGTATGCCGATAGGAGGGTACAACTCCTTCACATGCTTTGTGTGACAAGGCGATCAGAGTTCCAGGTGGTCTGTGTGGACTACTACAGAGGCGGGAGACTTCTTCCGCTCGGAGGACAGCCGTCAATCTCGACAGTCCCGGTGAGACCAGGAGCTTCACACACACCATCCAAGACCGGAGGTGAAGACTACACAAGCCGTGAGGTAACATCGCTGAGCAAGCCTCAGGACAAGGTATGTCTCTACAAACCATTCTTCCTATTGTATATACGTTGACACAATTCCTTCATTCTGGGTTTGGGGAAATTTTTTTTTTTGTTTCCGCTGTCTTCTATGCCTCCCCTAAAACCCAACTGTGGTATCAGAGCCACGTCAATTGCTCTATATTTTAGGATTATCGATGTGACCAATTTTGGTTTGTCACCTTTATTTATTGCATATGATGCGAATAAAATTGGCTTTATGCATGTCCAATCCTAAATCCACAAATCCCAATATGCATATATGATATGTAATATAAATGCACTTCATATGCATCATCCTTAAATGAGTTTTGAGGTGGATGTATAGTGTGGTTATGGCCAATAAACCCTATATGTGCTTGGTTGAATGTGGTTGCTTGCATCTCGGTCTGTGCACTGATTCCCCATCTCTTATTCCTGATGTAACTCAAGATAACTTGAGATTTCTTTCCTACCTTTGCTCCCCCGAATGTAACTCAAGGTTTCTCAATTCAAATGTAGATAGGATAGAACTTTTATTTCCTGTTATGTCAATGAACGGCGGACAACCTGACGACAACTGAGACGATTTGTTCAAGACATGAATCGATCGGTTGGCATTCTAGATGACCGGTTCGAGGAGTGAGATGAGTGGGTGGAAACCTGAGGAGATGCACGACGACCAGTGAACCGATTAGTTGGAGGAGCCAATCGATCGGCTGGTGGCACCCAAATGACTGGCCTCATGGCGAGCCGATCAATCATGGAGATGAGTTGATCAAACCCAGAACAGCAAAGTGCAGAGTTCATCTTGTACTGGTTGTATTTGATGTAGACCTAGATGACCGTGATTCCTCTTGGATCGAGGAATCACATTAGGATGACCATAATCATTGCTTTTATCGTTTTGCATGTTTTCTGTGGGATATAGCATGTATATGATACATACTATATATTGTGGTGATTGGATATGTATATGTACCTATAAAACCAAATCCCTCATTAAATATTAAAGTTGTCGATGTCTTCCAAATACGACACACGTGAAAATCTTGATCGGCCAAGTGTGGGCATGCCCTAGTGTGGTGCACCATCTATCTCATGGAAACATGAAGGATGGATATGTGGGTCTGCCCTAGAAGGGTGCATATTCATCGTGTTGGCTTTGGGTCAGACTTAACGAGGTAACCTAGATAGGATCTCGCACCTTGAGGAATGGAGGTGATCATGACAAGGAGTTGCATATGATGCAATTGGCAAAAGTTGCCTACCTGGAAGATCTAAGTTGTGGGTGAAAGCCCTAGCTGGTCCATGACTCAGATGATTTCAAGATCTTGACCCACTAGAAGATTTAATGCTGCAATCTTCTGAATTTAAATTGAGGGCTATCAATTTGAACAAAAAATAGTGGGAGTGATAATTAATTAAAGTCCTAATTATATCGTTAACCTTTCAGATCAAACAAATAAGTCAAAATTGAGTTTTGGACAAAATTGCATATATTTCCTTTTGTAGTACAAATGACAACAAAAAACAATCACTTTTCATTATGATCGATCCTTGAAAAGGACAAGCTGAATGGGACTAACTTCCACGACTGGTTTAGGACATTGAGAATTGTTCTCACTCAAGAGTGAAAGCTCTATGTCCTAGATACTCCAGCTCCAGAGGAACCTACTGTTACCACACCAAAGGCAAAAAGGGATGCTTATAAGAAGCATTCTGAAGATACCATTGATGCAAAGTGCTTGATGTTGTGCTCCATGAACCACGAGTTGCAAAGACAACATGAGAACATGGGTGTCATTGAGATGATTCAACATCTCAAGAACATGTATGAAGATCAAGCACGGTAAGAGAGATATGATGTCTCCAGGGCGATGTTCAAGTGTGTCATGATAGAAGGAGATCCAGTTGGTCCTCACATGCTCAAAATGATTGGGTATGTGGAGAACCTGACAAGATTGGGATTTCCCCTGAGCCAAGAGTTGGCTACTGACGTGATACTGCAATCATTGCCAGAATCCTACAGTCAGTTTGCGATGAACTACAACATGAACAACTTTGGCAGGCCATTGACAAAGTTCTTGGGCATGTTAAGGACAGTCGAGGCACAAATGAAGAAGGACAAGCCTAAATCTTTGATGACGATTAGCAATAAGAAAGGCAAGTCTAAGCACAAGGGCAAGGGAAAGGCGAAGAAAGGTTCTGATGCTAGCCAGTAGCCCAAGTCATCTTCAACTCTTAAGGCCAAGGGAGGCGTGACCAAGAGAGGAAATTGGCACCATTATCAAAAGCCAGGAAATTGGAAAAGGAATTGTCCACTCTATCTGGAAGAACTAAAGAAGAAGGAGGCGACAGACGTCTCCACCTGAAGGTGTCATGAAATAAACTTATAACACTTTTGAGGTATATGATACCAAGACATAAAGTGTAAAGCAACCAATAAATGGGTAAGTGTTTTCGCATAGATAGGAGTAAAATAGAGTTATGAACTGCTATTTCATATTTGCCAATGGATAGAAACACCTTAATTTTTGCATATTGTATGACAATGATGGCAATTAATAAAGTTGATGTTTCAATATTTGTGGCAATGCCTTGTTTATCTTGTGGTACTTGGTATGCATAAGATAAAATGATACCTAAAAGTTATAGATAAATCAAACAATCAAATTAGCATAAATCATGAGAAATTCATTTCTAGATTCCATATCATGGATAAGTCTAGACTCTTTTTGGTTAGAGAACCAAAAAGAGACATGAACCTCTTAGACATTATCAATCTTCACTAGTCATAGTGGGAGATTGATTATCCTATTAGGTATAATACATGTGATGTATTTACATACCTATTGGGCTTAATGCTAGTACTTCAAATGGTGTTTAGAGAAATACCAATATGAATATCTTGAAGTGTTCAAGAATATAGAATTTGGTAAAGTGTTAATTCTTGATGAGATCAATGAATGAAATACTTGGACAAAATGTTTGAGATCCTTATGAGTGATTATGATAGTGTATCATAGTGAGCTCGTGATTAAGGCATGGTGATGTATAAATTAACAAGGAGTCATACTCTAAGGAGTTAGAGGATGATTATCAAATAACTAATTTCTTCTTAAATAAAGAATACCCCACACTAATAAAGGACATTAAGAATCACAAGGAGTTGTGAGTTCTTATATCATTGACAGATACACCTCGATTATCTATGTGATGAGTTGGTCATGTGATGAATCAACTATCTAGATGAATATGAGGAACCGGATTTTGAGTTATGGTTTATGACTATTACATCCTAAATGACTTCCATGTGAACCATAAGGTATGATCTTGATGGTAGCACCCATTGGGATGAAATCCATAAAGTGTGAATGAGTCTTAAGCATTAAGACACATGGATAACATTTTGAGAAGGATGATGCTTGTTGATTGCAACTTAATGACTAAGAGATTTGCATATGGATACTAAAACTGCATTCCTATGAGGAATAAAACAAGGATGTGTATGTAACACAACCTATAAGGTTTATGAATCCATTAATGCAAATGAAGTCTATAAGTTACAATGGACTAATCAATGTTATTGATTGAGTACAAGTAACTCAGAGATGGATCTTTACTTTGATAATATAGTCAAAGGGTTTGACTGATATGATAAAGATAAAGAAGGGATCTGTGATTTAGTAGGAGTGTATTTGTATTCCACATGTCGATAACGAATGAGATGTTCTAGAATGGAATCCTTTGTAGAAATTATCTTTAGGGAAGATAGAGACGTTTCCTATGTGATAGGAATAGAGATATATAGAGATAGTTCTCGAAAACCTCTTGACCTGAAAAGAGAAAGCATACATTAGCAATCTATACTGAAGGGTTAAGTGTGCACAGATTCAGTGGGAGAAAACTTATCCATGTTACATGGAGTTAGTATCCCAAGGACAAGTGTCCAATTCTTATGAAGTGTGGGAACACTAAGAATAGATATATATGGATCTATCAAGTATGTAATCATCCCATTATCTCGCATGTATGGACATGGCAAGAATAAAAAGCATTCATATTGTATGTAGGACATGACAATATGATATGATCATTCTGATAACTCGTATGTGGGACATGATGTGTGGATGTCTATCTAGTCCCAGTAAGGGTTACTGGAATACCATAAGAACTTGATAAGTACTTGAGAAGTACTAGTTCTATGGAAATAAGGAAGGATTCACTATAAAGAGTTACACTGATGTGAACTTCCAAAAAGGATAGAAAATTAATTGCAAAATATATATGGGATATATAAAAGTGATTTTTTGTTGATAAATGGAAACATTCTAATAAATTCGTTTAAAAGGAAAAGTCCTGTATTCGTGCGTTAGAGAACATTAGTGGATACTATATGGATCTAGAAGTTCATAGAGATGTACTTATAGATATTTTGGTCATTGATGATAAGTTAGGAGTGCTTGGTCATGCAATGTGGCTAAAGGTTAGCAAAGGAATACTAGATTGCATATTATGGGAACTACATCTCATACATGTGACGTACAGCGAAAAGATGAGAGGCATGCAGTTGATACCGACTTTGGCAAGTTGTTTCCATAACTCACTATGTTAGCACTAGAGCATAGTAACATGTGGGATATGTTTGAAGATCACTAAGAATATGATTCAAGGGTGATTGGCTCACAGTGCAATTGGGAGTCTGTTGGTATGTATGCCCTGAGAGCCAATCATGGGATGATTGGTGGGATGCGTCAAGATTGATTTGATAAATATCAAAGGCAAGCTTCCAATTCTTTTTGGTTTAGTCATATAAGATAATGATAGAATAGATTGAATGACCATACTCAATGACGTATGCTTTCAGGTTCAGGACTTGAACGATGAGATCATACATATGCTAAGAGTTTGTACATTCTTATTATGTCCCTATTCGGATGTCATTGTGGAAGGTAGATAGACAAAAATGACACACAAGACTAGATTGTGGTGTTGGTTGATGACATAATCTCATTAGTCATGATATGGAGATATCAAACCAAACACATAGGTACTTGTTAGAGAATAAGTGTACCAGACAGACCCACCGTGAGTTTGACACACGGAACCATGACATGGTAGTCATAGTTAGTTCTCACAATGATGGTGGTGAGTGTGATTCTTTGACCTGAAATCACTACGCTCAACACATGCCGGTGGGTACACTTTGACATCATCAAATGCAGTCCTAAAACATGGGTTGTTATAAAGGTGATGATTGGGTGGCTTTGACACATGGGGCTTTTGAGGGGTGAGTGATAGATATTGGATTTTTCCCTGCTGAGGGAGTTTGATATGCATGGCCACTTGATGAGTAGGATTGAGATAGGTGTGTGCATGCATGCGTGAATCAATATTTGATATTGATGTCAAACATATCTCCTCCAATCTACTCTGAGATCAAGAAAGTGAATGAACGTTGAAAGGATGATTGTTACATGCCTTGATTTCATTCGGGATATCAGTGATAAAGGAATTATACATTCACTGTAATACCATTCACAGATTGTAGGATTGAAAGTTTTTCTCCAACTTTCTATTTCACTTGGGTAGCACTGATGTGCGACTAGGCACCTCTCTTTGCTTGTGAAGTCATAAGTGTTATGGACTTTCACTGCCAATGTGAAATGGGCATGTAGGGTCACACATATGGGATTTAACCTGGAAGAGGAGTTTTTCCACTAATGATGTTTAGATTGATTGCTAAAGAAGTTTAGTAGTTCAATTAAACACTTAATCAATTGATAGCTCAGTATAATAGTGTTCAAGGGGTTGGACCGATTGATTGAGTATCAGATTGATTGAAACTGCAATTGACTCTTTTGCACAGTCTGTACTCCCAACCAATCGGCTCATGTGATGAACCGATCGGCTCAGGTTGGTGAACCGATTGGCTCATGTGATGAACTGATCAGCCCAGGATAGGTTGAGATGACCAGTTCAAGGGTTGAACTGATTAGTTCAACTGGTCCAAACGAGTGAGTTGGGAAAGTCAAGTTGGTGAGAAATTTCTCTTCGTTTCACTTGTCCAATTTGATTGGAACAAGGATTGGTATTTGAATCAATTTGAAACAAAAGAGGAAAAGTCAACCGGGAACTGACTAGGGAAGTGAACCGATCGGCTCAAGTTCCCCAACCGACCGTTCAGGTGTGAATCGATCGGCTTAGGTCCCCAACCGACCGGTTCATGCATGAAACGATCGGTTCAGCTGGCGCAGCTGGTTGTTTTGTGGAAAATCTTAAATCCTTCTACTCCTGCTTTAATCCTACATTGCCCGGGGTATAGAACCCTGTCCCATGACCCTCCTATATATAGGGGTATTGGGGGATTCTCAAAGTACAACTCAGAATACCAGTTACTCTACAAAGTTGTCCTTCTCTCTAGTTGTGGTAACTAGGAGAGCCCGAGCAAGTGCTACCTGACAAGGGAGGCACAGTAAAAGAAAGACAACTGCAGAAAAGCGACTGGTTGCAGGAGAGTGTGTCAGTGACTAGTACGCCGATAGGAGGGTACAAATCCTTCCAGTACCTTGTGCGACAAGGCAATCAGAGTTCCAGGTGGTCCGTGTGGACTACTATAGAGGTGGGAGACTTCTGTCGCTCGGAGGATAGTCGTCAATCTCGACAGTCCCGGTGAGACCAGGAGTTGCACAGACACCGTCAAAGATTGGAGGTGAAGACCACGCAAGCCGTGAGGTAACGTCGCTGAGCAAGCCTCAGGACAAGATATGTCTCTACAAACCATTCTTCCTATTGTATAGACATTGACGTGATTCCTTCATTATGGGTTTGGGGAGAAAAAATTTTTTTGTTTCCGCTGCCTTCTCTGCCTCCCCTAAAACCCAAAAATGGTATCTAATGTGATTAATATAGGTAATGGAATAATAATTGTACTTTTCAAGTAAATGGAAATGGGTAGTGAGCCATAATTGAAGTTAATGTGACATTCATGGACTTATTGATAAATTGAGTTAACTAATGTGTTTTGTGCAAAATAATATCTTGAAATTTGGTTTATATTAAGATGATGATAATGGACTCTAAATCCTAAATTTGTAGGATTATGTTAATATATATTTATATATATTGAGATAATTCACTTAGACACTAAGTGTATTAAAATCAATTTATTTGAGTCCTAATTAATCTACATGCAAAGTTTCAACTTAATTGAGTAAGGTTTGCTATTCGAATTTGGATTGAGAAAATAATTCTCAAATAATGAACTCCTTATAACAATTGATATATATTTTCTATGATTTAATTGTCATGATGATTAGTATCTTAATTTGCCTAAGATTTATCTGTCATGCATTCCTTATATACGTAGATTCTTTCAATCCTATTGGATGGGAAATCTAACAGTGACGTGGTTTCCTTCTTCCCTGAGTCCCTTCATGCTAGGGCTCCTCTAAGTCTAGTTCTCCTCCTTTTCCCTCATGTTCTCTCTTCCTATCTCTTGTATAACTTTCTCTCTGCTAACCCTTGCTTTATCTTCCTCTTGAAATCCTGATTCCAATGATCCCTAGCTTGATCATGTTTCATCTCCCCGCTATCAAAGTCTTTGTGGGACTTTCCATGGATGCTTGTTTACAGTCTCCAACTAGGAAACCTGACCATTTTTTTAACATCCTACTCTACATATGGATACCACAAAATCACAACAAAACCCTCTAAAGTTAATTATAAGCCCCATTGATTACCACTTGCATCTCCACTTCTTCCCCTAATTCTAGATGTGTTTCCATTCTACCCAATCTTCTTGAAAGCTTCTCAGATGCCAAGAAGGCTATGTGTCCTTATGGTTCTCTTCCTT